>NW_010588062.1:87315-110296 GCF_000705375.1 Tinamus guttatus
GAGGAGCAAACATACAAACACATACTTCTCTACCTATTTTTTCCAATCGATACTTGTTTCCTGCAGTGCTAGAACTGCAGCTTCATTCAATTTATGAAGGTAAGTAATGATAATAATTAATAGGACAGTTGGCACACACGATATGAGTATTGACATTGTGCCATTAATGTTTCCTGGAAGATTATTTTGTTTGTTTTTGCCTAAGCGCTCAAGATGATAGCTGGTGATTTAGTAGGATAGGGCACTGGCTTCTCAAGAGGAGTCAAGCTCATTTCAATCACACCTCCAGACAGACTGATAATCTCTGGAGAGTTAACACACTTAGTCTGGCAAAGGTTAAGAGGAGCACGGTGCTGGAAAGCAATGTCCAGTAGTTGTCTAGGGGATGAGTTGCAGACCTAGAGAGCCTGCTGGATCATCTGCCCTCACTGCCACAGGTTTGGAAAGGATAAATCAAAAGACTTTGCTCGGGAATTTGAGAAATATTATTCAAGGCAACTAAAAGTGAGATTCTGGGTGAGTTACAGATCTGCTTCCTCAGGGACTGTGAAGCAGCAGAATTGCTCAAGCAACACCAGGTGAAAATAAGCTATAGGAGAGGGATCATAACAGATTTCCTTGCCCTATATTGAATATTTAAAGACATGTACTGAGTGGAAAATTTCAGCAATTCGGAGCTCTATAGTGAGTGGTGAGATGAATTTGCTGCCTACTAGGCTACTTCTCTGTGTTATTATCCTTTTGCCTGACGGGCAGGGAGAGCAGCTCAGGTGCCGACAGCCCGGGTGTGCTCTGTGCTGAGCACAGCGGTGCTGCTCCACATCACGAGTAGTTTTATGTGGCTGCTGCGACGTAAAAACTGCCTGGACCCTGGCCGTGTAGATATGTTCAAGCAACATGAGCAGCAAGGGCAGGGGTTGTCTTCTTGCTGTGTATTTCCACAGGGCTTGAAGCAAGAAGAGCCTTGGACCATGGCTAGTCTCTTAGGTGCTGCCTAGGACGTGCAGGTGATCAGACTAGTGGTGATGGAGTCTGCTAAATCTAAACTTGAAAAGATTATGCAGGCTTTCAGAGGAAGCAAGGCACACAGGGAAGTCGGTGGCCCACAAAATCCAGTATTAAGCAATGAAATGCTGTGTTTTTTAAAGGAGCTGTTTGAATTACTGAAGTGTATTACTGTGTTCTGAGTTGGCTTCGAATACCTAAGGAATTGCTGTTCTGGGGAGAGTCTTAGGAATGGGCTCGGTGCAAATCTGTGTTTAGTGTGTGAAGCATCAAGGACAGAAAAAGACAGTAATGCAAGCGTTACCACATAACTGTGTTTTTGTTTGGTCTCCCCTGGATACTATCACCCTTCCTCCAGACTGGGAGACTAGTTAAAATATAATTTTATTTTTTTAAATATGAAACCTATTTAATTAACAATAAAAATGTTTATAGAAATTTCCATAGGAAGATGATTGCGATGATTAGTAGTGTTTACCTTAGGGAGAAAATGAGCAGAAGAGATGTTCACAAATGTTATAAAATATGTGCTCTTCTTTACTACTTCTCCATAAATTACAAACATAAGTATGCTTGGTTATATAAAAAGACTGTATGATTACATAGCTAGAAATAAATATTTTTTCTCTTCAGTGTATAGAAATTTTTTAGAGGCTCTAGGACAACACTGAAAGGATTTAACAGTACTCATGAAGGCTGGGGTCCAAGTGTGGAACATGAGAACATCCACAGGGCAGCAGCTGAGCTGCAAACATATTCCTAAAGGACATTCACACTTGTGCTCTAGAGTACACAACTGATATTCAAAAAGAAAATTTTTCTATGAGCAGAAACTTCTGCAACATCCACACTGGTAGAGCGCACAGCTTCCAGTTAGACTGCAGGTGCTGTTCACTGTTGGAAGAGAGTACTGGTTTGGAAACACCATGGGTCCTATTCAATATCATTTTCTTCCTACCATCACAGTTATGAGCGACCTCCAACCCTACTCACCTCCCAGTCTGTGTTTCCAGCTTTAAGGCCCTTCCTTGTAGCAGATACGACTTGAGACATATTCTCAGTGTGTTGGGATGTCCATTCACGTCTTCCCTTTCCCTATGAATACCCCTTGCCTATACAGGGTAGAGATTTTTTTAACAATGACTTCAAATTCAGGCTGAGACAAAGATAAAGATGAAAACAAGATGAGTGGCTTATGATAGGTTCTTGACAGAGATGGACAAGTTGGCAAACAAAGAAACTTGGAGGACAACAGTGTGTCTGGGACATGTAGCCTCTAGACTGGTCTTACCGAAATGAGAGGACACCTTGACACCAGCATCATTAATAGGTCACATCCTACTCAGATGAGAAAATTTCCCATCTAAATCAAGTCGAAGACCACTTCATGATATACCCCTTAGATGTGCTGGTGGACGCGTATGCTGCAAAAGGCCACTAGCCACTCTCCACCTCTCCGAACACCAGAAGAGGGCAGTTTTAGGGTTTTTGTGCTGTGTCCTCTCTCTCAGACCTTCTTTCCTCTCCTCCTTTCCTTTCTTCTTGAAGAGTTTGCAGTCTGAGAGGAGGTTAACAGCTCCGTTTCTTGCATGTGGCAAATAGGAGATTTCCTATTAGACTGGAAAGATTAATTTATATTACCAATCACGTTACCTGTGTGCATTGGGGACATCTTAAAAGCTATGAATCACTGAGTCCCCTGTCTTGGACTCAGTATCTTCACACATTGGGCAGCAGAGCAAGCAGAGGAAAGAAGCTGGGCTTTTCTTACCCAAGCAGCCAGCGCTTGTAATGCTTTAGCCCAGTCCATCTCTATTCCTCCCTTTCATCATCTTTGCAACAAAGATGATAATACTTTCCACCCTTCTAAAATACGTGCATGAGGAGAGATTTGAAGGGAGAGGTAGTGGTTTTCATTAGAATGACTGATTTAAGTGGAAAAAGTTTCAGGCTCAGAATCTTTCTTCAGGCCCAACATGGAAAAACGTTTACTGCCTTTGCTTCAAACCTGAGAAAAAGATTGTGTGCCCAAAAGCTTGTCTGTTTTTTTCCAGCTGCATCAGTTTTTCTAAGAGATACTACTCCTCCCTAGAAACCTTGCCACGCTTGTATCCTTAGTCTATCATGGCTATACCAGCACTTCTGCAACGTGAATTAACGAAGCACTATCGGATTTAAGTGTTATCAAAGGGATAGTGGTGAACTGTACATGTAAACCATACAATTAAGAGTAGAAAAAAATCTAAGGAATGCATTTCCCTTTCCCCCTATTTTTCCACATGTAAATCCTGGCTATCCACTGGAATATCATTAATCATGCTGAATTGTTGTGGTATGCATACATATGTAAAACATAAACTCCTGATGAGTTCTCCTGCAATTTAGCATTAATTAATGTCCACTTAGGATAAAATGTGACATCGTATTTTAGGTCAGCACTTCATTGATAATGTAAACTGCAAACATCGTGCACTGAAAAAAAAAAAAAAGGAGGATATTATTTACCTGTAGTATCTCCTTGACATGTGGTTTACATAAAATACAAAGCTAATCTATCTTTGCGCATCTGAGCTTTTTGTAAACTGTGTATGTTGTGTGGTACATACAGCTCTGTGATACTTGCAGTGCATATTTTTTCCACAATGGAGTAAACTTTGTGAGAAATTGCTACCTGCAGTTCAATAGAGTATATTTAGCATGTTTTCATTGCACAAAATATCAGCTGATGCACCTCTTATTAGTATAAATGGCATAGATTAGTGTCAGGCATTTTCAACAGTGAAGAAATTACAGAAGCCTGCATGGCTCATTAGGCTCTTGTTGCATGTTAAAGAGGGCCAGACCTTATTAATAAAAGGAAAAGGGGAAAGTAAGAGGGTATAATGGGAAAAATATAAAATAGCTTTTTAAAAAGAAAAGCTTCCTGGTTTTGAGAAAAATAAAAGCATTAATGAGCCTTTTCTAGTGCCTGAATACTTTCTGAAGTCATGTTAGCATTGTTTCTAAAACATTTATAGATCATATATAAAGATTTCAAGTAGAAAAAAAAAAACCCACAATCAGGCTGCATCGACCAGAACAATTTTTGATGATTAAGTGCGTGGCTCGCAGTTTAGATCCTGCTTCAGGAAAGCATCTCAGCTTAAGTTAAGACTTACACCCACATTTGAACTGAAGCTTCTGCTTACATCCTGCTGAGATGAATACAATTTAAGCACTTATTCCCAGTTAAGCACCTGGTGTATGCACATGCTGAGGTGAAGAAGGATGGATTTCAAAGACATGTGAGGGGCCAATTTCCATAATTGGGGCCTCAGTTATGCAAGTCCCTCACGTGCATGGATAGCCACATCAACTCCTTTTACCTGGAGAGTTCCCAGTGAGCAGTTCCCAGAGTCAGCAACCAAAAATCTGTGTCTCACCTTTGACACAACAAAATTCAGCCCTGCTCATGCTGCCGAGAGGCCCTGAGCCCCCGGACTCCTCTTTACACACTCAACAGCTGGTATCGCTGAAAGGATGTGGAGGATGCATACGCCTGCTGGTAGTGCATGAGCAGATAGAGATTTTTGTTTCTTCAGCTTTGTATTTAGGGTTTCAGTTTGTTGTTTCTCTAGGTCAGCCTGCTATTAGTTGTCCTGGCTTTTAGGAGGTGAGCACATAGGGCAGGTGTGTCCTAAGGAGAGAGCATGCAGTGGCCACCATCTGGGCAAAAAATCGATAAGCATAGAAGACTTCTTACTTCATAGATATAACCAAATTAAATTAAGTATGCAGATTTCCTAGCTTTTCTTCTTTGGGATACATGCTCCATGATTTGGATAAAGATGGGAGCATATCATACACTTTGGCCAGGAAGATCCAAGTTTTCAGCCACCCCATTAGCGGAGTGGAGTTGTTTCCAATTTGAAGCTTAAATCAGAACTAAGTTAGTATGCTACTTCCAATGCCAAGCACCACAGATCAGCGTATTGAATTTTTTACATTTTTTCCCTGTGTGATTAGCATTTTACTTGAGTCTGAGACATTAATCAATAAAAGCAATACGCTGTAAACAAAGTAAAATGAAAAAGCAAGTGCTGCATTTTAATAATATAAATAGAACACTGTGTGGCATGAAGGGCCAAGGCAGAGTCTGCAATCTGAATAGCATCAAAGGTAAAAGAATTGAAGGCAAAGGAAATTTTCAAGGCTGATTGCACATAGATGAAAAAAAAAGTAAAGAAAGATAAAATATTGAACACTAGTTAGTGTGGGGGATGTGTCAGAAATATTTTATTTCACTGTGTTTTAAAAGATTTGTCCTTGTTGCTGTCTATTTTAAGGGCAGAGAATAAAAGAAAGGGGAGGGGAAACCCATCCCATGGACTCAATAAAATAAGTAGAATTACATAGAAAAATATTTCAAACATTGCCATTAAACTGGAGCCAAGTTCTTAATAACAAGTCCATTTCACAGTTTTTGTTCTTTAAAGAACAGTGTCGCAGTGCTTACTTAAATAATTTAAAATTTATCTCATTGTATGTGGCACAAAATATCATTCTGGAAGCCTGAACATAATAGCCAGCTGCTGTTTAGCACTCTTCATACACAGAGCTCAAGTGCCTGATGGAGCTGGCGAGTGTGGTCTTCCAGGCAGAAGCACAGAGGTGTGGACATTGGACGTGACAACCCCCCGCCACCTCAGGGGACAGGGGTAAAGCCAAATTAACTCTCCCATCGCTGCTGTCCTTGTTTCAAGCTGCATTCGAGGAGTCATGCTAAGTGCCAAATCGTGACAGGCCAAATGATTGACTTTTTTCCCCAGTACGGACCCTGCGAAGCAGTAAGGGACGTCAGCAAAGCTGCGAAACACCTTTTTTTTTGAGTCTCTATCTCAAAAACTGTGATAGCACAATCATATTGCCCACAGCTAAAACCATACAGCTTCACTAACAATTTTATTCTTCGTCCTCGATGGCCAGTGGCTTTGGGTGCTGCGTTTTTTACTGGATAGAAATTAGCACTAACCTCTATGCTTGCCGCCTTGCTTTTTGCTTTTTTTCCTTTCCTTCCATCTCTCTCCCCATCCTTTGTATTCTCAGTGGTGTTACCACAACGTGAGGAAGAGCTTTTATTCATGCATTGCTTTATTAATTAGTTTCTCACAGAGCCGCAGCAATTAGCAGGGTGAGCTCTCGGCGTTTATCTTCTGTAGGCCCCACACAAAGATTTGCCGGCTGTTTATGCTTTTTGGGGCAGCAAAAGAGTGAGTTTTGAATTAAGATGGTATTTAGAATAAAACATTCCCTCACTTTGGAAGCAAAATGGAAGGCTGGGAGAGGAAAATCTGGGCTGCAGAAAGCCCCCAGGAGTCTCCTTGGGAAGAGAAAGGATCAGCATGCTCGAAACCTTTGGTGTGCAGTCATTGGAGGACCTGCCCCAGTGCTGCCTAAGGTGGCTGCTGCCTTCATTGCACTCCCTCTCCTCACGTGGGCTCTGAGATCCTGACACTTCCTGTCACAGGTTAGAGACATTTATTTCCATGTGAAATAAGATGAGTAGTTCTTCACTACTTTTGATCTACGGGTTCCTGAAAGTTTTCTACTGAAGATCTAGTCTCTTCTATAGCAAACTGAAGTCCCCAAAGAGTTGTGTAGACCCTAAAAAACCTGCAAAGATGATGGTAAAACCCACGGAACCAGAGAGATAGCAATGAACAAGTGTGTTTTTTGAGAAGTCAATGGGTATTTCTGGGGTTTACTAAAAGGGAAAGCATGACTACCTGTTGTTTTTTGGAAAAACAAGGAAGCAATCATGGGGCTTCAGGTGACTTGCTGATGGATTGGTTTTCTGTTCCTCTGCTTGATATAAGCTTTGGCTCAAGACAGCATGTGTCAGATTTATACTTTGGAAAATTTTTATAATGCTCATTGCTTAAGCATGATCAAAATGTTTGCTACTATGCAAAAATATTAATAAAATGACTTTCTTGTTTAAAAAAAGAGACAAGCTATTATCTTGTTCCTGCCACATGGGTGTAAGGATCCAGCTGCAATGTTCGGACCACAGGACTGAGGTAAAAAAATAATAGCAGAGCAGATGCGTTCCCCTGCACAGTGTGGAATAAAAGGAAACATCTGCCCTTTGGCCCCTAAAGGATATTGCTCACAGAGATGAGCAAATTGAGGGTGCATTGAAGATGTAAGGACTCAGCTAAAGGGAACTGCTGCCTTAGTAACCATCTAGCCCAGCTTTTATTCTCTGATGCATAATGCTATTTAAAATACAGAGCAGAAATAATTCTTGTAAGATGCAGGGATTGAAGTACAAACATCTAAGTACCCACAGAATATATGCTACTATTTAGTCCAACAAATAAGAAACAAACAAAGGGAATATTTTTAAACACTAAACCTACATCAGTCATATTGCTGCAGGATAAAATATGGATTTTTTAAAAAAATCTATTGAGTCATAAATCTCTGTATTTCCCTTTGTGTTTGATCTCATATATTACTCGGAGTTTCTAAAATGATAACAAGGCATGCATTAAAAATATTTTTCTTATTGTTACATTTCAAGCACGTTTACTGTTAGCTGCTTAGCTTCATTATGTATCATAGTCTGAATCTACAAATCAAGTATAATTAGACTTAGAGAACTGATTGGATTTCTAATTAAGCTACATTGGAAACAACAATGCACAATCAGTAAATATTCTGACTAGGTACATTTTAAAGAGCAACTCTTGGGCTTTTTGCTGATGACTAGACACCAGTGTCATTAAATTTGTTGGTGGCAAGCAAATTTTAAAGCTAAAATAGAGGCAATTAGTAAAGATCTTGAAATATTTAATCACGTTTGTCCAATTAGTGTGCAATTAGGCAATGGTGTGGCGTGGGACAAACATTCTGCTTCAGTGTTTGGTAGAGAAGGATCCCTTTGAAATTTTGCTATTTAGTTTATTGATATATAAAAAGGAAGTTATGGTTGTAATTTCCAATTTAAAAAAATACTGTGCAGATGGTCTGACTATATATTTAACAATGTTAAACAAAACTAAACAAGGGAAACATGTTACCTGAAATTACACAGCTGTGATCAGTGAATAAGCTCCAGATCACATTGGATTACAGCTGCGGGCATCCTGATCAGAGAAAGCGCCAGATAGTTATGATGGTAAAATTAAAGCTGAGCGAGTTTGCCTGTCGCATCTTGGGATGACATGATAATTTTGCCCTTGACTGAAGGTACACTTTTTCTTTGAGCTTTGCCTCATTGTTTTGAATTACTTCCATGAAGTCTCATGCTGGCAAGTTCACTGTGGAAAGTCAAGTGGTAGCTTTTCATGGATAATCCAGTTAGGAATTATCTTGACTTCTTCTTGCCTTGGCATTTTGACTGCCTTTTGGGAAATTTTAGGCTCTCTTTCTAAAATAGTCTCCACTGATATTTTTTATTAATTGTATAAATTTTCAGTGTACTGTTCTAGTTAGCATGTTTAAAGTACTTGCTGTAAGGCATTTAGATATGCAACCCTGCATTGAAAGTGTTATCATATTGGTATTACTTCAAATCAATTTGCTCTGTAAGGCTACATGCAAATCGCAAAGGAAGTAGTGCCAGGGAAGGTTCCCAGGTGCTGAAACTCAATTATCTGGCCTGCTAGATTGTTAGAATGGGCCCTGGCATGGTTTTGGCTTGGGTCAAATATCGCTCTTCCAAGCCATCCCTGGATACTGCTCAGGTGTTTACGCTGGCCAGGGCTGGCTCCCAATAGGCATTTGTGGAGGGAAGGAGAATTAGGAGAATGGATGTGGGACATTGTATGCCAGCTGGCTTCCATGTCAAAGCACATTTAACCTTCTAATATCACTATTCCCTGTGGGTTTACAAGGAATGAATTTGAGGGAAAGATATCTAACAGAATTAACTAAAGATGATGTGGGTACCAGGTTGCATCCCTGTATTTTTCTCCACTGCACAGGTCTTCTCATTTCCACCTCTTGTTTAACATGGACCAGGAAACATGAAGAGACTCTTTTCTACTCTAGCATAAGGATATTTGGTTTAGCTGTTGCTTAAATTGGACTGCCACTGAATTTTTTTTCTGAGAAAAGAATAATAAGTGATCAAATTATAAAATCTCTTTCTGATAAATATCCTGTTAAATATTATCACAAAATGCTGCTAAGCCATTTCAGCTTAGCAGATTTGATGATTGTCAAATGTATGATCACATCTGAGAAGTTTTTATTTGATTTTAGTGTAGCAAATAATGCTGAAATGAAGCAAATGATCTTTCCTAACAGTGCTGTGCTTTGTTTTCTTTGATAGGTACAGACCAGGAAATTCAAAGTAGAGAATTTGGTCTTGCAATCAGATTGGAAGGTGAGAGAATTTTGCCAGGAAATTCAAAGTAGAGAAGGTCTTCCAATCAGATTGGAAGGTGAGAGAATTTTGTGAACAAGGTTAGGTTCATTAACACAAAAATAATGCTGTACCAAAAGGAGAAATGATGCTAAGAGGAGTATTGTATGGAGGAGAGGTGAAAACAGTAAAATGAAGAATTAGGCTAGTATTCATCTATTCCTTGACCTTAGTTATATGCAGCCTCGGTAAAGACTGAATTTTGACCCTTTGCTATTCAAACTTTAAAAACAATATCGACCAGGTTTCCTACTTCCCACTTCTTAGGAAAAGTTTATATCAGATTTTCTTGGGTGCTTTCCTTTGGGTAGAAAAAAGGCCAGTGCTCTCACTGAGGGCTGGGGTTTGATCAGCCTTCAAAGGAAGCACAAAGATTGCTTCACTTCAGTCTCCTGCAAGTCAAACTGCAGGATGGAGAATCTGAGCCCTGTAGTGAAGTGAACCTTGTAGTACATGAATCACTGAAGCTTTTAATTATAATTATGTTATGAATAAGAATAATTGATAATAATAACATTTGTTGCTGTTGTTGTTACAAATACATACATGATGTCCTTAATTATATTTGTTGGTTATACTTATGTTTATAGATATGCCCTGATTAATAGAAGGAGTCAGGTTTCTATTGATGTGAAAAGCCAAGAGCGGCAGGTTCTTCAATGTGTCCGCAAATTGACTGCCAAATCCTATATGGAAACAAGATGTGTACGTGGTATTTCATGGATTTCATGGCCTCTGCATCACCACAGCTTTGTCCAAGTGAGAGATCAGGAAACCTAATCAATAGGCAGAATGCCAGAAGATTGGATAGCCAGCTGGAGAGGCAATAGAAGATATGCCTCTCACAGTTAATGCCTTGTGAAAATCACACAGGCACTTGGAGGGGTTAATGAAACACTTACTGCTCTGACTTACAGTGTTCTTGAGTCCCCTGAAGAAAATGGCACCTTTCACCGCTTTCTAACATCTGGAGAAAGGAAGAAACTGCAGCTCCATTTGTAGGAAGTTTGTAGGCATGCGTAGCTTTAAGCTGCATTTCAGTAAGAGTGCTCATGTGCTTATATCCAGAAGCATGTGGTGAACCTTCCTCAGTTGGGACCTAAATCCTCAGACATGCATATATGTTTATATATATATATATATTTATGCACATGTATATATAGCGTATGAGTCTGTACATACATATACATAGTCTAAATACATATACGCATGAACATACATAGATGTATGCATATGTTATGTATCTATAGATAGATGACATGTGAATTTCAGAAAGGAAGGAACACTTGGGAAAATCAGAAAAGAAAAAAATCTGTTCATTTGATAGTGGAAACAAAGCTGGCCCTTGAGTAGGAATTCATATCCTGCTGTCAAAGCAAGCACAGCGATGGACACAGAGACCTGCAGGATCTCTATAGCTGCCGCATTCCTAGCAGTGTTGTCTTTATCAAAGAAGTAAAAGTAGATTTGAAAAACCACTTTGATGTGCAAGACATCACAGAGCAGAACTCCCATTCATTGGCGAGTGAGTCCATTATTTAAGTCTCTCAGACAACCGCACAGATCTCTCTAAAGGGAAAAGTGGCTGGACTCTGGAAATGAAAACCCCAGCAGCATGTATTCTGTAGGCTTCTCGAAGCTTTCCTTCCAAATTTAATCTCTTGATTCTGTGAAAAGATACTAGGCTTAGGCTTGGGGGCTGTATTGTATGGCCAGTCACTCTTGACGAAGCGCTGAGTGTCTTGCTGCAAATCTCCCCTGTCCCAGGCAGCTCATGTGAAGGGAGAAGACAGCAGGCAGAGGGGCCCCAAAAGCCTCCAACCTGCCTTTTATCCATCCTGGGTCCCCAAAAACCTCCAACCTGTTTTTTATCTATCCTGGCATCTGTGCCAACACTCGCTGTGCACATCTGGGTCCAGTGGGGTGAACCGCCCCCGCGTTGAACCCAGCTGGGACCAGGCAGCTGCAGCTCCGCAGGAGGATGCAAACAGCACACAGGGATGCAGGATTTCTCATCCGTAGGCCCGCAGCCCTGTGGGCAGCCCGGTGCCAGGTCACCCCAAGCAGCACCACAGATGTAGCCGTCGCAGGGGGACAGCAAGCACCGAGCAAGCAGAAACCTCCCCTCCGGCTGGCCCAGCGGCACGAGGCAGCTGCCCTGGGGCACGTGAGCCGCGTCCGGAGATGGCAGAGGGGGAAGTGTCGTTCCTGCCTCCTCTCTGCACTGTAGTAAACCATGCGGATTCGTAAAACAGGCCTGTGAAATTAATTATACTGAGAGTGCTTGGTAACCAAATGAATTGTAAATTGTACATTATTAAAACAGCATCAGAGGACCGACAGATCTATTATTCTTTAGGGAAATGCATGAAGATAAGAGCTTTGTATGCTTTAGGGGTCTTTCTAGCCACCGCATAGGCAGCTTTGTAAGAAAATATGCAGCAATATTTTGTTTCTGTCTGAGTTGCAACTGACACAATGCTGCATTGTTTGTTTGTATTACATTATCTGGCGTTTCACATACGCGACATGGTGTACACTACCAGGGAGGGGGCATGCCCAGTGCCTTTCTGTTTACCCGATTTCAGATGCTATTTGGGATTAATCACCCCCACTACTGTGTCGAGAAGGGGTAGGTGCAGAAAAAAAAGGTGATAAATTTTAAGCATCCCCTTTGGCATGTATTGTATAGCTAAAGAAATGCATGGCTATTGTTAGCCTGACCGTTTCACTTGCACATTGCTCCTTGCTGCCTACCTTTGTCTTTTAGCTTCTGAGAATGGTAAGAGGGCAAGGTGGGGAGTCATATATTTTCACAACATTCAGAAAATACAGTCATAATGAAAAGGCAGTATGTTCGTGTGTGCACGCATGTTTTTCTCGTTTTCTTTCGTAACACCTCACCCCCTTCATGTTCCTCCAATACAACGTCTGATATCCTGAATCCCACATGTGGACTGGAATCTCCTGGGATGCTTCTGACTGAAAATAGCACGCCGTCTCTCCGAGGTATACCAGTTTTCCATGTGAGTCTTTATGGTCTCTCCCCTGTGATACGTAGTGCAATGGCCTATCTCACTTGTCACCTCCATCAGAAAGATGTGTTAAGCAGAGCGGCGGAAAGAAGTGAGTGAGGACTTGTCGATGCTGCTGTTGAAGAAGAGAAGCTACCCTGGCATTGTTTTTTTTTTTCTTTTTTCTTCCCATCTTCCCTCCCTTTTACTTTCCCTTTTTTATATTCCCTCTCTGAAGAGAGATGGGAAAGAATATGCCCCATCCTGGCAGCTGCTTGTGAGTGAAGAGGAGAAACAGCTGGAGGCTTCCCTCACCTGGAGGAGCATCTTCCAACTCAAGTGCTTGAAGGTGCAGGGAGGAGGGCCTGAGCTGTCTCGACGAGGGCCTCTGTCACTGGGGAATCTCCTTGTATCCCTTGTATATTACAGTAACCCTTAACATTTCATTTCCGGATCAGCAGCATCCAGTCTGATCATCTTTCCTTCAGAGAAGGCTTCTCAGGAAAGAAGTTTGTCTCTAACTACAAGACCTAGACACTTGTTCAGCAAAACTTGCAGCTCCTGTAGCCAAAGGAATTATTACCATAATTGCAACTGAGGATCCAGTTAAAGCAAAGTACTATACAGAATTTCATGACAGGGTTTCCCCTTCATTCAGGCAATGGAGACGACAAAATTTACTTGGCTAAGATATTCCTCCTAACAGAGGAGGGCTTCTTTGCTTGTTTTCAACACAGAGACGAGACTTTATATTTTAGAGAATCCACATTCCTTGGAACAACTCTCCTAACCCTATTGAACAGTATAAAATACGGTGCTGCTGCTGCTCGTGTCGTTAATCAGCCCCACGGATGTCTCTAGCATCTTTGGGCAAGCAACGCCCCGGCTCCTCGGGCATCCCTTTCCCGGGAGGTGCACTGCCTCCCGAAATTCAAAAGAGGGCAGCATTTTACTGAGGCTGCTTGAAAGGAAAGGGAACACTCCAAGTGTGTGGAAGAATGTCAGCAAGTGAAAATCAGCGGTTACGATATAAACACATCGTGTTCTCAAAGATTAAACGTGATGTAAAAAAAGTTGTGTTCCTAGAACCCATCACACGAGGACTTTGCCGCCAACTTTTGTATTATTGGTTGCAATAACCAGCTAGTAACAGTCTGATGCATCATGGATAAGCACCATATTTGAATGAAACATTGAATAGCGACTTATGTAATGAAATAATCCAGCTCTCTCTTATCAAAGCCCTGTTTCAACAAAATTCTTCAACCTGTGCTTCAAATGTAAGCAGACCGTTGTTTTGAATTATTTAGGGGTCTGCTGAAACACTGGTAAAACCCTTTCAAAGTGAACTGCTACCTGCATTTGACCATGAGTTCCCTGCCGTTTGGAAAGAGTCTCTTAAGTGTTTGCTCTGCTTAAAAAGCAGCACAGTATTGACTTCTACAGGGAAATTCAGGGGAACGATATACATCTAAAGTATATGCTGCATTCATAAAGAAATACAGGACACCCAAGTGTAACCACAATTTCTTAGTTTACTCTCTATTTAATATTTAGGGAAATGTTACTCTTTTCAAATAGCCATTTTTGTTACCGTTGTTTCTGCTGCATTACAGCCAGATTGCCTGTATCACAGAAGAACCAAAAACAGAGCAAATGCCCTTTTTGCTTTTCTATTTGCATCTAACAAATAACAGATGTTGCAGTATTGAAGACACACACCTGATATGACTAACAAGGGGTTTCTAAAGTATTTGTCCTACGACGACAGTCACTCTCCTATTAAGCATTTACTTAATGAAATGGACACACATGGACATGCAGGAGCTGTGGCAGCTCCACGTAAGTAGCAGCAGCAGCAGCAAGGTGATTGAAATAAGGGTTTCTTCTGCCATCGCAGGCTGTGCCTGCATTGCCCGGAGGACACCAACTCAAGTCGGAGGGTATTTGCTTCCTGCCCACCATGAAAGGTGGCTCAGGAATCTCTGAGGGGTCTTGGCGAACCCGAGATTTGGGGCTGCCACCACCTCCCTGCTTGTCCCTCAGGGGCGAGCGGCTGCTGCGCGGCTGCCCCACACCCTGGGGACGTGCCAGCTGAGCCCTTTTGCTCTAGGGGATCTGGCACAGCATCTCCCAGCAAACCTGCCAGGAAGCGGGGTCAGCCCTTTGCAAATAAATCCTGCCTGGTCTGAGTAACACGAATGGGCTCCTGCAGGATTAATTCACCCCTATAATAATGCAAACTACTGCTTGCACAAAGCAGTGGCATGTGATAGTTTCTTAGTAAGACACTCAGGATGTGCATTAAGACCTCACTAAACAAAGTAGGGCTTGGGGACGGGAGAGGGCACAACATTTCCCAGCTTACCATTCACTACTCTTTTATCAGACTCAATACAAAGCTGCAATCAATGTTGTAAATGGACTAAAGAGTTGTGTAGATCACCATGGTGTATACGTTTATACCATCTCTTACTCTCTATTTCATAATCTCTGCAGCTGTCTCCAGTGAATCATAGTATATATGTCTACACTGAGAGTGTGTCAGGGTATGGTTGTCCCTTTGTTCCTCACAACGGAAACACGCATGTCTCAACAAGGTGTGTGTATACCATATTAATCCCTTCTAACACGGTGTCTGCGGGCCCTTAAAAGTAGAACCCAAAAAGTGATTTTTTTTTCACCCTTTTCTTTCTGTACTGCGGCACGTAGCTTTCTTGCTGGAAGGATAGCTATCCAGTGCTATACATGCCTATATGCGTATGCACATTTGGATCACAGGTATGCACAAACAGAACACACTCTGCAGCCTGGAAATATATTATGAAAATTAACTGCGTTCGTTACAGAGAAGAGTCGTGGAGACAACACCGCTGAGATCCGTGGCGCTCCCTGTTGCTAGGTGCCCTCACACTAGCCACAAACCTGCCGTTCCTTCGCACCACGGTCCCGAGATGCTTGCCCCGCTCCCGCGGGGCGCACGCGCGCCCGGCGGGTGCCAGCGGCGGGAGGGGTTTGGGGCTGCCGGGAGCCTCTTTGCTCGGGACGTTTAGCAGCGGGGAACTCGGAAGCGAGCCACGGCCCAGCCGGGAAGGAGCGCGGCCCCCTTGTGAAAGCTATCGCGGCGCGCGATGGCCGTGATAATACGCGCGGGTGAGCTCCGGTTGTTACACGCACGGCCCTGCACTGGCTGCTCCCTACCGCTCGCCCGGGCTCTCACTTTAGCAACACCCCACACACCTGTTCAAATAATATTACTATTGCCTCGTGTTGACACCACATCCACCCTTTCCTTTCATATAACAAGAGCTTCTGGTGAACTGCGAATGGGAAGCCTGTGGCCGCGGCGGCAGCGTGTTTACCCGTCCCCGCTTTGTTGCCACAGATACTTGGTAGCGAGCAGGGAACAAAGATCAGTTTGACATCCTTGTTAGGCAGGATTTGCCCCCTGCCTTCCCTACAAAAGGTTCCTGGCTGCTCCGGAGGGCTGAGCCCGCAGGTGTGCCATCACACCTGTCCCGGGGAAAACAAAATGCAGCGCGTCGCAGCGTGGCTATCGCCTGGGCTAAAGAGAGAAGACCTTGCCCTGCAGTGAGCGCTGGTTTTAATATTTCAGTGAATCCGAGCAAACAGAGACTGATATCTCTGTTTATGGTTAGAGCCGGAGCCGAGCACGGATGAAGGCGCTGCCGGCAGGCGACTCGGCCGCTCCGAGGAGGCTCAGGGCCAAGTGCAAAGCCCGAATGGGAAGGTGTCCTGCAAGAAGGAAGAGCATTGCAGAGCTTCCCGTGTGCTTATGCTCGCCAAGTTTTGAAGTGGGTGCTGTGGAAATGCCAACACACCTCAGCACACACTGGGGGCGGGAGGGCGGCAAACAGGGAGCTGCACGTGTGCGGAGCAGCGTGCGGCTCGGGCGCCGGCTGCGCTGCGCAACGGGAAAACTCCCTCCGGGATCTCATCCCGGACCAGGGACACGAACAGGAGAGGAACCCCCGTGTCAGCCCAGGACAGGCCACACCTCACAGTTAGTTTCCTTCACCCTTCATCCCTACTGGGAATGCTGCCATTATCAAATATCAAATAATGCATGGCATAAAGTCCTCATGGTTTTAGAACAAGGGGCTAAAAGTTAAAAGGTGCAGGGCCCTTGCACCTTTAAAAGGTGCAATCCTGCTTGCTTAGAGGCTGAGGCCCACATTTGGATGCCAGTGGAGTAAATCAGTGCAAAATGGTAAAACTTGGATCCAAACTGAGGGTTGACTGAGGTGGAGTGGAACACTACAGAGCCCCAGATATATCCATTTATTTATGTGGATTTGCCATTTGACATCTGCATCCAAATTTTACTGAAGCCTTCAGTGGGCATTTGATCAAGATCTGAGTCACTGGAGTTTCCAAAGTGTAGCTGGTAGCATTTTTCACACACACACACAGAAAAAAAGAAGACACAAAAAGAAGAACAATGTGCCATTTTCCAGCTAAGGCAATGCTCTATTTACATTTTTTTATATTCTTATTAAAAGGCTCATCCATAGTTGCCTCACTGTGGTTTGAAGGGTGCAGTTTGTACTCAGACATAAGAAGGTGTTCCCGCATTTACAATAGAAAGATACACAGTGCCAGCTGGTTTGGAAAGAGTCTATATGCTGGGCTGCAACTTATGTGGAGAAATGTCCTTGAGGCAGGAAGCATATTTTATTTATTGTTTTATTTATTGCATATGTCAAGTAAATGGAATCCCAAATTATGAAGATGCAAAACACAGTGCAGTTATTTATCAGCACTGAATGTTTTTATGTGCTCCAAAACAACTTGGGGTTTCCCAGCTGACTGCGAGCAGCTTGCTGGTTTTGAAGATCTAGCACCTTTGGAACTGAAGGGACATGCTGAATTTTAAGCACTTCGAAAGAGAATTAACTGCATGGACAGCAACATTTTTCCCTTTTTTTTTTTTTTTTTTTACGCTCATCAATAGCAAATGATGAAGCCTCTGGGGGATATTAACACAAGTAAACTAAAAGCCGGAGTGGGACTTTTTAAACAAGGTAAGACAAAAGCCTTTACGCTTCAAGCAAATTACTTTGATTTTTTTAATGTTTTCACCTCTGTTGTTGCAGACGTCTGCATTTAAATAGGAACTTTGTCTGTCTCAGCCCGGAGGTTGCGGACAGATTCTGAAAACAATATTGCTGGCTCTCCAGCTCAGGGCGCCCTGTCCTCCTGCTCCTTGGGGACTGGATAGTGTCGTCTTGTTTCACAAACCCTACTGTGAAATTACAGCCTGTGACAGACCAGGGCCCCCCATTGCTGCCCGTGGGCTTTTGAGGAGCAGGTGGAAGAGGTAGAGGGGAGCAAAGGAAGAGGACTTAAAAACCTGACCCTAACAGCACTTACCTTACAGTCTGTTTCGTTTGAACAATCCCTTCCCGTTTCCACATTTCCAAGGAGACTTTTCCAATCTACTGAAAAGGCAGAGTACCATTAATTTTGAAATATTTTAAATTCTACATACCGCTGCTATGCTGCAGCAACTCTGAATGAAGTAATAGCCTGTTGAATAAATAACACACACTAAAAAAAAAAAGTCCGAGTAGGAATTTATAGGATAAAGTGTAACAGCTTCAAAGGAGCCATTGATCTATGCAGTACATTATACGCATGTTAAAAATGGTTAGAATATTTATTTACATGAAACACAGCTCAAAAGGAGCCATTATGGTCTTCAAGTAAATTATACATGTTGTGAAAATTGTCTAAGTGCCTCTTTTACCAGGAACAAGTGTATCATGTCAGTTGATAAACACATTATCTTTGGAAAAAAAGCAAACAAATCCAAGGCTAAAAGAAGGTTAAATCAGGGAAAGAAAAAAAAAAAAAAAAGAAGAAAATAAAAACACACCCTCGTGCCATGTGGAAGTGTGGCCCATGCCCATCAAAGGAAGAAAAGTCAGGGCTGCTCTGCCCATGCCTCGCTCAGCACTGCCATCGCACTTCACCCGGGGAGGGCTGCGTGCCCGGGGCCCTCCTGAAGGGATTCTGGATATTGTTTGACTACGAGAGTCCTGGGCACTAACAGGACTCTCGTCCTCCTCACGGGCCAAGAAATGACAAGCAGCGACTCATCCGCTCCAGCCACTGCCGTGTCCTGCACTAGGGCTTGAGCTGCTCTTTCCCACGTGTCTCACACGCCTCTTTTTGCGGCAAGTGCCTTGCTGCAGAGGAGGAGGAGGAGGATGCCAGCTCAGAACATCTCCCACCGCGTCCACGCCACCGCAATGATGCAGTGGTCGGCACCACAGCCCGGTACCACTGATCTTTTTTGCAGGTGGCCTTTGGCAGCAAGGCCTGCACAGTGTTGTGGGGCAGCACGGCACCTGCAGCTTGACTCAGCTATCGCCTCGCCGTGGGCTCTGAGGGCCACTCTGCATCATGCCCCGTTTTGGCATTGCACGAGGAAGGCACTTCTGGGAGGCAGAGTGTGCAAGTTCTCTCTTAATGCAGGAACGAGAGCAAAGGATGGGTTTTCTAATGCAAGAGAGCAAGCAATTGTATAGGGGAAATATATTTAGCCTGTGTTTTTGGAACACATATTCTGGGATTATAGAGTAAAAGTGTTTTGGAAGCACTGATGCTGAGTATTGTGAACTGTACTGTCAGAGAAGCCAGAAAATGGTGTTGCATCCAAGACCATTATTTGAATTGTTTGTACTGCAGTTTTTTTTTTTTCTAGTTGTGAAGGTTCTACAAAAATGTGACTTCTACAGCTACAGAAGCATTGAAAATATAAATAATAGTAATGTACTGCTGTGTGTTTGCATAAACTTGTTTATACTAAACACAGTTTATTTATTAACTCTCGGGACATACCTGTAGGCCAGATATGACATTCCTCGTGACCACTTCACTCGTGGCTGAAAATGCTATGTCTGCTTAAAGGCAACATACTGTGGTTTAGAAAGGGAAAAAAAGAGTACCATTCCCCCAGGAAACAGAAGGGGTAACGCAGTGATCCTCCGTTAAGAGTTGGAATTGGGCTGTTATATGAAATTGCCACCTCCTTTGGTTATGAAACCAAAGAGGGGATCCTCAGCAGCTGCGAGGACGGGAAGCCCCATGCTGCAGCTCACCAACACACACGCAGGGCTCATCACTGCTGCACTGTGGACAGCTCACAAGTCAAGGATGGAGAACATCTTGCTCCCTCATCTATTGCTCCTCCAGACCATTTTCTAGTCTCTTACGATGTCCAAGTCCCGAGCAAGAGTCTTTGAAGTCCCTTCTAGGAATGTGTTTCAGAATCGGTATCTCTTTAGGAAGAATCTCCTGATAATCACCCATGGCTTTTGCTACACTTAGCTCCCTTTTTGTACCTGCAACATAATTCCCATAGCAAAGATAAAGTAAAAAACATGAATACATTTTTGCATATTCCATCTCTTTTCTTCCAAAAAGATGAGTACATGCAATTAGCTGGACATTACAAACGGAAAACTGAAAGTTAGTTTGACAGTTAGTGACTTGCTCAAGGTCACGAAGAGACTCAGCAGCAGAGCAGGGAACAGAATTCGGTATCTTAATTCCTAAACTGGCAGCTTTACTCCAACTCTCATCACGCAATGAAATAGCTCCTTTTAAGGAATGCTTTTGTGACCAAGAGAAAAATTCAAGACCTTAGAAGAAAGAGTCCTTTTAATTTGCCTTTGTCCATACTCTTACTTCTTTTGCTATGTGAAGAACGTGATTTAAACAAGGTATAGAATTAAAATATTTCGAAAGTATCTAGAGCTGTTGATAAACAAGAATGGCTGCATTTAGGAGGGTACTGATTCCAGCCGTCAGTAAGAGAGTGATTAGATATTCCTTGCTTCCAGCTTCATGTTTAGCATAAGGAGTAAATCAAGACCAGCATCTACTCTGCTCCAACAGAGCTTTATTGAATGTTATATTGGTGCTTTCACATCTGTCAAGGATACTATATAACACAAGAATTTTTCACAGCTCTTTAATAATACTTCAGACTTCCAAGGTCTCTAACTTCTTGCACCAACAGCAGGTCTTGAAGAGGATAGCAAAATTTTCACAGCGCTAGACTCAAGAGACTGCCCTGAAACAATCCAGAATTTGGTATGGTTGCAGTGAAGGAATATTTTTTTGATTAATCAGAAGCTCTCTACTAGCTTTAGTACATGGAGACACTATGAGGTTTAATTTGGTAAAAGACATCACTTTTTATTTGCTTTCTCTACCACATAACAGGATACTGTAATTCGGCAACAGCAGAGAGAAACCAACAGTGGTACTGAGAACAAGCGTTACTGAGAAAGCACATATTAAATATACTAAGCTACAGAGGCTAATGTGGGTACCATAAATGCTAATAAGAAAAACAAAGAAAATAAGGATATAAACAAACCTTTTCATTAAAAAAATGTAATTTTTACAATGCAAGAAATCATAGACTGCTGTAATGTAAACCTTGCCATAGCATTCTTGCTTATGCTCACTCACTAAAATAGTTGAAGACTGAAAAATCAGAGGTCCATGACTCCACTTTTCACTAACATGTATTTTGCTTATTAAACTATCATTATTATCATTATCCCAACATCAATTGGGAAAAAAAGATGTAAGGGACCCCACTCCTTGTCTCTGGAGTCAGCGCTGAGCCCTGAAATGCCAGCAACTTCAATGGATTTGCAGTGACAGGAGGCCTCACGCTTGCAGATGTGTTCACTAGTTTTTGATTTGATCTTTATGCAATTATTTTGATTAAGAAAATGTTCATCTTGTTGACATTATTGCTGCAGTCAATAGCTAATGACCCTGGTAGTTCATTTCCTTATAAATATTTAACTTAATAGAAGTCCCTTGGGTTAGAGTACTTTTGACACTTGTATAATCTGAAACAAATCCTCCCTTTTTTCAGTCAAACAGGCCACGTAACCCACACAGTCGGCTAGCTCTTTACAAAGCACCCAATTAAATCCTACTTAATTCTCCTGCTCTGAAAACCCCCTCTCACCAGTGCACAGGCTACCGATCACACAACATGAGAATCTTTCACCTAGTCTGGACATTATAGCCTGTAGAACTTGACTGTACCAGCCCCTGCTATAAAGAAGAATTTGCCCATGAAGCAGTAGAAAAAAAAAAGTGAAGAGAATACATAAATTCAGAGGATTGAAGAAATAAGCTGAAGAATCACAATTAAAGACAGGTAAATCTAGTTTAATGTTCACATGTAATAGTTACACATCACAGAGATTAAACAGGATTTTAACTGTAACATAGCTGCAGTGAAATGAAAATCATTTTGTACTAGAAAAATAATCTTGACACAGTTATCCGATTTTTGGTCTACTTAAGTTCATTTTAAGATGGATTTATACCACTGATCATGACGACTTTGCCCATGTGCTTTTCTGCAGTCCCCTATTAATACTCTTTGGATGAAGGAGATAGTAACCGTTTTTCTTAATGGTTTGCCCTTTGGTTGCAAGCAGAGAACTGTTTTCACTTTTTAAGCAATTAATAGGCTATAGGAATGCAAGTTTGCAATAAAACCTTTTGGTGTTGAATGAAGTTCAGAACAAATTTCTTGATTTGATGCAACAGCAGATTTTAAAAAAAGCTGATTTAAAGATCTAAAGCATTGCCCCATAATGCAAAAAGTAGATAGAATCTGTTTTTCTATTCTCAGTAAAAAAGCACATCTTAATGCTACTCTTATAGAACGCACTAAAAACCCCTGTGCCTAAATGACAAAAGTGTAGTCTCAAAATGTATAATACATTTACAAACATTTTAAATTTAGATTGAAGAAAACACATTTGTATGGACTCAGAACAAGTTTATTTGCAATTAGACATCTCATGCAATCATGCAGGACCACTAGGTATAGCTCTAACTTCCGAGTCTAAAGGACATTTGGGGACCAAAAAAAAATTAAAAAAAAATCCCTCAACATTCAAGATATTTTCATATTAGCAGCTCTGCACTTGAGCTGAAAGTAGTTTGCTGAAGAGATATCCCCCACAGATTTAAAAAAAACATACACACCTTTATAATATTTACAAAAAATATTTAATTAAAAATATTTTATAATTACAGTAGTCTATTAAAGCATATACTTTTCTCACACTTATAGAACATCTCTATATATACACAGTATGAAATGTCACTCAATTTATCTATACAATATGTAACATTCCTGCAGGGAGAAGAAAGTTCCCTGGGCCCCAATAAAACCATCTATTTTAAACAATAGATGTGGAAATATATCTACAATGCTCCGGTAGATTAGTAAAGCTTCAAAACGCAGCTGCTCGGTCCCTTACAGTTAAAAACACTCCTAAGTCTGGGTTAACGCCGGGTCTCTTCTCTCTGCGCGCCCCCGACCGCCTCCTGCCACCGACCAGGGCGCGCACGGGACGCGGCGGACAGAAAACAGTAACAACAGGGGAGAAAAGAACAGGATGGCTACGGACGTGCAAAACGGTGGCGGGCGGGCCGGGCTCCCTCGGCTGAAGCGCGGGGACGGGGGCGGCCG
>NW_010588062.1:111916-122956 GCF_000705375.1 Tinamus guttatus
TGCTTGTTACCCACCTCCCCCATTGCACCTATTTGTACTTTGGGACGCCCGCTTGAAGGCTGGGAAGATCCCAAGCAAAACTTGACGGGGGCGGGGGTGGGGGGAGGGAAAGGGTTTAGGGACTCAAGCAGAGCAGTGCCTGGGAACATTAAATTAGAGCACATAACTATTAAAAATGCATGGGGATGGAGTATTTAAAATTCCTCCATGACATATAATATTAATCCGTTTTATGTAAAATTCATACCTGTAACTTAATTTGCTCCATTAATGCACCAGATCACGTATTAGTAGATGTACCATGTTTTAAATATGATGCTGGAAATGTCCAGGCTTCTGTACTCAGAGGCAGAGCATTAAAATTAACAGGCGCGTACTCCAGAGTCCTGCTTAAGTCATCGTGTGGCAGGCTGCAACCTTTTAATTTAATAATGTCTCACTCAAACTTTCTGTTAATTCCTTCTAAGGACTGAGAGCCGGTGCACGTCCGAATGGGACACGAGAGGAAGAAACGCAGTGCCCAGTCCTGCGACTGCGTCGATCACTGCTTCTACTCCCAGCTCTCGGCCAGAGGAGTAGGGCTGCTCGCATGAGCAAAGGGCTGCGGGAAGGAGTAAAGGCTGCAGGATTTGCCCCGAAGCTTGTAAGTCAAACCCAGCAGAAGGGAAGAAATCCATAATGGTGATTAATGATTGCATGTCCCCTCAATGCTTAGTCACAACGGGTGATATATAAAGGATACAGTGGGAAGCTGTCAAGCCCGGGACTTGAATGAGTGGTGAGACTGGATCATCCGAAGAGTTTAATGAAGCACACTTGGATGCTCTCACCCCCTCTAAAAACATTGAAGTTCCGTCTTACACATACCCACACTATTATTTGCCGATTTTGCCCCATGCTACCAGTGCCACCAGCAGCTGTTGGGCTCCTTGAGGCACAAAAACTAAGTACGTGTGTTAATCTTTGTCTGGCTGCAGTCTAGATGTGTGTGCTACATCATGACAGGACGATGGGAAGACATATTTCCATTAGCTACAGGCTGGGTGAACTCTATTCTGCTGCAGTCATTGCTTTTATTCTGTGAAGTGCCACTCCCTGCAGTCCCTGTGTCTCACAAGGTGGAAATTATATGAGCCCCAAAGTGCACATTATGGTTACACTCTGTTTGCTTCTTGGACTGCTCATAATATGGATGGAGTTGCTAGGCTCTTTTTTTCCCCCAAAATATGTAAATTATGGTAAGCATGCAGACTATAATCTTGCTGTTCTGTTCTTAATTAAAATCTATGTGAAACTAGATATAGTGTAATATTGGATTGTTCTGTTATTTACAGAATCCCTTCTAGGAAGTAATCTGATCTCACTGGAAATTTGTGGGAAACCCCAATATGTAACTGGTTCCCCTTTAGATCTCCTGAAGCCAATCTGAGCATATTATACCTGTGTTCACACACACTCTCCAGTGGCACTATAGAAAAGCCACTGAGACCACACTGAAGTCTCAAAGATGACTCAGTGTTTCTGGAATCCTGTGATATGCCATGATAGGCAACGGATCTGTTTTTCCATTAGGCAGCTTGCACAGTGGAGGATACGGGGGGAAATCTGTGGGTTTGTGGGCTTTGTTGAAGTTGTGAGGAGGTCGTATGTGCTCACGCAGCTAAGGTATCACAATAGAAATATGTGGGAAAAGGGAAAGCAGCCCTCCCCTCCGACTAAGACATAAATATTCAGGGGATTTCCTCTAGTAACTCCCTTTGATACTCATGAAGTTGATACATGCTAGCCCGACATGCTCTGGTGAACAATAGACACCAATTCCTGTTAACAACTGGCCTGCTTTTGCTCTCCTTGAAGTCAATGGGAGCTTTGTCATTGACTTAAGTGGGAGCAGGTTGGGTCCAATGCTTTTTCAAAATTTAGATTGGATGTGCAGCAGATGCTAAGTAAATTGGCCTAGAAATGGGTTGGAGCCCCCATTATACTTGCCATGGAGGTAGGTATAGCGAACCTCTTCATCCCTGAAGACACACACAAAGGGAGGGTTGGTGGCTGCTATTCTGCTTTTGTCCTATTAATAGCAGTATTTTTTTCAGGACATGAGTGCATATGAGGGATTAATACTCTTGTTTCTAACCAGATCAAGTATGGAATTTAAAATAATTTTGGATATCTTTAAATGCATGGTCCCTTCCTGGCTGGCTGGTTGGAGGAGTTCATCCACCTTGGCTGGGTTTTCATGCATCTCTTCCAATACCCAGAGTAGAGATTCATTCTCTTTGTTACCAGCTCTTGCAGTATTGTCACAAGATACTTGATAGTGCTTCAATGCGCCAGTTTATCTCAGAACTGATGGGTTCAGATCAGATTGTAGATACTCTGTGCAGCTTGAGAAAGCTCCTTTTGATGTAGAACCAAAGAAAAACAAGCTAAAAATGAAAACAATTACTGGTCTTGCATGCCCTTTCTCATGAGGATAATCCCATTAAATTCAATGAGGATACTCTTGTGAGTAAAGGAAGCTGAATTTGGCTGCACGTCTGAGTATGTGAATGTATGATTCATGGCAGCTGAAAAAATAAACCTGTCCATTGACACTGTATCTGGGCCACAGCTCCTCAGGACCTGATGGAGTGTCAGGGCACAGTAATGGTCCTTCCAGGAGGGGAGCACAGGAGACATGTCCACTGACAGCACTCCAGATTTGCATGTTTTGTACATCACGCCACGCCATGCCATGCCATACCATGCCATGCCATGCCATACCATGGTAGTTCAAACAGTCTCAGGATAGACAAAATTTGAAGGGAACACATCTGTGCATGTAGATGGAAGCGAGCAAATGCATGCTTTCTTACAGCAAGGTTACTTGCTATACCTACCTTAAGAGGGCATGAAATGCACACGAATGCAAACAAGCTCTATACATTTTTTTTTCTTAGGTTAAGAAACAGCGATTGAGTCAAAGGCTCCCGTTTTGAGGCTTTGGTCCCACCATATCAGGGCAGCACAGTGAAATCCCAAGTGCTTTTCTGCTTGAGGCTGGTAGCCGGCATGACAAGTTTCATCTGGAGGGGCACAAAGAGATATGATGCTTAGACCCCCCCACTCCATTCCTGTTGACTTCAACAAGCAACCAGGAGACTCGGAGGAGCTGCTCAACACCTAGAAGGGCTGATCATTAAAAAAGCATTATAAATCTCTGAATGGTTTACGCTTTATGAGGGAAATAGCAACTGATTCCTCAGTGGTGCCATTACTCTCCACTATTGCTATCATTCAAATGGCAATAATGTTGGTTATTTACCTTCAATTAAAATATCTAGTTAGTTGTGATGTCATTTAAAATAGCACTATAATGTGTTTAGTGCTCCCTCACCAAACACCACAGCTCTTGGCAGCCAGGGATACTGATATGAAATGAAAAGTGGGGCGGGGGAGGGAGATGGAGAAATGAATATGCGGCTCTTTGGCTGGGCTGTTATTCCTGCCCGTGTATTCCTGCATGTCCCGTTGGAGGCCGTGTGGGCAGTGAGGCTGCAGGCGTCTTGGCTGTGCTACCGCATGGGCTCTCATGAAGACCCAAAATATCGGGAATTGGGGGAAAAGCCCCTTAGCTCCGATACCGAGTGACTGAAATCCGTCTGTTTTCTGGACTACTGCTCCTCGTCAGTGATGATTCATCATCAGAACTCCTCGAAACTCTTCTTAAAGCAAAGCTTTTGCTAGTGATCAAAACCAGGTGGGTACGTGTGTGCATGAGTGTGTGTGTGTCTTGAGAGTGCAAAACCTGGAGTTAACGCTTTCTAAGCAAGATTTTCAACTTTATACCCCTCCCCCAGATAGCCCCGGTAACCTTCACTGCTGTCCAACCTGCTTTCTCAAGTTCAAAATACAAATACAACTCACAGACATCACTTAATGTGCTCTTTTTCTTTCACTCCCATGTTGTGGTCATAAGAAAGTTTGCTGCTTTGTGAGAGAATGAATTAACCATACCCAAGTTCTTCCCCTCTGTGCTTTGTTGCTGTCCCTCCTCTGCCCCTGTGCATGAAGCTTTTTATAAAACAAAGAAAAAATGTTTGATGAAAGCCCAGAAGAGCTCTTCACAGATAAAAGAGTTTTTTTCTTTTTCTTTTTGTATGTTCAGGTACTTGTCTGGTTTAGAGCATCCCTCTATGCCACAAGCATACTTCCACCCACCTTCAGCATCGTACTTTGCAGGAAAACACGTAATAACAAAACCTTTATTTAATGGAGCAACAGGGAAAAACAAAACTCCATGGACTGATATAAGCAATCTGTTTTTTTTTCTTTTTTAATGCAGATGTGGAAATGAACACATAGAGAAATATTTCACCTCAATTAGTGGAGGAGAGAGCGGAAAAAGACTGTAATGGGGACTAATATCTTTTCTTCTTCTTTCTAATGTCTTTGCACCTCCTGCCTTTTCCTGTTCCTTTTTGTCTGCAGGTGTTGTAATGGAGAGTGTGCTAATGCAGCCTCACCTCCAGCTCCGGACTTGCACTGATGGGTTTCCTTGAGGGAATGTGATCTGTATGGGTTGCCTTATTTAAGCGTAGGGCACGAAGCACCAGAATGTGTATTGAGGAAACAAGGATGCTGTTAGCGTCAGGGGTGAGAGGGGGCCTCTTTTTGTCATTGTATCAAGCCTTTTGGTAAATCAGGCCACATCTCCAAAGACTGGTGGAAATCAGTGCGAACCCATCTACTTCTTGCGGCAGCAAACAATGTCGCTACAACGCGTCACTCAGACAGGCTGGCATCCTGCTGGTGCTTGCCCGTGGGCCGGAGGCTAGGGTCACCTCAGAAAGTCGCTCTGTTGAGGTGACCAAACCCCCGAAACACCGCGCTGGTTGGATAATGTCAGATTTGTGTAGTGACTTAAACAAGCTTGGGAGAAAAAAGATAACTCTGGTTGTCAGCCTTCTGCAGTGTAGTCCAAATTCAAGCAATCAAGATGCTTGTTCTGAGGAAGGGGAAGGTAATTAAGGAGTGTTTGAGGCAGCTTCCTGAATAACACTATATCAAGCTGAGTTACACAGAAACAGATTGAATTTGGAGCCTTAACTTTATTTTGTGTTGATTTAGATCAGATTTATGTGCAATGTTTGTTATGTGCAATGTGCCCTTTGTTTATAGACAGAAATCATCAGCTAATCAGCCTGAAAACTGATGGTATGCTATGGCCTTGTATTATTTTCATGTTTGTTATGAGTTTGTACTGAGACCTATAATCAGACAAATAATAAAGCCTACAGGGACAATGAGCAGATCGACCTAAATTAAATAAGTATCTGGATGTGTGCATGCTCATCTGCATATGTTATCATTACACCAATGATACTGGTATTTATTTTCAGGGGAGCTGATCAACTTATCAGCAAAAGCAAATTAAGTTCATGACACAATCAAACACTGAAGAAATACTAGCAATACTTGCACTAATATAATATCTTACATTTTGGGAGACATCTAACATGTTTGCTATTGGTTCTCAGTGACTGTTTTGAGGAATTCCTCAGATTTGTTTTTGATTGTTAAAAGAAGAAATCATCTTCTCCTAACTGTCAAGACAGTCTTTCACCACAGCGAAAGTACATCCAAAATAGGTGGAGAAACCTCCACTTGCTCTACTTTGATGCAAATACACTGAGCTTTTTTTTTAAGACTTCAGTCAGTGGTTTCTCAGGTCCTTTTATGGGTCAGTGACACTTTCAGGTATCACCTGCTTGCCAAAAAATAATTTACAATTCTGTGCTTTCCATCATGTTAGTGACAAACTAACCTATATTTCAAGCACTACAGAAAATGCAGTTTGTTGATTTGGTTCAGTCACACTGATAACATAATTGGGAAGAGAAGCTAGAAAGAACTGGAAATTCAGCCAGGGGTTAAAAGCAGGGGCAAGGGGTAAAAGCCATTCAATGTATCTTCGAATCCACTTACCAGAGTTATGATCTGTATTGTGCACTCCTAATAAATGCAAAATTTGGGGTAACCTTGTTACCTGTTTATTTACCTGCTAAGGAGTTCCTATTATTATGGCACATGAGGATCTACCAAGTGCTTAGTAACAGAAATAACAAGCTCTTCCTCATTCTTCTCTCCCGTCTTGCAGAAGAAGTGGTAAATAGTAGAAGATTATTTACAGAATAATAGCTTCCTTCCTCCTTGCTTATGCATTTGTTTGGTGAGCAATAAAGAAAATTAGAAAGACATTGTCTATTTCAGGCAGATACGGCCATGCCCCCTGGTTTTAATAGTGGTTCAATACTGATTTTAATTCCAGTAATATTATTTACTAAAATGATTGAATCTTATTAATTGGGACCACAGTACTGTCAAGAAATAAAAAAGAAAGGTGAATATAAGAACAATATAGGACAATGATCCATGGACTGCAGTTCTTAACAATTAGGTATATTTTGTGACTTAGTAATTTTCTCTTATATGAAATGGGAATGAATGTTATTCTCAATTTTAGAGTAATTATAGAGCTATTTTTCATGTCTTCCTTGTTGTGCAAGAGTAAACTTATGCAAAAGTATTTTAAAGATACATTTGAAATTGCTGTTAAAAATACTTTGATATGAAATTCTTGAATATGTAAATTTTGTTGCAGTTTTGACTTGTTTTCTAAAAGTTAAATGATGTGCTTATAGTAAGACTATTTTGGTAATCACACAGCATATGCTAAGTAACTATTTCAGGTTGTCTCCAGTACCAGTATGTTTCCACATACATACCTTGAAGTGTTAATGACATTTATTTTGGTAATTTTTAGTCTACTAACAGGCTCTTTCAACACTTTCAACAGCGATATATATACTTCAAGCAAAGCTCTTAATTTACCTTAATGGAGAAACTGACTTGAAA
Organism: Tinamus guttatus; assembly: GCF_000705375.1. The sequence goes on from NW_010588062.1 coordinate 118,817, forward strand.
AGCAGCACAAATCCTTCCTTATATAGGAAGTTTGTCTAGAAGTTAATGAGCTTATTTTCCTGAGTAAGGATGTGGGTATAAGGACCACTCAAGTGAGCAGAGGGTTCAAAACTGGATGCAAAATCATTAGTATACTTAGAAGTCCTAGGAATGGTTTTTCAGAACAATATTTTTAAAAATTTGGAAAAAAAATGCAAAAAAAGAGAAAAGTTTAATTTTTAAATATAAAAGTTTAAATAAAAGAGATTATGTTTAGTGGTGATGGCTATCCAAAAATAAATTCTGCAAACCAACAGGTAAAACCGAATTTTTGGTCTCTACTGAATGCTGCAACCTTTTTTCCCACTGGAAGTAGCAAGTGTATGGACATAAAGAGCTTTCTTTTGCCTATAAGAAAGCCTTAACACATACCATGCATCAATCTCCCTTGCAGTGTGATATAAACTATCATCAGGAACACGTTAATAGAATATTATGTATATGTGAGCTCAACATGAAGTATGATTTATCTGCAGCTTTACATCTTTGATTTATTTGCCCCCTTGCATCTCAGAGGCTCTTGTGCTTTTAATCCGCTGTCCCCTCCGTATCCTCCTTCTTCCAAGCAGCGCTTGCAGCATCAGTGGTGTTTAATGTTTCAGCAGGCTGCGCAGTCTCCCCTTTCGCTCCTCGGGGTACAGTTTCACCCCCATGTGTGGGGCGGCAGATGCTTTTATCCCTGTGCCTGACAAAGAGCACGCGAGCGGCAAGGGGGGATGCGCCTCGTCCCTCCGCCGCTGCCCGGCAGCCTCCGGGCAGGAGCTGAGGCAGTTACAGCCCACTAAAAAATATCCCAGCTGGACCTTAAATGGGCACTGCATAAAGGGTAGATGCTGGGCACAGCCTTTATTTTTATTTGTTATTGATGACCTCTCATAACTCGCTCCTGGCTCTACTTTGCCCTGTCACTTGTGAACTAAGAGGTCATCAATAACTATGGAAATAAGTGTCTTTTTGATAGTTAGCTCACCACGTATCTAGTATATTGTTACACATATAGACGCCCAGATACATAAAATACAAATTACAAAGAAAGTATTTCTGGTGTTAGCCCTTGTCTTTTTATCTTTTTTTAAAAAGTACCTTTCCTTTCTGTCTTTTCTTTCTTTCTTTCTTTCTTTCTGTCTTTCTTTCTTTCTTTCTTTCTTTCTTTCTTTCTTTCTTTCTTTCTTTCTTTCTTTCTTTCTTTCTGTCTGTCTGTCTGTCTGTCTTTCTGTCTGTCTTTCTGTCTTCTTTCTTTCTTTCTCCCTCCTTTTTTTTTTTTTTAATTTTCTCTCTCTTCCCTTCTTTCCGGTATGTCACAAAGATATCTCCCTCATTTATTTATAAGGGTGAGTCTCCAGAACAAGGTAGCATTACTGTGCTGGCTTACTAGTTCCTCTATACACATGAGTACATTCATAATTGATGAAACGGTCTATAGACTTGTGGCTGGAATAAACTTAAGGTCAAATCTCTGGGAGAGCAAATCTTGCCATTATGCTCGATGAGAAATAAATACGTGCAGGAACTAAAAAGTGCTGAGCTGAAAGGGAATAAAACCAAGTGGGTAAGGGCGTTCTGAACAATTCATTCCAAAGTGAAAGTGCTTTTTCTGAGTTTTCCCTCTTTGCCTTGATCTTCCAAAAACTGTTGTTGGGGCAGGTTAATGACTGACCTTTGAGGGAACCACATACCAACCTTTGTTCCCAAGCAGTCAGGATCTTGCAGAGGCTTGAAACCTTTGAGGGGGAGAATAGGATTAAACCGCCGTATGAAGTCCAGCGCAGGTGATGATCAATGGGCGCGGAAGAGTGAGTTTCTCAGGCCGGGGCCCTCCTTCCCCCATCCAACGGGATTTATTTCTTTCTCCATGCAGTTACCTGACTGGCAAGGACTGTGCTCAGATTAATTTCCCTTAAGCAGTCATCAGAAGCATGCACTGTTAAAGTCTCAATAAACTGTTAATGGTTACAGGTTACTTGCATATAAATATCATATCGACCAGTTTAAAAAAAGACCAGAAAGACTTAATCTAACTCTTACGTAAGTCATATTTACAAAAAAACAACTTATCTGCTTGCTTGTTTACTACAATTTCCAAAGTGTCCAGCAAACCAGAGGAGTTTATGTTTGATACGGCAGCATTCTTGTGCCCTGTCCAATTTCAGATAAGTAAATCAGTGTTTGCAAGGTGAGTCCCATACATATCCCTCTCCTGATCCTCTCCTGTACACCTGTGAATGATTGGTCTTTATGCGTTACAGTTCAAGACATTTTAGCATGCAGACTTTTGCAGGAGTCTTTTCCTTTGTTTTTTTTTTAAGGAGACTTTTGCAGAGTTTTTGCTTTGGTCTTATCTCCAGCCAGAATCTGCAGCAGTTTAATTGATTTAGAAACCCATTGCGTTTGACCTCTTCATGCACACTCTGTATTTAAATGTGCACCTGTTTTCTGGCTCATGTCACTGCAGAGTCACCTAACACACCTACCAAGGTAGCTGGGCATAGCGGGTGGCTGCACATATATTGCCCAGGAAGCAGGATTTTTGGGGAAGCGTCATGTAAGGCTCCTAAACCTGATGGATGTGAGCCAGGCTAAAAATTCACTTGTGGCATCCAGAGGGAGAGGAGTCCAAACCACCGGGGAAGCCAGGCTCACGGGATGCCATTGCCCTACTCCAAGTGAGTATTTACTGGTTTGGACTCCTCTTCCTCCCTTTTCTTTCCTGAGCAGTTATGCACCAAATCAATTTATTGGCAAAAGAGTTAAAATAATAAAAGTTACAATGCAAAGCATGGCAAGCCTGCCTGCTGCCTGGGCACAAGCAGCTACTCAGCAAAATCCAGGTGAAGTAAAACACAAAACAGTGTAATTAATCAAACTTGCTCCAAGACACTACTGATAGTGCAACTTGATGCTACGCATCCTCCTCCTCCTCTCCGCAAGCCCCTAGTAGCTGCGAGGTTTAAGGGCATGGTGTGTGCGTGCTGCTGCCCTGGCTGCAGTAGCCCGGGGCGAAGGGGCTGCCATCAATGCAGGCTCCGTGGCCCAGAGGTGCTGCTGGGCGAGGAAGAGGAGGGAGCAAGGGTAGGGAGAAGCGCGTCTGGCTCATGCACGGGGGAGCCTTTAACTCAGTGCAAACTGACTGTGCTCTGCAACGGTTTAAGAGTAATGGTTTTAGTGCAAAAAGTTTATGTTTAAACCCAGCCTGCGTCTCCTGCTGAGTCGCAGAGCGGATAGCTAACTTTTTCTGGGCAGTTTTTATCCTAAACCCACTGAAGTTAACAGAGGGAGTGGATGTATATAAATAATTATATAAGATAGTCAGAATGAATCTCCTTTTCCCCTCCTGAGAATAAATCATTCACTTTATCCTCTCGCGAAGTGCCGATTTACAATAAGAAAGTAATGATGAATGTTATACAGGAATTGCACGTTGCAGGCCCCTGAGGATGTTTTGCTGAAACTTGCTAAATAAATATAATCAGGTATTCTGCAGTGTGGGAATTTCGTCGCTGAGAGCAGTGGGAAACTTCGATAATGAATGAGAAAAGTTTAGGAGCATTGGCAGAGACTGTAAACCTTGTTGGAACACAGTGAAAAGCCCTTCATTCCTCCAGGAAAGAACTTTCTAAAGTGTCTGAAAATGAATTGAGAGTGGAAACAGAGACATCCCCATTCAAACAAGCGGGAGCTGGCAGGACCGCCACAAAACACCCAGCCCCTGCGCAGCACCCGCCTTTAATGGTGGGGAGGAGGGAAATGGGAGCTCTGCTCTCTGCCCATGGAGGAAGTGCCACCTTCCCACGAGTGTGTGCATTAGAGGATGCCTGTGGAGGGAAAAAAAGAGTAAAAAAAAAAGGGGGGGGGAAGGGGGAGAGGGAAAGGGGGGAAAAAGAAACGGGGAAAAAGAAAAAGGAGGGAAGAAAAAAAGGAAGAAAGAAAAAAGGGGGAAAAGGGGACAAAGGAAAAAGAGAAAATGGAAAAAATGGAAAAAAAAAGAAAAGGAGGGGGAATATTAAAGCAATGGGGCGAGGGAGCTAAGGACACGCAGCACGGACCGGGACAAGCCGCGCGGAGGGGGCGCAGCCGCCGGAGCCGCCCCGCTCCCGCGCCCCC
>NW_010588062.1:123087-202550 GCF_000705375.1 Tinamus guttatus
CAGCGGGGGAACGGGGGTTGTGGTGGAGGCAGGAGAGCACTGCGCCCTGCCTGGGCCCTGCCAAGCTTTGCCGGCCTTTGGCTTCTTCCCTGAGTATGAAAAAAAAAAAAAGAAACCCAACTGCTCTGTATTTACCAAATCAAAAAGTTTTGGGGTAGTGACTCTTAGGTAGTCAGGAGAGCCGTCTGCAAGAGCCCGTGCCTGGCAGCCTCGTCCTGCTAAAGGCAGGGGTGCAGATTTTAAACCCAAAGGCTAAAGAAAGGGTGACTGGCTTTATGTATCTGTATGGGTAGGCACCCGAACAACGGAGCCTGGGGTATCCTGTCAGTGTGCAGCCGCGGTGCTCCTCCCAAGGAAATCCCGGCATCCATCGCTTGGCATCTGTGACATCTGGTGGCAACGAGTTCCACGGTTTCATTAGGTGTTACATGGACAAAAAAAATCCTATTAATTGCTCTAAAGTCTGTCAGCTGGTAATTACAGCTGGCATCTCCTATTTAATATGCTGTGGAAGCATATGAATAACTTCCATAGTCACTTTTTCGACACCATTAGTGATTTTTGCTGATCTCTACCACATTCTCCCTAGTCATTCCTTTTCCTTGCTATGTTCATGTAACCTCTCCTGTGCAGAATCTATGCCAAACATGTGGTCATTACGGCATTTTTTTCCCCTATCTTTCGGTAATTTTGATACCTTTTCTGAGATGCTGGAAGGAATGCATGGAGACAGCATAGAAGGCTGCTGTGTGCTGTTTTAAATTTCTCTTTTTGTGTACTTTTGAATATGGTTAGCTCTTCAGCTGCCTAAGTGGCAGCCAGTTTTGCCCCTGGATTATGGCCAAGTTTGTGGAAATCTGAAAGTCTGAAAGGCTATGGACTGTCAGATTTTTGAGAATATATCTCTTATTGATCAAATGGATATATGCCTAGCCCTAGCAGCTGCCGTGAAAAGCTTAAAAGGCCGAATTGACGGAAACGTAAGGTAGAAACACCAACACGCAAATAACGTGACCTACAGTATAATACTAAAGGATCTCAGGACTTTTGAAGTTTTTGTTTGTTTGTTTGATGTGATTCATTTTTTTTTTTAATGTGATTTTCATGCTTTGGTTTGCTATTGCTGCAGTTTAGCCCCATGTAACTTCCCAAAGCCGTAGGGCAGAAGAGATTGGGAATCAGTTTCCAGGCGTTTGCTACAGTTTCCAGGCAGGTAGTTCACACCACTTCATGTGGGAGTGAACAGTTACTACCTTGTAGTTTGTTGATTCACATTTCGTACATGAAACCATCTGTAAATATTAGCCTGTAGAATTTGTAGTGATATTAAACAAAGTGATGAGAATCCTACTCAAGAAAAGAATTAATGGCTTTCCATATGGTTCCAAAAAGCTTAACACTGATACTAGTTAGCACAGTGTAGAAACAGCACACTTCTGACTCAATTTATCCATAAAAATGAAGACTTAGTGAAGCATTAATTTTCCAAAATTATGGAATGTTTTAATGTGATTGTAATTGCCCCTCTGTGCTTTTAATTTATTAACATAGTTATAAAAAGTTATAACTCACTGTAACCCAGCTTTAGATATGCAAGAGCCAGGCTGGTGTGCTGGCATCTTGGTATAAAGTGGCCCTGCATAATGCAGTCGCAGATATCCATTCCAGTTTAACTGGAGTGACGGAAATGTTAATGTTTCTTTTGCATTGGTGTTGTGATGGTTTCATATGTCTGTTTCAGGCCTTTACCAGCTCACATCTTACCTTTCTGTAGTGCATTCGCTCAGGGATCTGCCCCTATCCTCAGGACAGCAGGGAGAGCTGAGTGCGGACGCAGTGAGCAGCAGTACAGGCGGCGCTGCAGCGGGCAGCCCCTAGGAGACTCGGGCAGTGTGAGCACAGTGCAGGGAGGTCTCGTTAGTGCACGAGGAGCCAGTGCGAGTCTGGAGGATGTAGCACAGGGTGGAAAAAGGTCCATGCCTGTCTGGTACATCTACGCTGTGTCCCCGCTGTCAGGAGCGTTCTCTAGGTTTGGTGGCACCAACCGCGTCCCAGGGGGGCTCAGACGAAGCTGCGCTGTGCTGCCTGGCTCCCCCAGGCTGCCCACCTTTGTGTGCCAGGCCCCGTGAAAGCAGCTCGTATGGGAGGTGTCCTGGGATGTGGCTGTGCTTGAGCTCATGATCCCGGTCAGACCTCTGTGCGGAGCTCACCATGGTGGGTCTGTCTCTTCAGTGTTCTTGGTCTGCTCGGATGAATCACCCATGGCATAGCTGCAGCTTCACTTTAGGTGGTGTTGTCCATGTAGTTGCATAAGCTAAGAAGTGGCGAACAAGCATGAAATATTAATAAAAGCAGTTAGAGGAAAGTTTATAGCCGTGAGACCCAGCAGTACAAAGCGACTGTGTTCAAGAGGAGGCCCATACCCTGACACTATGCTGTTAATTTTCCTCATGGGAAGGGAGCAGATCTGTGGGGATGTGGGATTTACTGATGGTAAAAACTGAGTATGGTACTTTAATTGTGCTTATGCATTCCCTCGTTCAGTATCTGCAATAGTCAGGTACTCATGTCCTCTTTCTTTGCATGCTACAGTTCCGATCTAGCAAAGCATTTAAAGTATATTCTTCAGAGCTTTGCTGGATCAGGGCCACTGTCAGTTCTTCCAAAAAATAAAGCCTGAAACATTCTCTGGGATATTTGGCTGGAGATTGTTTAGCATTATTCCTCACCCATAAGGATCTTATCTGGACCCTCCCTTAGGAGCTGAAATAGCAAATGTCATGTATGCAGTCTTGGCAGTTAGTCTTGAACTTGGAGGACTTCTTTTGGTGAAGTACTATGGGCCAAGATGCCTATGAGACAAGTTTAAAGCTTTTTATGCTTTTCTCATCCATCTGAAACACAAACAATTCCCATTTTCCAAAACAAGCCTGGCCATATATTATAGTGGTGGCAGCAGCGTGATAAAGAAATATGGGAGGCAGAGTGTTTGACTGTGTATAGACTGTGCTGTCTCCAAGAAGGAAAGAATCCTTGCTATAAAATTAAATCATTACATTAAAAGCTTTTAATTTTCTAGAAAATGTTCCCAATTTGTTAACAGTCTTCCATCCACTCCCTTTGTTGGTAACGGAAAATGCTCACCTGGATACACTGGTGACAGCTGTGTTAGAAATTTCTTTTCATCTTTGAATATTTGCATTATTGGGGCTTCATGGCTCACAGAAACTGGAATTTATTCATAAAAAGGTGCTTTATTCTGAACCAGTTTGTTTTCATTTTGCCCTAGAACCCAGGGGGTGACAGTAAGTGAAAACTTGCCCTTCATTTCTGTAGGGTTAGATGACCACGAGCCCCCTGCACCCACGGAAGGAGGGAGGGGAGCGAAGGGATGTTGCTGCAGGCAGCCCCATTGCTCACTCAGAGTGAGTTTGTATCAGACTCTTCAGGATGCGAAAGGAATCGTGCTCTTGGTACTTTGGGATCGCTGAAAGTGGCGCGACAGTCACGCAGCTGTCCTGTTTGGCTCCACATAATCAATACAAACACTGCTTTGTACGATGATTTCAGCGGTAGGGAGAAGGTAATGCTAATCGCTGAACAGGCTGGATTTTAGGTCTTTTTGCACTGTTTTTGGAGGTGAGGGCATGAAGGGAGGCCCCAGGGCTGAGAAGCACATTGCTGGCTTTAGACAGAAAAAAGAAATGAAAACCAGCACATTTTTGTTATATGGTTTTGCAGCCCTAGAACTGCCCTGTGAGCAGGCTGGGGGATAAGGAGAAAGTTCACATTAGTCTCATGGTCTATATTAACTCTACGAATAAAGATTGCAAAGGAATGCCTCCATGCTAATTATTTTTTTTTCTGTGGTGTGTGTGTGTGTGTGTATATAAATTGTTACTAATAATATACTAAAATTGAATTTAATTTTTAGGAAAATCCCATTATTTAGTAATGTGATTATTCCCAGAATGAACAGCAAAAGGAAACTAAGCATTATATCCTTAAAGTGCTTACTGCCCACTGTAACAGCGTTAACAATAGTTGGACAGCATCATTCTATTTATGTAAAGCTATTTCCCAGAGCATTAAAAAAATTGTATTGGTTTGAGGCAAAACAACAAGTAAGTTGTTAAACAAATTTGACCTGACAGTTGCCCTTTATATTTTCATAATTAATAAAGTAAAAAAAGTATTTGCATTGATTGTAACATGTTTTGCTAATTATCACTATTCATCTTACTCATACTGTCAAATGGGAGGTTCATGTTTTCCATCAGTCAGGCTGTTGGCTGTGGTAAATTCAACGGTACTTCTGGCTGCCTCGTGGCTTCTGCTCTGGGCTTATGCTGGGAAGTCTGTTTGGTTACACTGCCAGGCCTCTCTCTCTTGTGGGAGAGGAAAGGTGGCTTTTACACCTAGGTTCGGGTGGATATTTGTATATTGCAGTGAAAATGTTGTCTCTGAAGGAAAGATTAATCCACTTACAATGCAGTAATTCAGTGTTCGGTAGTGCAGCCTTATTGCTGAAATCTGGAGGGATTAAGTCTAGAATTATGTGGCTCTGAATTCTGGAGTAATCTAGGGGCCTGAGGTAGGAGTGTGTGTCCTGACCTTTCACTATAATTTGGGTCTATTCTTTTTGCCTGAAAAGATAACGACACCTTGAATTGCACCACCTCTTCTAGGCTGAATCTCTTACAGACTGGCTCTTCCTTGTGCGACTCATAAATGTGATTCTTGCAGAAAAACTGAAATCTTACTTTAAACCTAGTCATATTTCTATCTGTACTTGAAAACTGCTTCTGCAGGCTAACTGCATGAGAAGATGGAAGTGCAGAAGGTATCAAAGAAGGGCTTTGTGTGACTGTACGTCCATTTGTGGGATGGAGCTCCCGCCTGTCCCTTTGAGAACTGTGGGACCGTGCGTGTTCATGTGTGATGTGATCAGTTTGTGACTGTTTGGCTGCTATGAGGAGGTGTAAAACTTCTTTGTCTCTGGTATTGGGTAAATAACTTGTAGTTATCTCGTTCAGAGAGGAAAGAGATGTCGTCTTGCTTGCATCTCTTTGTGTCTCAATACAGAGGGAGAGTGTGTGGAGAATATATATATAGAAATATATGTAAAAATATATTTTTAGCATCAAGCTAACACAGTATATTTTATTCCCTAGGGATTTTTGTTTGTTTGTTTGTTCACATGTTTGTGAACATTTTTGCTACGCTGTTAGGGAGGAGAGGAACTTCTCTTTAAACCCCTAGGGATCTAATACTTAGAATTTTTTAGCCTTGTTTGACCAAGCTACATGGCACTTTTTTTTTTTTTTTTTTTTTCTGGGATCATCCTTTCCAGTACAGGTTTAAAGTAGTAAAGTGAAAACTACTTAGCTGGATACCTTATTGTCTGATAAATACTCTGCTAGAGTAGGTGTCTTCTCCAGTCTGTTCTTCAACTGGCCACAAAGCTTGCTGTGAGACTTTTCTCTTGATCTGTGGACAATACATTTGTACGGGAGGTTAGAGCAGATAGTCTGAAATTAATAACCATTCACCAGTGAGACCTACTGAGACCCCTTAAATCAATTTATTCTTAAGTATAACCTTAGGGAACAGTCAACTTGTAGGATCAGAGCCTTCATGTGGAGCTTTGCTCTTGGTTTTCAGAAAGTTTTTAGCTTTATAGAGTTAAATTCTAAAGTTAAAGTTGAGCTCATTTAAACTTTTTAGCTATTAGACTAAAAACTGTATTTAACATTCTTGTCTGGTTTGTTCGTTGATTCGCCCACACTTTCTGTGGAACATCAACAGTACCATCCGACTCCATCTTCTTTTCACAAGTGGAGCAGTGGCTGACGGTGGAGGTGTGACTGACAGGTATGTCTAGGTGTCCCTTAGTGTCATCTAATAAGAACTATGAGCTCCAGAAGAAGATAAGACTTAAGCTAAGCATTACGTGGCATTTCAGCTTGTACTGTAGCTTGTGTGCAGATGTCTCCAAGCTAGCTGGTCCTTAAAACTGGAGCAAGAGCAGAAGATGCTTCTCTTTCCTAGGACTGGGAATTAATGTTGGTCTGTTAAAGATATTTTTCTCCAGGTGACCAGGTTGCCCTCTTCACACTGCGTATTTGGTAGAGGAAAGATCCTTCTTTGCTGCTAGGACATAAGGAATTAATGCTCTTATTTAAGCCAGTAGTAGAATTCTAGCTGAGGTCATTGGGATAGGATAAGCTTAGAACTACACTGTTCTCTAGAAACTCTTCCTGTTAGAGTCCAGCCTTCTGAGTACCAAATTAACTGTGGTCTGAAATTGCAAAGAAGGTATAACTCAGAGTTAGAGGGTGTCTGCGCATACATAAAACATCCTTCTGAAGGTCACCAGTTTATGCCATTTCTCTCTGAATTCCCCCCCAAACATTTAACCTCTTTGGCTATGCACCATTGTCTATATTTCCATAAAGCAGATCATGTTGTGCTCATCCACGTAATTTTTATCAGCTAACCTTTTCTTAGTAATTATGAACATATTTTGAATATCAGTTCCTACTTGCATGATTATGATTTATTATATCTTAATCTGTAGTTATAAATTTGTCATCTTTAATGACTTCTCTTCCTTCTAAATCTTGTGGGAAAATAGCTGCAGTTAAGCACTGACAAAAAGTCATTCAAAAGTTAAATTTTCTCAGAGGATGATATTCACAGATTTATTAGCTCAAGTTTAGTGGTAAACTCCTGAGAACTTCTAAGGTGGGATCAGTTGGATTTAGTTTAAAAAGTATTGCCCTTAGTTGTGGTGGTCAGAAAAGGCTGTGTCCAGGGTTGTACTTTCTTCAACTTTGTGTGGTAAAGTCCTTTCTCATGCTGTAACATGTAACAACTTCCATTTTGATCAGCACTGGAAGGACTGGTGAAGACATCAGAAGTAAAGCAAGCATTTATGCTCTGTTTTCATTCTTTCAGTTTGCACAGTCTGAACATAATTAGAGTGTATTTACATGCCATATTTCTGTACATGTGTATGTACTGAATAGTCAAAGCGCAGTCGTGTGAAAGTATCATCTATTTTGGATCCTTTTTAGTACTGGCTGGCTTTTGTCCCCTGCTCCAACAAGCCCAAATCATTTCATCTGGATTCATAATTTAATTCTTATAAAGGCATCATATGCAAGTGTCTGTCCGAACAGCACACTTTTTACTAGACTGTCTGTTCATAAAGTATCCACTTGAATATCACTAAGCAAAACACTCCTCGCTCACCATCTAGGATTTTCACATGTTCGCATCTTATTTCTACTTTTTCCTCTTTATATCTTCTTTCCCCCAACTCTTTGTACAAATTTGCTCTGGAAATGACAAGAACTTAACATCTGTGAAGGAAAGACTCACTATTTGCAGTTTTAATAGTCATTTTCCTCACGCCTTCAGTTTTAAGGGTATTCTTTTCTGAGGAGACTGCTATAGATGTTGGAAAGGGAAATTACAAGTCAGCCATTATCCCGTTGCCAAACTAAAAGGAACTAATACAGCAATGAAGGTATGAAATATGAAATGTGTGGCAGTGTTGCATGAGAGAAATGCTACTTAATCCCAGCTTCTGCAATATTTTTGTGGTTTGGGTTTCATCTCTTGTACTCTTTGATCTGAAAAGTTCAACTGATAGTGACCACAGCATCTGGCTTCGTGAGTACTGAGGTAAGAGAAGTTGAAGGGTTCGGGAAGTTTTGGAGGTATAATTCCCCCTGTGATGATCGTAATACAGAAGCAGTACATGATGACCTGGTGTCCTCCAGGTGCTTGGGGATGCTGTGGCTTTTTGACTCTTTTTTTTTTCATTCTTTCTTTGAAAAAAATGCCTTTTTCAATCTCATTAACCTCCTGCTCCTCAGCCATTCTCTAGCCCACTACTACATATTGAGGTACATACATAGGTCTCTGCAAGTACGTCAGCCTAAGCTGTATTTGTACATATATAAACATATGCGAAAAAAAGGGAGCGGTATTGTCAAGAATTCAGGCATCATTTAGCGCTGTTGTGCATGAATAGGCAAACTTCAAGGACTGTACCGCTGGCCTTTGAATAAAAAGAGAATTCATTACGGTTAGCTACCATGATTTTCAGAAGAGAATGCCACTATTTCGGTTACAATTATTAAATGCTGTAGTGATTTATTTTGTCAGAATACATAACCCCCCAAAATAGAAATCTTTTGTCATTTGGCGTATCTGCAAATGCCAGTGACTGTACCTTCTTAGCACAAAGTAAAGAAGATATCCCTGAATCTAATAATTTCTTTGCATAAGAAATTGCTCTTTTTTGTGTGTGTGTTTGTGAGAAGAGAGGTTTTTAATTCAAATACTTGCATGCAAAACTGCAAATGTGGAAGGATTTGTATACTAAACACAATATTTAAAGACCTAGAACTGTTCTCAGTACTTGCAATAATGCATAGATCAAGCTGCTGACAGGCAGCACAACTGTTTTGCTTGCTCTGTATGATGAAAAAATTAATTGTTGCATAGCAGTGTGAGAAATGCCTGCCAGCCTGAACCCAACTTTTTTTTTTTTTTTTTTTATCCCAGATTTTTCAGTGGCAGATTTAGCTTAACAGGTTGCGGTGGTTATAAATCTACTATATATATATACATATAACGCCATAATTTCTGATTTATATAAAGATGTAATACTGATCTTGGACTGTAGGTTGTTTTGCACCACTTCAGGGAATTGCTGCTTATATATATATATGCACCTGTGAAAGTGAGGCAGGTTTGGGTGTTCAGCAGTTCTGAGCATAGAGTCTAAAATGAGTCAGATTGAAATTTGACTAGTTCTTATATTCACTTGTCAAAACATTGGATTATAATACAAAGCTTGCAAGAACACTTTTTACATGTGTAGAATGTGCTTTTCTTTTTTATTAATTTTCAAAGAAGTATGTAAAAAGATGGACAGAGTCATCTCAGTTTCTTCTTTAGATCAGAAAATGTAATATTTTGTTTTAGCAATTTAATAGAACAATTATTCTTTTGTTTTGAAATATAATTTTCAGGTGAATTAACTGCTTGTGACAGGTGCTGTTTTGACAGTCTGAAGAACGAAGTCCTTTCTTTCACCAAACCTCATAAAACTGTCAGTTAGAGGCTTTTCTAGCGTCCTTAGGCGTTAACAGCTTTTGTCCTGAGTGACCGTTTCTAAAAGTAAAAGGACAGTAGTGGTTCCGGACCAGTTTTTCTGCTGAGGTCGGTTATTGTGTGGTGAGATGATTGATGTTCCTTTGCTTTGAGCTAAGTTGAGATTGCCGGCTCATTTCTTGTCCCCGAAGAGCATGAAGGTAAGAACTGTTGACCTGGATGAGGTCTTGAAGCGGAGGGTGTATATTGAAACAGCATTCCCCTGATCTTTATAAAGAAATACAGCAAAGGAATTTTATTGCAACTGGAACCTAGAGTACTAAATAAAGTGTTTTGCAGTTCTTTTCCATTTGTGACTTATTAGACTGCGTACAGAGATATAGTGCAATCTTGTTTATTAACGTGAGTAAAAAAAAGCAAGAAATAGCTACACACTCATTAGAAATAAAATCAATTATTACTTTTAAAAACTACCTGCTTTCAATTAAGCAGGAAATTATCTAACCGGTTACTTAATTTGCTCTGGCTGGCAGCCTCTCAACTGCTTTATGCTGAGTGGAGCATGAAATTAAATATGTAACAACTATCCTAATGGTTGTGTTTTTAGAAAACCACCATTTAGAAATGGCAGCATTCTACGTAGTATCAAAAGAAATAATGTCATTAAAAAAGAATGACTGCTGCTTCAATGCATATGATATCTAAAAGAAATCTACTTCATTTTAGATTCACTTACTCTGTGATTAATGACAAAACAATCTTTGTTTGGACCAATGCAGATCTGTACTTGAGAGCCAGGATATTTTGTTCGGGTGTTTTTTTTCCTTTTGCTAATCCCTAGCTGCCGAAGAGGTTATGCTGCACCCCGTGGGCATGTGTATGGTGTACGCTATGTATTTTTATAAAATTATTGTGGGAACCTTAAAGGGTATTTTAAATTTCTAATTGATGCTGTTTGCTGCATCTTTCATCTGTGACCCAGATGAAACCATTCCTTTCCTCAGCGCTTAGGAGAGGTTTTCAGAGGTGTATGGGGCAGCTCCTTGCCTGGGTTTCAAAGGAACACTGTCAGAGTCTGGTACTGGCTTGCGTATAGGCTTTAAAAAATAAGGTCTCTGATGCAGAATGCTTCTGATTGTGCCTTTGCACTGAGATCAAGCCTTAATTATAAGCACAGTTTAGATTTATAGATGTGCGTGAATCATCCAGTTCCTTGGGCATGTTAGACAAAAAGAAAAAAAAAGGTGTAAAAATGGCACAGAACCTGCACTACTGAAAGCTGGCTATGCCGCCATCCCCAAAAGTACATTTTGATTTGAATGTAAAGTCATTGATTTCATTAGTTAGGTGACAAAATCCATATTTACCCATAGATTTCACTGTCTTTATCACTTCCTTTTTTTTTTTTTCAGATCTATTTCACAACAGAGAAATAATTATGTACCCTGAAACTAATTTGGAGTGAGTCTTTTTCAGAAACAACACAAGCATGCCAAACAGATATACGTATTACTAAACTTCTCCATTTTACAAACACATAGGAGAAAGTTTCGAGTGCCATAATTATGATCTGAGATGCGGTAACTCATCACGTTACTATCTGGCTTTCAAAGAAGATAGGTGTCCTCTTACAGACTGCTTGGCAAACAGTGTCCAGTTCTCTCTGAACTTGTGAATTTGAGCCACTGAAGGAGTAAATGCATTAGTCTGCCTTGAGCCCTGACTGAAAGACACTCATTGTTCGCCACAACTTTTGAAAGTTCTTTGAAACCCGGTAGGAAATGTCAGTTTTTCCACAAAGGTAGCCCCGAAGGGGAACACCCCCATGCTGCAGAAGAGGCAGTGCTTGCGGGAGCAGCTGTCTGCCTCTGCGAAAATGGCGTGGCGTTGTTAGCTGGCCTCTGCAAGGAGGTTCTGCTTGGGTTTGGCTTGGGTTTTTAAAAGGGATGGATGTCCCAAAATAACAAAAAATAATAGAAACAAGCTCCAATTAGCTTCGATCAAAACTTAAAAAAGCTCTGACATTTTATTAAGACCCCTTTACCCGTCTCTGGCATGTAATTTACAAGCAGGCTCCAAATCTTCGAGAATATAAGCAGATTTTTCAGTGAAGAAAGTGGCAGAAAAGAACACAACTCGAGGAAATGAACTCAGAGGTCCAAACTGCTTTGCATCCCTGTATCCGTCACCCCGATTTTCCCAAGCATCCCCAGGCCCGGGCTCAGGGAAAGTCACCTTTCCTTGCGGAAGCCACGGGCATCAATTTTCCTTTGCCACACTCTCAGAAGAGGCGCCGGCTCTCCCTCGCGCCGCCTTCCGTGGAGGCCACTGGGTCCCGTCAGCCGCTCGGCCGGCCGGAACCACCGGCGCCACCTTCACCGGGATGGGGGCTGGTGCAAACAAACAAAGGCCCTAAACCGTGTAGATAGCGGGGCAGGAATATCCCTGAAAAACGTCTCGCAGAGCCAGGAGTTAGGCGCCTAGTTTTAGGAATATATAAACGTTACACGGATCTCAAATCTGCCTTTATTTACAGAAAATATTTATACATCGAGCAAGAGAATTTCACAACTTTAAAGTGCATTTTCCTGTTGGATTAATCTTTTCATATGCTAACCACATTACAAGTAAACATTTTCGTAGTCTCCACTACATGAGTGTGGCTAAAAGCTTCCTTGTTATTTTATAGTTGCAGCATTTCAAATGTATCCCTTTTTGACGTGGTTAGGCAGCCTGCCAGTTTCACCACTAAATTATAGCAGAGAAAACCCTCAGTCGAATTTGATTATTCTTCCTTCTCCCCGTGACTAAGGCAAAGCAAATTTATGTTCAAAATGCAAGTTGCTTCTAAAGAATTGTATGTAGATCCTTATTTATAGTGTTAAAAATGCATGTGAGTTTTGTAGTTGAAAGTATATCTGTAGTCTTGCTTTATATTACTCATATATTTTGTTCAGTCTTGTCACTGTCATCTATATAATGACTGAAAATCATTAGACTGCATTGAAGTTGTGAATTTCAGAGAACTGATGGTGAAAAGGTCTTTCCCTTTTCTAGAAATAAGCAGCTACGTTAATAAAGTAACTATTTAGGAAGGGCTAATCTCAGCCAACTGTAAGTGTTTAGATGTGGGCTCCAATTTAGAAATGCATTATCTATAGGCTGCTCTTTTAGGGGAAATGCTGGATATAACTGACCTCTGCGTGGGCACTTTGTGGCAGGTGTCATAGGGCTGGTTTGGCCAGGTCAGGGATTCGGTTGCTGCGTATTGTGACTCCTCTCTGGCCAGGCTGGGCTTCCTTTTTGTAGCAATCAGAGCAGAGGAGAAAGAAGAGATGGTGCAGGCCTGATTTTGACCCAGCTGGAACAAGAGATGAAACTGAACTCAAACTGAGATTTCAAAACCATTCCCACATAAACATAGCATCATCCAAAGATTTTCATATGGGCTGAATTGCCACTTATGGCCATCACTTGCTCTGGACTAAAAGAAGTCTTATTATCCACTAGCACTTGTTCTCTCTTAGCTGCCAACTCAAATTCATATATACGTTGGCTAGTTGGTGAATTCTGGGGACTAGCGTCCCAAAACCCCTTCGCAGATTTTTGAGAGACTGTGGACAGTGGCTTCGTGATTTCGACTCTTACAGATTTTCTAGTCATTTGCATGAGTAATTCACTCAGTGTATAATCATTATAATAATGACATGAGAATGAATTTGCTTATAGTTTTCATTAAATAACACTGTTTTAGTAAAACATTCAGCAATACATTCATAGCATCTAAGGACAGAAGAGACCACTGTGAGCCACTGTTAAATAACACACACCAAGGATTTCAGATTACAGATACAGAAGACCATTCTGATGACCTTTTCAGCTGAAGCACATGTTCTACAGAAAAAAAAAAAAAAGAGTTATGGTGGATATAACTGCTTGTAAAGCCCCCATTCTGAGAGGCAAGCACAGGCAGCAATTTCCTGTATTCTGTAAATCTCACATGTAGAAACAGAAAGATTCAAAATCTGACATTATAAGTCCAACGCATTTCAGAAGAGATCTTTAAAAAACAAACACTTGTTGCTGCTTGTAACGTATGCTTTTGGTATTCAAGTGATCTGAAACATCTATTCATACTTCCATCTCCTACTGTCAGGAGTTAAATGAGTAACTTTAATGAATATAACGATTTAATTGTTTACTATATATAGATGTGACATTAAACAAATCTTTAAAATCTTATGTGCGAGAATGCACCTAATAATTAACAGAGTTTAATAAATCTAACCATGATGAATGTGATTCAGTTAATTAGAGAAAAAAAAGTTCTGTAAAACATGAGTAGTTGATGGAAAGGAATTTTATCAGGATTAGCTTGCGTGTCAAGTTAAAAGAAAATAGTGTAGGAGGAAGAGTGATCCCAGATTTTTTCTTGAAATAAAAACCATGAAAATCTGTGGTGGATTTTCAAGTTTAAAAAGAGTTTTACTTTGTTTTAGAAAACGTCTGCTAAGACATCAGGTGGCTGCGCAAATGGTAAAAACAGGTTTGTTTCTCAGAGTCTAGTGAGTCAACAAGCCACTCTAGCCTAATTATTCTGTCTGTAGAGGTAGTGCGTATAGCAGAGTATGGATTATTTACTCATTCTTTGTAAACAGCTTTTATAATGGCCAAGTCAAAGCCCTTCAGCATCAGTCTATACACTCCTGTTATTATCATGAGCTTCCATTCTGATTAACAGCCTGATCCAAAGCCAGTGAAAGTTGCTGAAAAAACTGTTACAACTAAAATGGTGTAAGGACCTAAACAAGCTATTATGAAAGTAAATAGTTTACCTCTGTTTAAAACCCCCTTTTTTGATATTTCTGATAATTTTGACAGCACCTTGCTCTTTGGAGAACTTTCATTGAGCAAATGGTGATTTTAAATCTAAACTTCTGAATGGGTGATTGTTGCTGCCCTGAACGATAAAAAGGTATCCAGGCTGTAAACAAGAAAAATATCACATTGCCAGCGGAAGGAGCACAGAAGTGTTGTGTATGATTACAGATTTATTTAAGGAGGGCAGCACAACACCTTTTTAACTTATAGTTTGTATGCAAATAAAACAATGTAATTGATTTAATTTTTATCACCATGCATCATTGGTAAATGTTACCTCAAAGGGTCTATATTTTGGGTTGAAATAATCACTTATTCTATTTGAACAGAACCTCTATGGGGAGTGATTCACTGTCCCCTAACGACCTCAGTTCTGTAAGTATTTATTCACAAAGAAGTTTCCTTTGAAATAAATGGGATTGTTCATGGGATGTAAGTTAGGATGGCTCTTACCTGTAAGAGTTTTCACAAGGACATGAGGACATAATTTATTGATCCACTTAAAAAAAATGTCAGTGCCCCACAAGCCTCATGACCTGAGCAATTCTAATATACTGGAAAGTGAGAGAATGAAATAGAAAAGTAATCTGTTTCTGCTCCTGCTGTGAGACCATGATAAAAAAAATGACACTGCAGGAGAAGGGAGAGTTTCTCGCTGAAGATACAGTCAAGCTAGATAATCTTCAGAGTGCTTAATGTACTTGTATGTCATGTTTCAAAGCAGGGGAACTCGCAGCAGATATGAACCAAAGAATATTACTTGTAGCGGGGTATGTTCTGATCTGTCGCAGTCCTTTGCTGCAACAAAATTAAGCATCAAGGTCGTGTCCTTACTATAATGTTAACCCCAGTGCACAAACTCTCTGATCATGCCCTGCCAACATGCAGGTTTGAGGCTGGACTGAACCAGCTGTTTCCTGCATGGGAAACTGAGGGCCTGGGGTGGATGGACCCTCCTTTGAGTCCTGCTCTTAACCAGGGAAGAGCACGTAGTTGTTCCAGTGTGAGTTTCTGGGATTCCCTGTGCCTCTGAAACTTGGGCTTGGTGTACGAGGATGACTGTGGTCCTTATCCTTCTCAGACATCTGCTTGGTACTTTCTCGTGTTTGAAACAGCACTAATCAGGATGGCAGCCCCATTATATGTTCCAGAACTACAAAGGAAAGAGCCCCCAGGAGTCTAATAACAGTGGGATTACAAACAGATTGGTATAATTCCACAAAGCATACAAGCTATAAATACTGCTTACTTATTGTGAAGGTAAAGTATGAAAAAGCAATCACAAGAAAAATATTTATTTTCTTTCTATCTACATGTATTTCTTCCTCCTTTTGTGACCTTGACATGGGAATATTTATATAGGTTGACCTATAGCACAGAGATACATGTGAAGAGGCAGAAATCAGAATATTCACACTATGCCAGGATCTTCAGTGGTTGATCATCCCTTGCTATTTATGATTAAGCAATAAAGAGAGAGGTATAGGGTATTTCTGGGGGATTAATAACTGTTAGGGAGGAGTTAATGGCCTGAGGTGCAGTTGAGGGCCATTAACCCCAGCTGGTCATTAATCCTCATTAAAAATCTGTGTAACTCAGTTCACCAAACACAACAAAGGACAAACTGATGTTTTAAGCACCTTTGTGATTTCCTCTCTTTGTTTACTTCTTTAAATGAGTTCCATCTTGATTTTTGTTACTTTTTGGGGGATAAATTTTGCCTCTGTTATCCCAGCAGAGGCTCTGTTCAAGCAGGTGGTTCTTCAGAGCAGCAGCTGTGTAAAAACTATGCAGTTCAGAGCTTTAGGTGTTAACAGCAGTCAGTAGTACTGTAGCAGCAGCCTAACAGGTGTTTTAAAGAATGAAAAATACAACATTGTTGTTATTCCAGCACTGAAAGAAATGAAAAAAAGAGGTAAGTAACAAACATCACAGGATACTGTTTTGAAAAACTTCAATTTGCCTTTTTTTTCCTTTTTCTTTCCTTTTTTTTTTTTTAAACCATTGAACCACAATGTTGTCTGTTGCCGTCTGGAAAATTTTTAAGTAGAGCACGTGTTGTTCTTCCAATTTTGAAATTGTTTTTTGTGGTTCTAAAAATTGTTTTTTCTGAATGGTAGTATTTTGATACTTGAAATGCCTCTTAATTCTGCAGGTCATATATGTAGACTTAAAAAGACAGGTACTGAAGTTTTTCTTTCCGTTTTAGCTGATAGGCATTAAGAATATTTGCTTTTTGTTAGTTTGGGTTAGTTTGGTTTTGAAATCACATCGTTCTGTGTTATGCTAGCTATTTCAAAGAAAGTTAACTTAGTGCTAGGGAGAGAGTAGAACTCTCAGCATGCTACTTAATATATAATTTTTTAGATATTCCATTACTTCTGACTATTCCAAACTCTGATTACTGTAGTAAAACATGGAGCTATAAGAATATATGAGAGAAGAGAGGTCTGAATGCATCAGATATGCTACCTTTAGAAATGCCCTTTGTTTATAAACTTTTACGGAGGCTTTGGGAAACAGAAGCCAGCCCTGTCCTGGCTTTCCTGCCCAGGAGATGAGTGGGGCGGTGAAGGACCCTTCTGCGGTCCCTGCCTCAGCGCCTCTGGAGCGGGGCAGCGCTGCTGTCGGCCTCCCAAGGACACTGGTGTGTGAGGAACTGCCGTATGAAAGTGGCAGAAATGGTATCGGAGAGAGCTCAGCTGGAGCAGCGGGTCTTGGAATGCGAGCATGAAAGCGATGTATCGATGTATCGTCTTTTCTTCGGCAATAAATATGGTCACTATGCTATTCTGCATGCTTTTAAAAAAAAAAGTCATACTTTCATGTTCTGCAGAGTTCCACTGAAACCATTCATGGGAATGAAGGTAGATGTTCACAGAAAGGTTTGCAGAATCATCCAGTTGAAATGATAATAGGATATGTTCCAATAAAAGATGTTCCAGCTGCTCAAAAATGTTACCTAGACCCTGATAAACTGTGTCATAGTGGCTGAGGGGCAAGTTTCCTGAATTAACTCTCTCCATCTGGTATTGGAGGAGGATTCTTAACCAGTGCAAGAGTACTTAAAAAGAAATTTCAGAAGAAAAGTTTGTTTGTTTGTTTATTTTGCTTGAAGAAATTTAAAATGAAGCTCCCTCTTGCTCAGCGAGTGGTAGTTCACTGACTGCAGTCTTGCTTATGGGAGGCTTTTGAATGCTATTTTACTGTGTGGTATAGCTCAGGCTCCTTTGCTAATGTTTGAGGTTATATATCAGGTAATTTTGTTCTGCAAGAACATCCTCCTTTCTCCTATTATCTGTTGACTATAAGTCTTATGATGGCTTCTGTTTTCACTTCTAGATATCTGCTGCATGTCACTGTATTTTCTAGGACTCCGAACTGCTCCCTTGTGACATTGTTTCCTGGGAACTTATAGTGCAGTCTAAGTGGCAGATGTATGGGATAAGCGAAAAGCTGTGTATGCACATAGGGAATAGCTGAGGGACATGGAAAATGGTAGTGTCCTTCTGAGCATGAATACCCGTTGAGCTTACACCAGTTAGCTCAAATTGTCTTGAGAATTCAACTGACAGATGTCAACATGGGTTAAGGTAAATAATATGAATTTAGAGGAGAAGGAGGGAAGGAGTTGAAGGAGAAAGCAGAGACCATGGTTTGCTGCAAAGCATATTGGCCGATGAATAATTAAACACTTCCTTTCCTGTAAGTAGTCCTTCAGCATCCCTGTCCAAGGTTTCAAATCCTATGAAAGGTAACAGTTCACTTCTCCACAGCCTTTTCTTGATTTATCATTCATTGGTCCATATTTTGAGAAAGTTGCTTTCATTTTGCCTTTATTTTGATGCAACTATATCATGGTCTTCAGCCTCTTTCACATCCCTTAAAAGGCCTTCCTTTTTAGTTGATCTTTCAGCAACTTGTCACCTTTGCACTATCAAATGTTCTGTCTTTTCTCATTCTCTCTCTCTCTCACTCTCCTCTTCACCCTAAATCTTTGGGTTGAAGCAGGGAGTGTTCTACTTGGCTTAACAGCTTATGTGGCGTGTTTGTTTTCTGATCAATACTTATTTTAATTATGATAACTTTTTTTTTTTTTAATATTCACCCTGTTGCTGAGTGGCCATGAATTTACTGCAAAATCTTCTTTAAAAGTAGAAATGCTTATCCCCCCAAGTATGAAACACATATTCGGAGTTGACTCATGGCTTATCATGCTCTACTACTACTGTCTTGTTATCTCTTCCTTTATAGCAATTGTAAGAATGCTTTTCACTGCCTGTGTGTCTTTGTGCTGAGTCATAGTCTTCCGTTTCGTGTTCTGGTTATGAAATGTTGATGTCATTATGGATTTCTGCCTTGTGTTCCCCCTACTCTTCTTCTCCTCAGTTGTAGCTTGTGTGTCAGGAAAAGGTGAAGAATCATGTTAAGACAGCGGTACTTGCTGTTTTCTTGTGCTATCCTGGCACTGCTGCACAGAAACTCTGGTGTCAGCGGCAATACTCTAGATTTATGCTTATATGAGCAAGGAGGGAAACGGAACCAATATGTTTTTGTCTACTTAAATGCTTCAACATGATATTTCAGTGCCCCAGACAGGCTTAAATATCGCTACTTGTTGTAGTGTAAATGTATTTCAAATTTCTTGGAGTACATATGGCTCTGCTGTACTTTGTTTTCAGTACTTGCGGTGCTACTTTTTATTTCATCAAGCTGAAGAACTGTATAGTGGATGCAAGAACGGTTTCCCTCCACCCCCAGTTTCCACAATAGTGAATTTTGTTGACAGTGCTAAAACTATATGATTCCCTATCAATTAGTTAAATGGGTGACATACCTTGCCTTTTTCTTAATCCTCAAATAATATTTGAATGTTGCTGGTGCTCCTAGACTGCCAGCTGTATGTAATAACAATTCTTGTACTTGATAGTGCTGACCTGCACTGAGTGGAACAGCGTGTCTGTAACTCAGCTCACTGGGTAATTCCTCATAAGATCCTGTTCACAGCGGTTTATTTCCTTTTCTGCTCAGCATAGAAAGACAGCACGCAAAAAATCACAGCCTGAGATGCACTACTACGGAGTGTAGCCTAGCATTTGGAGACAGTAAGCAAATGAGAGGGGATGTTGTCGGAGAAGATACCTTGTCAAGCCTTGAGTGTTTTCTTTGCAGCACTTTCAGTTCAGTGGCCCTTCAGCGGGATGAAGGCAGGCCTGTGTGAACTGCCCTGTGTTTAGGGCACGACGTGTTGACCTTGCAGTTCTGTTTTTGATCCAGCTAAGGATGTTGTAAGCCTGGTATTATTGGTCCTGTAACAGTCTGTTTGTTAAGACGCCGAAGTTTAATTAACACTGCCTTAAGGTCTGGAGTTGGATAGTTATAGTAGAAGTTCCATTCTTTCTGCTTTTATGCCTTACCTAAATATCAAATGCCTGCTTTCATTTCTTGCCTGAATCCAAATGGTTTTTGCATAGTAGGCTTGGCCTTGCTTCTATAGAAGGGAGTCTGGAGACCCCGAGAGGCCTGGCTAGAGCCAAGGCTATGTGGAAGGAGGGTTTGGATTTGGCAAACCTGGGCAGTATTCCCAAGGCCTGTGTTTCAGAGGTGGTATCCCCACTGGGACTGTCTAGAAGCCCTGAGGAGGTACTGGGAGCCCATGTAGCTAATCATGAAAATTGGCAAGAACAAATATTTCAATAGGGAAAGGCAAATTAACAAGACTTTATTTGAGCTCTGCGTGTCGCAGTGTGTGTTTATTGGGCAATGTGACTGAAATTTTCTTTACTTCTACGGCTTGTAGAAAGGTTGGTACTTTAAGATTTTAGTCTCACTTAGGCTGAAATCCAGTATTTACTGTGAATCAGAAACCCTGCTTTTCACACAGCTACTCTGTGTAGCTCAGCGACAGAATGGGGTGCACATGAATGATTTTCCCTCTGCCGGCCACGAGTTTCAGTAGGGATGTGACTGGAAAAACTTTTTCAAGTTACTTTTATGGAGCTCTGGGTATACTTTTCTTACATCCTGGAGAGGTAAAAAGAGGGTGCATCTGATGTGTTTGGTAGAAAATTTCTGTAGATGCATATGGGATAAGCTTGATGTAATATGTTTTAAAGTTAGGGATACTGGAGATGGAGCCATCTCCTGCTGGTAGCAATGAGGAAACTTCTTTGTAGGATTCAGTGATAGACACAAGAAAAATATATGTATAAAACAAAGTTACAGGAGAGAGAGCTAGGATTGCTGCATGCATTGCAGCAGGGAGTTTCAAAAAGAAGTGTTATTTGGTAACTAATATGGTAACTAATCCAAAAGCAGATTTTTTGTTTTTAAGAATGCCTTATGGTATGCAACTAACCTGACATTAGTTTGTACCTTAAAAATATATTTTTTCAATGATATTTCTTGAAAAATTAGAGACTCTGCTCAAACCTATTTCAGCATACATCCAGAGCCCATAGAAGTCAGGGGAGTTACTGTCATGTGAAACTAGCATAAGATCAAAACAAGGTCCGAAATCTTGTAAATATTAGAAGACATTAATGTATTTTGATTGTAATTCCAGTCACTGGTTATAAGCCTCATGAAATGAACCACCTCATTTATAATGCATACCATGGGACATCATCTAATTTGGTGACAAGGATAGAGTCTAGCAAAGATTCAATAGAAGTATATGCATAAATTACTATGTTGTTGTCTAATTAAATGTATTTTCTAAATCTTGTTATTTAATATACCTTTTGTTATTAAATTGAATTTTTATACCTTCAAAATATTCTGGTAAATAAATGCCCTTTCCTCTGTAGCCTATGCAAGGTTAGTATTTATTTTAAGTGTATTTTTTGTGTGTGTGAGAAAGATAAGAAAATCAACATACACTGTTATCACTCCTCAGTTTTGAAACAACGAAGTGAGGGCTATCCTTGGGAAGTAATTGATATTCCTGTACAGGTTGAAGCTGATATACAGACAGATAAGCAGAATGTTTCTGCTCTGTGCTCTAGCTGCAAAAAACAAGTCAATGATAATAATAATAATAATAATATTGTTTCCAGTTTGAGACCAGATCTTTGACCACTTGAACCATTTTAGTGGTTTACCTGGTCTGTTCTAAAAGCTCTGGACCTATGTAAATTTTAGTCATGTAGGTAGAATAGCAAAGTATGAAAGTGATACTATCTAAATTAAGTATTGTCTACTAAATGATCACAAGGATAGATATACACATATAGGCTCAGTTGCGCATGATCATTTTGCACTAAAATGACACCTGTACCTTGGATAACATGCACTGAAATTGCATTGCTTATCTAGCTGAGCTTGTTACCAGTTTCACAGTCTGATGGAGGAACTTGTAATGAAACCTGGTTTCCACAGATCACTATCGGATCACCATGACTAGCCAGAGAGCGTAAGGATCACTTGAATATCATTGGGAGGTAGTATAGTAAAAATTGTCTGAAGTAAAGGCAGTACAAATACAGTTCTGCGAAAGGCTTATTTCCTAGGCTTTTGGAAATTAGTTCTGGTTTGAAATCTTGTTTGTATAAAATGACATGCAAGAGATCTCTCCTTCTGTGCAGTCTTGCTCACGGCTAGTGGTGTTAGGGTAAGGTGTCTGCTCCATTGTAGCTTCAGTACTAAATGTGACCAAGGGCGAGTGAGCTGTGAGGTTCACTCCGTGTTCCCTAGAATTGACCTGTTCCTGGTTGCCCTGTTCCAATCTGTGTTATCCAGGAAATTCATTAGGGACAGACTGATATCCATATCCAGATATGGATAACTGATGTTATCCATAAATTATACTGAGGATAGTAGATCAGTAGAGGTGCAACAAGCATTCTTATGACTTTTTGCAAGATTAGGGAATTTTCCCTAAGAGGTGTACAAAGCTTGAGATTCAAATAGCAATCACCAAAATTCACATCGAGGAATCTCATATTATGGGTTTTGCAGGGTTACTCATCAAATGAAATGTTATACATGATCTTGGAAGTGGGAAATGCTTAATTGAGTAAATACTTTTATCTTTTAAATACTTCAGATACATATATCAGTTTTTGTGTACTGAGGGAAGTAGTGCCATCATCTAATTGGTTGTTTATGTAGTTTCCTACATTATTCTGGAATTCTCTTTATTCTTTAACTATGCATCCAAAACTAGGTTGTGCTGGAGTTTTAGATCACGTACAGGGCCCTGCAAATGGGAGAAAGGTGACCTTCCTTGTGGTGAGCCATCAGAGCCAGCTGAACTTTGTGTTCAGCTTCAAGCCTAAGGAAAATAAAAGATTTGGAGCCTCTCTCCTGTTTGGGATGAAGGTACCCTTCTGCTGAAGTGACCTGAAGTTTCTGGTGATTTGGGACTTACTGGGCACTCAGACCTGGGATGTTGTGGAGAGATGGCTGTGCAAAGTCTGGCCTTCAGACTAGCACCCTCTGCTGCTCCACCATGTTGGTGCCAAATCCCGGGGAGACCCTGAGCATGCCAGGAGTGACTGCAGGGCTTTGGAGGCAGGAGTGGCAGGCCCAGGTGTTTCTGTCAGTGAATGCTTGGGGAGGAGCAGATGGGTGTTGTAGGTCACCACCTGGTAGTACAGTTTGTGTTGTTGACAAGGGTTCGGCTCTTGCAATCATGAAAGCATCTGAAGGTCGAAGACTGCTGGGAAAAGATGACCAAGTGAGCTAGAGGAATCTTTTTGTTTTGAACAAAAGCCATTCTTTATCATCTTTGATGTGTCACAGAGATGGGGCAGAGCCCCAATGACTGGCGAAGGGCAGAAGTTGTGCCTGTCCTCAGAAAAGAACAAAAAGGCAACCCAGGGAACTACAGGGTGCTCTGCCTCCCTTTGCTCTATGGGAAACTGATGGAGGGAGTTCATTTGGAACACATTTGGAACACACACTTCTGAGCACATGAAGGAATGGTGAGCATGGATTGACCAAGGGTAAATCCTGCCTGAGCAGCCTGAGGGTTGTGGTTAACGGGTCATACTCTGGAGGCAAATAGCGTGCAGAATGTCATAGGGGTCTATGCTGGGACGTGTCTTGTTTGACATCTTTATTAATGACTTGAAGGAGATGGCAGAGTGCATGCTCATTAAGTTTGCAGTTGACCTCAAATTGGGGTGGGTGGGAAGAGGGCGAGGGAAAGGGGGTGTCCATAATTTTTGAGGACAGGGCTCTGTTCTCAAGGAATCTGAAGGAACCTAGGCTAGCTGGAGCCTCATAAAATTCAACAAGGACAAATAGAAAGCCCTGCCCCTGGGGTGGGCTAGGGGCTTACAAGCTGAGGAGCAGCCTTGTGGGAGAGGTCCTGGAGGATCCTCATGGATCCTTCATGTGAACTAGTAGAGTGCTGTCCCACCGAAGAAGGCCGCAGCAGCACAGTCATATGGTTCTAAGAGAAGTGATTATCCTTTTCCTCTTGGGACTTCTTTAGACTGCATCCCGACTTCTTGAAGTTTGGGTCTCCCAGACAGGCACAGCACTAAAAAACAGAGTTCAGCGGAGGTCTGTCAGGACTGTTAGGGGCTGGAGCAGTCTTGCCCTGAGAGGAGAGGCTGAGGGAGCAGGGCTTGTTGAGCCCAGGGAAGGGACGGCTTCAGAAACTGCAGGTTCCTGTGGGAGGGTTATCTAGAAGACAGAGACGGGCTCTTCACAGTGGTATGTGGTGGGCTTAAGCTGAAATAGCAATTTTTAACTGGATACAAGGTAAATATTTTTCTGTGGGAGGCCATTCAGGAAGTGGAATAGGTTGCCCTGAGGGGTTTTCCGATCTCCATCCTTGGAGACCTACATGGATAAAGCTCTGAGTAAGTTGGTCTGATCTCATTCTAAGGAGCACCTGAGGTCCCTTCTGACAGGAATGATTCTGTGATTTGATTCGATGATTTGGTAATTTGCAAGATGTCAAAGGTGGGTAAAATGACCTGTTGCTTCGTTACTTACATGTATGGTTTGATAGAATGAGTAAACAGAGTGGAGGAATTTAATGAAAAAAGATACACACCTGATTGTCTGCATTTAATCTCCTTTTTAAGTAAGGAGAGCTCAAGTGCTCTTGGGAAAACAAAAATGCAAGTGACAAAAAGCTGAAGAATACAGCTCAACAGGGAGAAAGACCCTTGCTGCAAGGTCTTTCATTTAATGCTTTTCTCCACGTGAATTCTTTCTAATGCTTGAATTTTCCTTTTTAAAGGCCATGACCTGTGGTGTATTAGTTGTACTTGCAAGCAGGGAAGGTAGCAGATGAATTTATATGAAATTTTAAGTGCTGCATTAATGAACATATTACATGCCCCTTTGTGGGGGCTGGGAAGGAGGAAGACAAATCACAGCTTTGCAGCTTACAAGTTAATGCAGTCATGCAAATTTTCTGCTAGGTGGACTCTGAGGATCTATATATCTGTTTGAATTTTTATAACTGTGATTGGCATTACACAGATGGGAAAAGAGGATAATATGATGAGAGAAGTGTCAAGGCATGAAAGCATAGAGAAGTATGCTAGTTGGTTTTCTGTTTTGTGCTTTTCACAAGTGGTGCTATTTGTAGGTCATCTGCACAGAATGGGTTTACTTGACATTACAGGAATCACTTTCTGCATTCAGTGTTAGGACATTCTCCACAACACTCTCAGCTAATAACAGTTTTGGACATAATGAGACAGTAAGAATTGTTTACCTAGTGTGAATCTTGTCTGAGAATCTCAAGTAAAGGCAACAAGAGCTGAGAACAGTCCCTCTTTTTAAGAAGCACAAATGTAGGGACTATGAGGCTGCTTTCAGTTTGCACTTCTTGCTGAAGATTCTGAAAAGGCTGTTTCTATTAGCCTAATAGCAAGCAAGGGGGAAAAAAAACAAAATCCTTTTAAGTTAGGGCTTATAAAAATCTGGAGTCAGTCCTTGCACAGATTCTGTGGAATGAAATTGTTTGCCAAGTTACTAGGAGCGTTAGGTTAGAGAGTTTAGGTTCTGCATGTGGGAACCTAAATACACAGCGCAGCAGGGAACAATATGAATTTGGAACGCATCAGAGCCACTGTAATCTGCTAGAAGCTTTAGCTTTCCCACAAAGTGGGCTGTTTTTGAAGAACCTTTCCTTACACAGGAGCCTGTCACTCCAGAAGTTGTTTCAGCGTTTAAGAGCAGTTAATCATTTTCCGGTTCTTGGGAAGAACAACTATGCTGCACTTGGGACTATTTTGATGATCTGTTTTCTTAACCACAATTAAAGCATAGCAGGCATCCACGAATGTGCTGTGGGGCTGTGGGAAGGGAGCTTACGCACTGCGGAATTCAATAGCCGCGGATCTGATGCAACTCGCCCTGCCGTCACCTCTGCAAGTGCTAGCACCTTTTGTGGAGTGGTGTCAGGGGGATGGCTGGAGGGCATCCTGAAGCATTGCCCAGAAAGGGAGCTTTCTTCAGAAAGCAAGTATTTGCAGACTTATTTCTCCAGACTTTTTGATGGGGGGGCAAATAAAATCACTTTTGCTTCCCATGAATGAGTAAAGTTCATGTCAGTCCTTATTATGATCCTCTCTATCAGCACACCAGTTTTGAGTTCTTTGGTGGCTCAAATCCCCGTTGCTCTTGGGGATCCTTGAGATCTGTAGACTGAAGACACCACTCTAAGTTAGCCTGCAATTAGGATCTCTAGAAGCAAGTGTGACTACTTCGTTGTAGTGCAAATTCTGTGGTAGAAAGGGGAAATGGGCTCCAAGGGAAAGGGATTAGTTACTGTCCTAGCCATCATTTTGTCTGAGGAGATGTTCTTTAAACTTATGATGTCCAATCTCATCCTATTTACTTACTATACAGTTGGAAAAAATGGAAGTGCTTTGGTGGCTGTGTAGATATTATTATTTTCTGATGTTAAATTAGGCACATTAGTTACAGGGTATATTTGCATATTCCCAGCTGACCTCTGCTTTGTGTCTGGCCTGCACTGAAATGTTTTCTATGCTGGAACTTGAAGTTAGCTGAAATAGCTGGTTGTAATATGGTCGTCCAAGGTTGTACCATTAATTCTTGAATCAATTCACAATAATGGTCATAAGGCCACAAGAGCAGTCCTATAGAACCTATAGGATGTCTTTAAGCTGCTTTCATTATTTCATGCTGTTTATTTGTTACATAGGTATTTAATCAGCAGTGATGCTGATAGCATCTGAATAAGTAATATTCAGCTTTGTTTTCTGCTTTTGCTCTTCCTTTTTAGTGCTGAGAGCCTTTTGTTTCTCTCTGCATCTCCATCTACTGGGTTTGAGAAAGGAATGGGGGCGGGAGGGAATGTAAAGGTAATTATCTCTGTTAATAGTCTGTCTGCTTGTGCTTGATTGAAATGCAGCTTGGCTCTTCTGTACCACTGCTTTATTCCCAAAGAGAAGTTCCAGTTGTCTGCAAAGCCAGCACCTTTGGACAGGCACCATCTGGCCAACCTCATGTTAACTCCCATGGTCATGCCTGAGTCTACCAGTGTAGAGCCCGATCTCAGAGAAGGCAAATTAAAGGGACATTGCCAGGCTTTCTGGGCCCCAAGAACTCTCTTCCCTAGAGAAAAATGAATTCAATGCAATCTCCCTAGCAGGTGCTGTCTAAAATAATTAGAAGGGTACTGATGAAAATAGATCATAAAAAAAAAAAAAAAAGCCTTCCAATTCTTTAATCTGTCAAAACTTTTTATATTTTCCAGTGGGAAGACCAGACATCAATTCTGTGTTTAGGCTCCCCTTTGGCTCCCCTTTTCTGAACCAGTGAGAATATTCCTTTGGATCCAGGTACATCTGAGAGCAGCTTCAGGCTGCTGGGATTCGCGGTGCCCTTTCAGACTTGGGGAATCTACACCCTCACTGGGGTCTTTTTCTGCTTGTGTTGCAGTAGAGGTGGGCAACAGGACAAGGTTTTTAATGGATTACCTTTTTACCCATGAGGACAGACCAGATTATCAGAACTGTTCATGTTGGAATTTGTTTTCCCCTTGTTTCCCTGTTTGGAAATACAAAGTCATGAAGTTTTTATGTTTTTATGGGGCATTTAAGTAGGGTAATATACTACAAGGCCATTTTAAATTGCCATTGACTGGAGAAAGAAGGTTAACTGGTAGGGATATTTCATCAGAGCTATACATGGGGAGCTTTAATTTTTATTGGGAATTCTCTTATATGGAATAATGGAAAAATCTCTATCTCTGTATGTGATATGTCATTTCAGTTATATTACTATATTTTTAAGTTAAAGGAATATGATTGGCTGTAGGCGGGTAGTAGAGGGCACCTGTCAGAGGGCACTGTCAACAGCATAGAGTCTTGTCAAAATGCACATTTTCAAAAGATTTTATGGAAGGAATATTTTCAAAAAATATTTTCACAGAAATATCTTTGAAATTGGAAGTAACTTAAGTAACTGTTACATGATTGCTGCCTTCTGTGTCACACACACACAAAATATTTCTGTTATCTGTTGCTAAGTATTTTTATTGTTAGAAACTATGTCCAAGTATGTTTTCTCTGTTTGAAATTCTCTGAAAATTGGGAAAAAAACCCTTTATTCAAAAATCTTTGTATATTCAAAAACATTATAGTCAGATTAAAAGAAAATGCTACACTTTTCTTCTTTTTTTTTGATTTCTGTCATAATGCTTAATTTTAAAAAACAGAGAAGAAAAATAAATTTACCCCAAATATGTTGTCTGTCAACTTGGTATAGTTAGGCCAAAACACAATGAAGGGTTTAAGTCGTCTTAAAGTTAGGAACTGTACAGGACTTGTTTTCACCTGCTTGTACATGGGAATCTGTTCTAGACATGGGTGAACAATATAACATACTCGAGTACCTGCTTTTCTTTCTACTTTCCACTTTCCCTGCAGGAAATCCTATATTTTGCCAAACAAAACACAGCAGAATTTCTGGCAGATTCTTTTTTTCTCCTGCTGGGGAATGAATGGTGTAAGTTGTGAACACTATCTTCTAAAACATACAGCTTAAATTCCTAGTTAATTCATTTAATTAATGTGTTGCTAGTAGATTCTGGTACCTCAGTGGCTCGCTATGTCCATTCTCCAGTTCTGCATTTTCTCAGATATCCAAAGACACTCAACCTTCTGCTCCTCTCTGTCACCAGTGAATTACTAGCGTTGTGGGGCCAGCTTTTGTGCTTGAGACCCTCTCCAGCTAGTGGGCCATAAACTTCTTGTGCTTCACACCTGAACTAAAGCTTTCATCTGGTTTCTTGCACAAAGGAAAGGCTCTGTTAAAAACAACCAAGCCAAATACAAACTCCATCCAGCTTTCATAATCTCCATTTTGGTGTGAGGGCCAGGCTTGCGGGGCTGGTCCAAAAAGATAAATGAAACACATGAGATGTCTTAGGCCAACAGGTGTTGCAGCTGCTTGTGTAAGGCAAAGCTCAAGTAAACAAAATGCCACAGACAATTGTGTATGAAATAATTGTTCTGACATGAAATTGTGTTTCCCCTCTTTGAATAGCTTGCTTTGGAAATCATCAAAAAGCATTGCAGAATGTCTTTGAGTGACAATTATTTAGAGAAGTTACTGGCCTCATAATGTAATTTCCCAGTGTCACTGTATAATTAGGCAAGATGAATAAAGAAGATTCCCCATTGTGAAATACTGAGAAGCTGCCGTGCCCCTCCCAGCCTGATGCTGCTGAATAAATCAAATTTAACTTCTAGTTGTGCAACTCCTTGCTTTCTGATCTCTGAAGCCTTTGCACAGTGTGCTACACAACTGGTCCAGCTGACTTCTACCTTTGATCTTTAAGGATTCCTCATAACTATTATCTCCATATTTAAAAGTTCATATTTTTGTATGTTTCTTTTTCCACATTTTGTGCATCTGTGTTCATGAAACCTGTAATCTTCACAGTGTTGGAAGACAACTTTTCAGCAATAGCATCAGCACAAACGGTTCTGGTTTTTACCAGTGGTGTGCCTCAAATCCAAGGCCCCCTTCCTAGGGTGAAATTGGAGTTTTTGCTGCATCAAATCCTAGTAGATGACAGAGATTCTTGGTATTTAAAGTGCTTTTAAGGGTATGAGTGTCTTGCTGAACTATCCAACAGCTGCTTGAAACTGTGGTTAAAAAGAGTCAATTCTGCACTGTAGTCAGTGGGCCTCTGTAGGTAGAAGTGAAAGCTTTAGTTTATACAATGCTTTTCCATTGTCACTGAGCTGTGCCAATTTTGAATCCTGACGTATGAGAAAAACTTTCATATTCCAGTGCTTCTGAGAAATTCATTTTTTTCCTGATGCTTAAGGATTTATTTAAACTTCCTTAAGAATACTTCTTCTGTCTGGATTTGTGACAGTTGCTGTTACTGGTCCCTCAGCAGGTACAGGGATTTACTAATTACAAATCTTAGCTGCTGTTTTAGTAATTGGGTTTATGGTTGGGAAGGTGATATTTGCAGATAATCTCCTTTTGCTATATGGTAAGCATATCAAATACTTATTTGTAGGAGACAAAAATGTTCCTATAATTGCCATCCGTGACCTGAAATAAAATTCTTGATCTCTGTATGAAATGAGAAAAATGATTAGTTTCAGGCTCTATGTTACTGAACACAGTGTGGTAAAACAAACCTAGCAGAATAGTGTGCCTTAAACAGGAGGTCTCTTTGCAACTAGATGTTTGGAGGGGAGGTTGTGGAGTCTCCTTCTCTGGAGATCTTCCAAATCCACCTGGATGCCACCCTGTGCCATGTGCTCTGGCACAGGCTGGAGCAGGGGGGGTTGGACTAGATGATCCCCAGAGGTCCCCTCCAACCTCAACCATTCTGTGAGTCTATGTGAGTCTGTGAGGAAGTCTGTGAGAAGTTGGGAAGAGCTGCAGTGGTAGGAGCACGTTCTCAATTCCCCCGAGAAGCAGCCTACAAAGAGCAGTGGAGGAGCTTGCTTATCAGGCCAGCGGCTCGTGCACATGTTTTTCTGCAGCACAAAAGCCAAGTAGTTTAATAAACGCAGAGCTTGGCTGTTTTACAAAGCTCTGTGAGCAAAGTTGAGTAACATCTGCCTGTGATAAGCCTGCATTAGGCGTACAAAGACCAGTGGTGGGCAATCCTAAACTTTTAGGGGCCAATCCTAAACTATCTTGTAGAGAAGGAGCAAGGCAGCTGTTGGTAGAGTGCTGTGTCCATTGACACTACAGCTTCCTGGGACTGGCTTTGTACTTCCAGTCTGAGGGGCTCTGCTGCTGTAGGGTTCGTGGCAACCCCTCAGCTACATAATTCTGGGTTACTTGGATGTCGTTATCTTGTAGTGTTACGTAGAGCCACCTGCAGATGTGTCAATTCTTCCCTGACTTCAACTGTTTAGAAGTTAGTGAGTGCTCATCATGCAGGCCCTTTTCCTAGTCAGAGTAGAGTGATGATACTCTACAGGTAGCTACGTAGGTCCCCCTCCATTTACCTGAAATGATAATTTTGGGGTGAGATGAATCACTGTCTGAGATTCCTCCCTCTTTGTTGAGGTAGTCTAGATGTCTAGTTTAGATTAGATGCTTGACTTTTACACAGTGAAAGGTATTGAGATGAATGAAATTCAGTGGCCTGTTTCCTCTTTGTTCTTAGACAGCATTTACCTGTGCACTATAGGGGATCTTCTTCCTGAAGGATTTTGATAAATAAAAGATGAGGGACTGATCTGTTCAGTTCTGGATAAAAACCCTAAATCGAGGTGAAAAAAATCTGGCATATGTAACTCTTCTACAGCAGGTTTCCATCTATAGTTCCAAATCTTTGCCTTAGCGTTAGGAGGGAATAATGCACTTGCAGTTGGATAGTTGTAAGGGTACCACATTATAGATTGTGTTGTAGTTGGCCTGCCTGTTTGAGTTGGTCTTTTGTAGTGAAGTCTCCACGCTTTTTTTTTTTTTTTTTAAATACATTAAGGTGGTGGTTGTTTTCACTGAATGCCTGTGATTTTTAATATTTTTTTTAAAAAAATAGAGATATATTATGGTTTAGAAGAAGCCTCTGTACACGTGGAACAAGCATGGATATACCTGCTTTGCATGAACAGAGCAACTCTGTAATCTGCAAATAACCACAATGTGTGTAACTGCTGAGGTCGAGTGTACTGAATTCAAGGAAGTTGCGTTGAAAGGATATATGCCCTGGCTGATGTGCAAATGTTCTTGTGTTCTCCATCTACCTTGTTTGCTTAGATGCTCTTGTAAAGAACAAATGCTCGCTACAGTCTCAAACCTATCTTTGAGTTCTGCTTGATCTTTAGAAACTGGAATATTTTGCCTATGATGTAGTGACACCTGATTCAAAAGATTTAAAGTTAAGAATAGCACTAATTTATTGGGGGGGGGGGGAGGGGGGGTAATTAGAACAGGATTCAGTCCAGTGTTTTGAGAACACATTATCTAACCAGAATTTTGGAACTTAAAAACAAAATGCAGTCTGATCAAACCTTGGCAAGGACTAGAAGCACTGAAAATGCAGTTGCAAGAGTGCTTTTGCAAACCACAACATTGGAAGCTCCTTGATCTCTGTGGAAATGGCAGTCTACCATCTTCCCTTTGCTGTGTGTATAATAGTGTGTGAGCACCACAAGATTTGATTATGTTTTGGTATGTTTGCTGTGTGTGTACCTCCCAGTATAACCACCATAATTCAAAGCAATTCAGGTATTGAATATTTTCAAGTTATAAATTACTGTGACATACTGGGGTCCTGTAGAGAAACCTGTTAAATCTATCTCATGCTTTAGTAAGTGGAGTCCACTCAGGCCCCTAGAATTAACCACGTAATGCACAGACTTATCCATTGAAATATATGAGTATGCATTCTTATATATGGGATATTTGCATACCTTTCTGTTTTTTTCCTGCCAGCCTTAGATGTGGTGGTTTGAGAAATGAGAACGTAACATTTTGTTTCACAAACTTCTAATTTGTGATTTCTCTGAGCTGTATGTACAGGAATGACTTTGCCTTAGCAAAACCTGTTTTTCCATACCTGTGTGCGTTCCTCTCAGGCTTGTTTCAAGTACTTGTTGATTACATTGCAACTCGAGAAAGGCGGATCTGAAGGAAAAAGGTGCCCAAGATAAGAAAAAATGTCCTGATGATCTTCTGGCTATGATAGTCTTCTCACTGAAGTCCTGTCCTTGCATCTTGAGGAGAGGTCCTAGCACTCTGCAGCTGTGGAACGTGGGTGTCCTTGTTTTTACCAGAAACACTGAAGTCCTTAGCGTTAGGTCTTTTATTTTACAGTGTCAAAAAGGGCAGGCTTCCTCTGCTCTTCCTGATTTATTTCAGGGTCTCCAAGGTTGGGCTTGCATTCCTGAGATTTTCTGGAAGGGGTTGGTTTGTATGGAAGAGAAATATAGTTGACTGGAGGACCGCATGGTTGCGGGGTGAAGTTGCAGAATGGAGAAAAACCTTCTTGCTGTTTTTGTAGTTTCCTTCATGACTTGTAGGAGCACCTCTTGTGATTCTTAGAATGTTTAACTGAGCAACAGATCTTCTTCCTTTCAAGTTCTTTAGGGATTTTCAGGACTGTTTTGAACTTCAAACTAATAGTAGCAGGGTCTAAAACTAAATGAGCTAAGCGCTTAACACCTGCCTCCAAATAGCATTGGCATCATCAACTTGCAAACTGTCTGGAATGCTGTGTGTGGGTTTTTTTATTTTTATTTTATTTTTTTTAAGAACTGCAGGGGATTCCTGTTGGACATCTTGAGACCTATACACAGGTGGCCAAGCTAATCAAGGCAGGGGTTTATTTGATTCTACTTTCCTTGTAGGCCTCTGTGGTTTGAAGCAAACTTCCTACTTTCCCCACAACCTAACCAGATGCTTTTGAGGAATCAAATGACTTTTGAAGTTTGCCAGAGGGGATGATTTCTAGCAGCATTTGACATTTAAAACCTTTGAAATGAGACACTGAGGACCAGCCCTGCGATGATGTGTGCTGAACACAGGCTGTGAATTCTTTGTATTGTAGGAACCTGATTTTGCTGTACAGCAACAGTGTCTTAAGGCCACCTGCTGAAATGATGGGTGTCTGTGTGAGAGTGAATGCTGAGAATCTTTTTTGGAGTATTTATTTATTTATTACATCAGCCCAAAATAATGCAGTGTTGTGCAGAGAGGTCTGAGCCCTTTTTGGAAAAGAGGGCTCGAGTATTGGAAGCTTTAGAGCTGCATTAATACAATGTCATGGCCAGGCCAATCAGCCCACCTTAGACAAAGGCAGCTCAAAAAATGACACCGTTGTGCCAGTTTCAAGTCACTTGGTGAGAGAGGGTCTGTGGCTGCCAAGGGAGGCCAAACTGGGAGGCTGCGCCGGAGCACAAGACACGGGAGGTTTTAAACCCAGAAGTGCCGCTAGGTAACGCGTTGAGCTGTGGTGCAGCCCTGTAGCCTTTGTGCTGCTCCCAAACCTGATGGGCTAGAAGTGGATGGATCAAAGATCTGCTTCATCATCCGGGCTTGTGTGCTTGGGAAATAAGATCAACAGACAGCTCTGCGTTTTGATACGTGTTTCTCACTGCTGAGTGTGTGAACTGGAAGGCCAACTGTGTGAATCCTTCATGCTCTATGGGCTGCTCTGTGCAAATCGGATTCGGTGGCAAACTGGGTAAAATAATGGAGGCACCCTGGCACCATATGCTTGTGAAAATGTTGATTTTTAAGGCCAGCAGGAGGCAGTGAGCACCTG
Organism: Tinamus guttatus; assembly: GCF_000705375.1. The sequence goes on from NW_010588062.1 coordinate 156,797, forward strand.
TAGATCATCTCCTCATTGTTATTGATTTCTCTTTCTCCTCAAGAGTAAGATGTCAATAAATCTTGTCCCTTTAATCAGCTTTCTACAATAACGTGTTGCAGTATTTTGGTATGGCTAAAAGTATGGGAAGAATAGTAAAGTTCAGTGTGTATTGGTGTGCCTTTCTGAAGACACCTGAGCAGCCCACACATCTGTTTTTACCTTTAGCCTGGATATGCAAGTGTGCGTTGGCATTTCAATGCTTGTGCAGAGTCCTCAACTCACGTTTTGAGGGAGTTTTTTGATTAGTGGAAAGTTCATAATGTTCCGAAGTAGAAAAACATGGATTTGTGATTTCAGTTAGGATGTTGTATGTACTGGGAATGATAAAAGCAATACTATAATTGCAGGTGCTGTTGTTGTGTTTTTCCTCTGGGAAGAGAGTAGAGGATGGCCCATCAGTAAATTCAGAAGGCTAAGATGTGTCTTTAAGGTATTTATGGCAGAGCTCACACCAATGAAAAAAAGGCGTAGATTCTTTCTTAAGAAATGTAGATCATTTGTTAGGGGATTGATAAATTCCTGAAACACCAGTGTCCTGGAAGAGGGGCAAGGCTATGCATAGCATAGACTTTAAAATGGGAGGAGACCATTAGGATTCTATCATTGCTCTTTCCAGATGCTTCTTCAGTGAGCCTGTAGCTTTGGGAGGAACTAATAATGTGGTTTTGGAGGCCTTGTTGTCATGATTTAGTCTTCAATCAGTCTTCTAAATACTTAAGTGAGGTGTTGCAGTGATTAATTTAGCAGATTAGTGCCATAGCTCCTTGATGTGTTTTATCTGGTGTAATTTAGTGTGGCTGCTGAAAAGGGCATTCCCAGTCTCACCTATTTACTTATTCCTGCCTCTCCCTTATGTTCTGTTATTTGTGCTTCCTCAGTGAAACTAAGATAGTTTTCTGCCAGATGAATTTGCTAACTGGCAGAAAACAAAAGTGAGTTCGTTTTCAGCTTGATCAGCTACTTGGTTTAGGCACTCACAGAAATGATAAGGCTGATGAGCCAGAGATAGGGGAAGTAAATGGAGAGAATATGGGGGTGGTACATGGGGTTGACCACTTAAATCAGCAGGACTGAGCAGTGACAGATTAAATGAATTATGGAATTATGTTGTGAAACATAACAAGCAAGTAGGTAACAACTGACACTACGCAGATTCAGAGGTGCAAAAGGTACTTATGACTAAGGGAGATAAAGAAGTTTTTGCTACCTGACACTCGGTTGCAAAATTTTATTTTAGAAGTGGAGAATTTTGTACTCATGTGAGAACATGTGACATGTCTCTTCTGATAGTCTTCACTGAATTTACAAATCAGAATGGCTCCCAATATCTTTACAAAAAGTGGGCACTGATAATTTTAAGGTTATTATAAAAGAAAAACAAAAGATTGCAGTCCTGAATTCGTCTTGTGAAAAACTTGCTTTCCAGAGGACCAGACTGTAGCTTCAGCAGTTCATTCATTTGCCTTGAAATCTGTCAAGAAGCTCTTTGCAAGATTTGCACCTAACTGTTAAACTTTTTTTTCCCCCTCTTTATTCTGAGCCTTATTCATGTGACAAAACAAGATGTGGGGTTCTTGGGAATCTTTGAAATCATGGCAATGTGTGAAAGGCATGTGTACAAATTTTTCCTTGCAATATTTTCATTCGATAGAATATGAAGTAAGGTGCATGAGCATTACCAGTTGATTCTCCATTATTATTTTAAGCATCCATACTTTTGTTGAAGAAATAATGCGTTAGACTGATTTTCTTCTGAAGAAGACTTGGCAAATAACCAACGCTCCACTGAAAGACTTTGAGGAACAGTACTTTCATCACACCTATTGTTTCCTAGCAGGGTCAAGGTCCTATTAATATTAACTTAATCTTCATAGAATAACCTGGTTTATTCACTTTGCATCTGTGTCAGATGTGAGGCATGAAAGTGGAGTGACAGTGTGGAAGTGCACTCATCCAAGGTGTGTTAGGTATTTATACACCTGGAATTTCAATTGGGTTCTTTTCAGAAACTGAATTTAGTGGCTTTCAAAGAGAAGAAAAATTCCCATCATCAACAACAAAGAAAACCCACCAACCATTTATTACAGGTGTCATTTTTGAGTCTGAAGCTGATATTAAACTATTTATTGATTTAGGTTAAAGACTGATTAGATTTCCCCACCCACCACCACAAAAAAAAAAAAAAAAAAAGGCTGCAAGAGGCTTAGCGCAACAACTTGATTTCAAACTTTCCTATGATTCAACTTCCTTAAGAGTAGTTGCTTGGCATAATTTCATGTGAGTTGGGGAAAGATGCAACTAAGCAAATCCAAACTTTTAATGTCTTCCGGGGGATGATAGATAATGTCCTGTTGAAACCTGGGCCCTGAGCTCACAGGGCACTTTGCCAGTGCAACATAGCTGTATTTACAACTACCTCTATTCCTATCATAACTCGCTGTCAGCAGTGGCAATTCTACAGCAGGAAGGCATGAAGATATCTGCTTCCTTTGAGAGTGGGGTTGAGGTCCTTAAATTCAGCTTAAACTTCAAATGTATTTTAATCACTAATGCTCTGGGTCAGTGACCCTAACAGGGTGTGTTAGGTTTTTTTTGTTTGTTTGTTTTTTGTTTTTTTCAACCCTAGTGAACCTCTTTGAGAAATCTTTCTATATTTTGAATTTTAGTAAATGGTAGCTTTTATTTTCCCTTCGTTTTTTAAGGAATTTTTACAATAGCAATTGAATACAAGTACATTTGTGCATAGTGTCACATGATAATGTAATGAACATCTTCAAAGTCTCTGAAAGCAAGTAACTTAAAAAGAAAGCCTGTTCAGGTGTGCTGCATGCCGGGTGCTGCTTCTGTGAGAAAGGTAAGACAACTTTTGCTTGCTGCTTGTTATCCAGGCAGAACAGGCTGGAAGAGAGAAAAATTTATTTTGGAATTGTTACTGCTGCTTAGTTGGAGTGATGAGGCAGGGGTAGCAGGCTGTAGCATGCTGGGATTTGGCTTTTGGTTTGCATTTCTCCTGTCTACTTCAGGTTGTTTCAGTGCTGAACATACCTGTTCAAGTAGTGCAAGAGCTTCAGCTGGTTTGCAGGGATGTTCTCTGAGAGGAACAAATAGTTGCTGAAATGACGAATGCGTGGCTAAAAAAATATTGCTGTGTTTGACTGGATGACCATCAAGATGCTCTTGGCCTTCAGGTAGCACTGCAGGTCGGTGCATGTACCAGAGGAAGTTACCAAACTGGTTTTGGCAATGGGTTGCTACCAGCATGTGAATTCACCTTGCTGATAGAACAGTTGGAAGTTGATCATCCAGGTAAAACTAGTTCAGCTGTGGAGTCTAATACTCCTGTTTCCTTTTTGGGATGGTTGTGGGACTAAGAGAATCTGTTTTCAGGAAACAACCTGTCTGGTATGAAGTCAAAGACAGTAACATACTGAGATGCAAGGAAGCTTACAAAATTCCTGTATTTTTTGCTGAAGGCGTCTTGCATTTTTGGCTGCAAAACTTGGCTAGGTCTGTGACCATAGACATTCACACTGGTAAAAGCTGCTAATTTTAAGGGGACAGGGTATTTTGGTGTCCTTCCCAAGCAAAATTAAAGACTAAGAAGCTCAAATCCTATATTCCTACCCCTAAAAACCCAATGCTTTAATCCCACATAAGTATGCATGGTTTGGCTTTTGCCTGTGGTTCTTAGAGAACCTTATTAGTTTTAGGTTATCGTTCTTACACATATGTGTGTAGCAGCCTCCTTAAGCCTCTTGAACAGTGATTGAGTACTTTAAATTTTTCAGAGGGTGCTTGTAGGCCCTGTTATAGGTGATAGATTTTTCTTCAGTCAGTAGGTGCACAGAGAGAATTTACTAAGGTTCTGCTAAGTCAATCTTAGCTGTGTAACCTGATACGAAAGGTTGCTTTGCACTTTGACCTCCATATTTTTGAGAGAGAAGATTAAACAGAATTTCTGTGTCAACAGTCCAGCCCTGACCTCTGGGAATATCTAGAATGCCTGTGCAAATATTCCTGAACCTGAACATTGCATATCTCAGGTTTGAGATTCTTCTTTCCTAGAACGTACAGTCTATGAGTTTCAGCTGCTTTTGAACAGTTTGATTTGTACTCAAACTTGATATTTTGTAGCCTACTCATCTTCTGCAGACTGATTTCAGTCAAGTGGAACTGCTGAGAACTGGCTGTTGCTCATGTCTATAGAGAATACACTTACATGCTGTTAAAAATAAACAAAACCTAGAGCACTTGCAAGTTCTTAATGTGTGTGTGGTATGCAAGCAACAGATCATTCTGCTGCCAAGGCTTTTGGTGCTGAATGCTGTTAGGACTTGATTTATATGGGACTCTTCAAGTTGAACACTATTTTGATGTGTTCTGGATGAGCTTGAAGCATAACTTCACTCTCTCATTTATTTTCCATTCAAAGCTATGGTGGAAGTGGTAACTATCCTCCTAGAGGGATCTGTAATTCTAATTAATTACTCTATTAGAAAGTAGATTAGGACTGGATTTCCTGGGAGAGGGGTGGGGGAGGAATATATCAGTTTTTGCTTTTTCTGTTGTGCTAGGCAGTGTCCAGCACTTCAAGGATGAATGAGTTAAAGGGTGGACAGGTACAACAGAGTGGCTTTGTGTCATGTGCCACCCCACCAGAACAGCTTTGTGTCTGGGTCTGAGCTCCTGGCACTGGGGGTGTTTTGCCATCTCCGGAATCAAGTGCACAGCCAGCCTGGAACTTAGTCAAGTATCTCCCCAGCTGCACAACTGCTGCTGCCAAGATGTTCTCTCTTTCCAGATTCAAACTGATTTGCTTTTCTTAATTGAAAGTAATCCATATTTCTAACTGTATGTTGTGCATATATGTTCATATAATGGGAAAGTGCTATTACAGGCACGTTAATAAAATAATAGTAAAAGAGTCTAAAAATTGAGAATAGAAATGATAAATTAAGAAAGATAATTAGACCCCTTTGACACTATTAATGTGTACTAAACATAAATATCATTAAGAGGTCCAAGATACTACATTTTTTTCTCTTCACTAAAAATATGTAAGGAAAGAAGAATTATTTTTTGTATTAAAAAATGTTTGGGCGAGAAATTCCTGCCTAAATGGTGAGTCGAACTCTGACATGTGTAGCTGCAACACTGTTGGGAATCTGATAACTGCATGTTAATTTTGGAATGCTATCCATGTAGGTAAGTAGTGAACTCTAAGCCGTCAACCTTTGGAAAACATTCCAAGCCCGGAAGGATCAGATGGGAATCTGTCCTTCGAGGCTGAGGAATGCAGGTTCTGCTGGGTTGAGTTGAAAAGGTGGTGACCACATGTCCAGGGGTGTTCTCCTAGGCAGCATCTGCTGCAGTGTTAGGAAGCTTCGCTGGCAAATGAGCACAGTGACTACACTTAATCCTCAATTATTCTCAGTTAACCAGAACTCACAGGCCTCTAAAATATGATTTATTTATATTAAAATACATTCGGTTTTACAAAGACAGGCAGATTTGCTTCAGTTTGCTAAGGGAAACCTGGCGTTTTCAGCTGTCTTACAAGCTGCGATTACACTTTCTGTCAGGAGGAAAATGAGTAGATTATCTGCCCTTTGGAGCCAGAGAACAGAGGAAATCAGTAGATTCTCACCTTAGAGTAATGACTGGCCAAGTTTCTTTATCCCATGTGCACAGTGGGGAATGTGGGGTCCCTGGATGGAGAGTAGGTGAGCTAAGGTCGTGGGGACCTCAGCCCCTCCTTTGGAATTGTGCTTGCTGCACCATGGAGGGGAAGGGTGCGTGGAAGCACTGACGTGCTGTGACTAGGGGCTGATGCAAAGAAACAGTCAAACACAGCAAGTTCCCTGGTAGCAGGTGATGTGAGATTTCACAGGTCCTCTGACCTGTGTGGTATGTAGGTTGTTGCAAAGAGGAGAAGCTTCTTCCTATGGAGAGCATGAGAATATAGCAATTTTTATGTATCCTAGCAGTGCTGTGTCTAGTCCAGTATTTCATTTCTGGCAGCAACAAAAAAGGATGCTGTTTAGGGAGAACATGTGAACCCGATGCTGCTTTCTGATGACTATTCCTCTTGTAATTCCTCCTGTAAGCCATCAGTATGTGAAACTATTGTATTAGGCTATATCCCTGCCTAATCATTTAAGTATTTGACATTTAAGATCTGTTGATGACCAGAATCCAGAATCTTTTTTTTTTTGTACATACTGATTATTTCTTTAGTTGAAGAAAAAAAATGCTCTGGAGATTCACTAACAGCCTCTGAGGGATGTCTTTCCCATAACTTGCGTGATTTCAAGACCGTAGCAATGCAATTTTGCAAAACCCTCAGAACACGGCAATTTGGAATGTAGTTGTTCAACCTCACTGCAAAAACAAATATTGTTCTTGAATTTGCATAACTCATTTGATGAAAAGCTTTGCGAATTGGTCCCAGTGAAGGGATGAAGCTTTCTGGTGTGCCTTCATTTCAGATGTGCATCATGTCAAGAGATTAAGCTCTTAGTAACATCTCTTCTCCCTTTTCCACTCCGCAACCCCCCTGCCTCTATGAGAGAAGCCTGGATGTTTTCCCTGAGGGCAGAAACAAATGATCCCTGCAGGGTAATGTTTTGATGAAGCTAAATTAGAGAAGGAATGGCCAAAATCTTAGCCAAGACATCAAAAGAATGGCCACTGAGGGAGAAACCGGTGTGTGTTTCTGTGAAGTGGTCAGCTAGAGATGCGGGTTCCTTCCCCCTGCTCCCACAGCTACTGTGTGCCACTCTTCCCCTATACAAAGACAATTTGCTTTTCATGTAGTAATGAAGAACAATGTTTTAACAGACAAAGGCACTTCTAGTGTATTATTGCGCTGTCTTTTGACTAGCGCTAGATGCTGGGAAAAAATGGTAATTCACAGTGTGAATGCTTCTCTCCCAGCAATGTGGGTTAGAATTGGGCATGTACGACGTATATTGCATAAGGTACAATGGTGAACATTGTGAGAAGGAGAAAAGCCCAAATTATAGCTGTTGCTGATGGCCAAAAACGAATCTTTTGTATCTTTTATTTTAAAGATGAACGCAGCCCAAACAAAATCCAAAGTATTGTCCTTCAAAGTGTGTGTGTGGCTGGACTTAGTGACAATACGTTCATTTCTGGTGTTTGCAAATTCATGTAAAAATATATATAGCTGTGCTGCTGAAAGATCCATGTTCCCTGTTTTATCTTGTAAGCTGATATAAGGCACAGGTGGCTTGTCATTAACTTATTTCACTCAAATATAAATACGCGGCTCAGTTCTCTTGCTGTAACTATATAATCCAAGAAACATGATTGTTACTGATTTAATGTAATCAGCGTTGTGAGGGGAACACTCTGAGCCGTTTGTGAATGGCTCTATTCTGAGGGGATTTACACCCCATGTAAATCTGATTTAAATGGGAGAGTGGTGGAATGTGGCTTTCCTATTTAACCTATGCAAAAATCTATATTCTCCCACCTAGGTTTCTCACTGTGGGATGGGATGCTCAGCTGGTGTGCCCTGGGGGAGGGGAAGGACAGAAGTCCAATAAGGACACGGAAAGTGTGGAAGGGACTATCTCAAACGGGCAAGTTATACATTTTGATTCAATATTCTGATATTCTTATCAAGGCTTTCCAGAGTGTGACACTGACACAAACTGCAAACAATAAGGAGAAAACAGCAAACATGTATCAATGTCTTCCCTGTTCAGCAATGGTTTTTTTTCCCCTTTTTTTTAAAAGGACCAGTGTTGCTGCAGAAATGAAAATCTGGAAGAAAAACAGTGAGCCATCTTAACATGCTAAAGCAAATGTATTTAAAAAACATTGAGTAGTTTAAAGATATTTTTCTGTTTTAATTTATTGAACTATAGCCAGACTTATTCAATTAAGATAATACACTTCAAGGTTAACTACCATTTGCTGTTCACTTAGGCAAGCTATTGTACAGTTATGTAAATTTCATGAACAGAGACACGACTTGAGTGTCTTAATTACAAGCAAAAAGTGTCATTTAAATATGAATAAGTGAATAGTTGCCTGTATTTCCTGTTCACATTCTGCTGTCATCTTTAAGACCAAGAGCTAACTAGCCATCTATATTGTGCTCTTAGTTTTTCCCTTCAGTCTGTAAGGGGCTGGGGAGGGGAGGTGGGAACACCCTGTCATATAAATACATGTAAAACAGATGATGTGGGAATGTCCCTGACTCTTCAGTGGGCTCATAACCACTGTATTTTAATTTACTCAGATCACAAGGAATAGTGGGAAGCTCACAGTATTTTCTGTGGATTTCTGTGCATTTCAATATGATATCTACATTTAAATTGTACCAACTGTGATTTTCTGTATAAACTTCATTGGTACTAACTTTCTGACAAGCCTGCTACAGGCTTATTTTGTGTGCTTCTATTTTCAGAGCTAACATCTATTATGAATTCCTCTCACTTACTTATACACACATAGTTGTCTGCAAAATAGTCTGTTTCCTTATGAATTTACAGCTGCTTTAAATTCAATTTTATGTAACAAAATTTTGTAGCAATGTTCCCTGGTCGTCTTTAGGACCCAGTTCATATCGTGTTGATAGTTTGAGATTTTTTCCCCTCATTGTTTTGGATTGTTTGACTCTCTAAAAATGACCTAGAAAGAAATCTGTTGTTAATCACATATCAACGAGGGAGGGATGATTAGTTAATGAAAAACATGCCTTATTTCTGTGGACCAAATGGCTAACTCTGGTTCTCAGTATGTACAGAGCCCCTGGAAAGACGGTTCCCATCCTTCAGTGATGTAGCTCCTGCTCTCCCTGAGGAATGAGGAGTTCACTATTCACTCTCGGCTTGCATCACCCTTTCCAACATGTTCCCACTGATACATTAAAGGAATTAATTGCTCATAATGATCTCACCATCTGTTAACAGAGGTTCATACCTACAGGCTGGTGGCATGTGGTGGTCCTATTCAGGAATCAATAGGCAATGCTGGGGGAACGCTTTCCCACATTGCCTTCCATTGCGCCCTGAAAAGGGGAGGAGAGCTCAGTGTTGGCCATCTGCTCCTCGTCTTTCTGTGCGCGAGACCCTGATGCAGCCCAGCCCGGCTCTGATCTGACTCCAGCCTGATTGGAATGTGCCTGATCTGAGAGCCTCTCAAAGCTGTGAAAGTGAGTCAAAAGGAGATCCCCTTTGTCCGGCAGCGCTGAAAGAAAATGATCACTTTAAAATTCATAACTCCCAGGTGCCCGCCATCTATTCATGGGAAAAACTCTCTGAACTTCTCTTCATTAAAAAGAGAGGGAGTCCAGCTATAAAGGGAGAAAAGGAAGTAGTTTGTGGGAAATGTGCAAGGGATTTCAGGCTAAACAAATGAGGAATTTGGAATTTTTACTTGTATTAAAGGAACCGTGTAAGGAAAGAGGAGCATTTGTAAGAGCAGGGCCTCTGCATCAGGGGCCCTTCCCTGGGGTCCTTTAGCAAAATAAAAAGGCTTGCTTTTTTTCCCTCCCCCTCTGCCCCCCCCCCCGCAGCAGTTTTTCTTCCCTATTCCTCTTTCTCACCTGTGTGAATGAGCATAGGAATGAGTCTGTCCCTGCTTCATGTTGTAAATTAGAATGCCTTAAGTCTGTCTTCCTCCCCTTCTTCTGCCTCTATTTTATTGTTTAAGCTGCATATACAGCCAACCTGATAGCAAATGTAAACTGAAGCTGAGTATCCTTGCAGAGAACTGCACTTTGAGAGGGTGGAAAGGCTGTTCTGTCACCCTGCTGCCGAAGCCTTCCCCTGCACCCAGAAATCTGAGGATTTGCCATATCGCAGCAGAGGTTTGGGGTTTCTCTCCCTCCCCTGATTTTTACCTCCAAATTTTTTTACCTGTGTGAAGTACTGCCAAATCCTTCCTTGTTCCTCAAGTATGTTATTTACGCCTCTCAAGTCGGTGCTTTTTAACAGGTCTCACAAAATCTTGGGTGGATTTATGCTTGTTCCTGCAATATGAAAAGTGTTTTCCTTCTGGGGTGGTTTGTGTGGCAAAAAGGTGAGGCCGACCACAAGGAATAAAGTGTGGTAGATATTAAGGTAGGAATGAACTCTTTGGACCGCGTGGTCCTACTGTCTCTGCAATAAGGGCTATTGACTGTCTACTAGTAAATCCAGTTTAAAGCCTACAACTGTAAGTAACTACAGTGTATCTTTCAGAAACATCCAATCTCAATTTAATGACTTCAGGGGAATTCATGCATTGATAGATTGTATAGATAGATACTTATCATGACCTATTTCCAATTTAGGGTATCCATTCCAAGTCTTATCTTGTCCATTGTGTCTATTGGGGTTGCACATAATCTGGTGCCTGATAGCACAAAATAAACCATGCGGCGTGTCTGATTATTTGCGTATTGGCTGTGAGGCCTTGGTGACTTACCTCCCACCAAAACCAGTTGCATGTTTTTTGGTGTGACACTGACCTGCCTTTCCTGTTTTCAGGCATTTATCACCTTGTGATGCACCAGTCGCTCCTTCGCTTTCCCACTTTGTATCACTGGTGAGAAAGGCATTGGCATTTGGCCTCCTTCTCCTGTGCTATTTTGACCAGAAGGGCATATGAACCTCCCCATTGGGATGTTGTTTTATTCCCTCCATGTTTCTTTTAGATATCTGCATATAGAGAATAGAGATGTACTTTAAATCTCTGCTCTTGCTCATTATCATCATCAGGTTTCAATGATATCCTCTATGTCTCTTCACTCTGCATCTTCAGTGTCATCACGTGTATATTCATCAGGTCAAGAGCTCTTCTTGCCATAACCAGAGGCAACATTTGCATAGTCACTTCTGGGAGCAGCTGAGCAGAATCCAACCCTGACTTACCTTTTGGGAGGTTACGGTGCAACTCACGCTTAACAGTCCATTCACTTTTAAGGAAAAAAAAGAAAAAATTATGGGAAAATAAAAATTGCAAGATTAAATGCTCTATGGTCAGACCACGTCTGTTAATTTGACAGGCTTCTATAAGAGCAGGCACTTCTTACTACATTCCTTAATTATATGACCAATTTATGACTATTGTTTCTTGAATGGACTGTCTTATCACTAGAAACTTTAGATAAATTAAATGCATTAAAAAAAAAAATATTGCAAGAAGATTTTCATACATTGCAATATGCAGTGGTTCATACAGAGTTCCTAAATTATAACAGTGTGTATGTGTGTGTGTATATACATACACTTTTTTTTTTTGTGGAAGCATTTTTTGGTCTGTTTGTCTGCAACAAACTATTTTGCTAACTCAACAGAAAACTCCAGTGACCTAAACAAACCAGCAGGTTTTCACTGCAAGTAACTGTAAGTCTTGGTAAGTTAGAATTTGTTATTATTTATTTCTTATTGTCCCTTTATCTTTAGGATCAGTAAGAAGTGGGAGACCCTAGTGCTCTATGCAGTGTGTGAACACTGGATATAAACATTGCCCAGCAGTGAAGGTTTATGATCCAAATCCACGAGGCAGGCGCTGTGTATTTGGAAGAAGTATAACGGTACTTTGGCAGGCTGTACAGCCTGATCTTGGATAACATATGTCAGAGCCACAGTTATGAATAAATAAATGTTCAGTTGTATGATGTTGGGTAGTCCCACTGAATTAGTGTAAAGATGCATGTAAACTAATGTTTGAAAAGCAGTGTCTTAAACGCGTATATTCCCATTCAGCTCTTTAAGCTCAGTCTCAAAGCTGTGAGAGGGAATCACAGTTCCTCCTCCCATGGGGTGGAGTTTTACAGCTGCTGTTTCACAGGAGGAATGCATGATGCTCATAAATGGAGAGCAGAAAGGGCTTATAATAGTGTGGCTATCGTTCTGCACTGATGTGCTCTCAGTAGCGGATACAATATTGAAGTTTTATTACATACTATTGCGTATTTTGTCTCCCTTCCAGAGGTTGCTTTCTCTCTATTGCATAATTCAGATATTTGCATTCTGGTGCTTTAAGGAAGATAATCTGGTTTAAGGTAAGATAATCTTGTTTAAAAAAACAAAAAACAAAAAACTTTTTTTTAACAGCATTAACAGGATCCTACCATGGATAGGGCTAGGCAAACACTTGAGTCAGTACAATCGAAGAGCAATAGCCTCCAATAGGGCAACACATCTCAGAGGTAAAGGATACAAAGCTAAAAAAAAGCTATGTCATTGATGGAGTAGTAACGTGCACTCAGATCCAAAGATTGTTTCACTTTTCACAAAAGCAGGGCCACGCTGCTGTTTTTAATAACTTAAGTTTCAACTTACATATTTAACTCATCCTCCTGAGACGGTGCCTCAGGAATGAATTCAGGGAAGCGTTTGAGTGAGGCAGTTTTCTTCAGGGCATATTATATCATTCTGCAATTAATTATTCTTTCATAATAAATACTTCATTTGAGAAGCAGAGTAATCCTTTGAACGTGACATAAGATTTTATGTTAAAAGATTGCTACAGCACATTCAATTTTCAAATTTTATCTATGGAGTTGTCTAACTCTACTAAAAGGAGAAGATGGGGCTGGGGTAGGTGGAGGGGAGAGAGATCTCTCCTACCAGGAATGTCACTCCCAGGATTTGTGTAGTGATGCTCTATCATCAATAAACATTGTACAGTCAGCCTTGGGAAACCTGCAGGAAGAAGGTGGTGCTTGCTCTCTTCTCTGCGGTGCTGCAGAGGTACTTCTTTCTGGTTATAGAAACTATGCAAGGCACTCGGACCACTTTCTCAAGGATAGAAAACACCTAAGGGATAGGCACTTATGGGGACCTTTCAATGGCACTGAAGAGGTTTTAAGTGTTGAGTTCCCATTGACTTTAGACTCTAGCTTCTAAAGTCAGCAAGACTACCATCTGCAACCTAGGTTTCCAACTCAATCTCTCATTACACTGACTGTGTTGACTGTTATTAGTACGAAGGGGGTCAACCCCAACAAGGACACTTGAGAAGGAGATACTTGGTAGTTACGTCTTCTCACTGCTGTGAAACTGCTAAGCTATGGGCTTGAATTGGGTGTCTGCCCCACGTGAGTTTCCTAAACACTGGGTTCTTGGGACTGGGGAAGATCATCTCCTAGAATCCCTATCTGGATGTATGATCCCTTCCAGATGACTTTGATATATATATTTTTTTAACTTTGATTTTTTTTTCTCTCTGAAAAATGTGAATTTAGTTAGAGAATTTCCCACAACCTCTGTCCCAAATCAATCCACAGTAAAACTCTCTGTACATAATGTATAACTTAAAGTAAACAGCAGTCAGGCTGGAGTTCTTTTACATTCTTCTCTTTTTAGCTGTATACTTTGAATAGTGGTAAGGGGAAATGTACTATATTTTGCCTTTTTTTTGCTCCCAAAGGCAAGAGCCTTTTGCTCAACTTGTATGTTCCAAAAGAAATTTGTTTCAAAGGCTATTCCTGTACTACGTTTCAGCATTGCTGATTGTCATTTTATTTTGATTTTCACCTCCCCTTCATTTTCCTCCTGTTTCTAAAGTGCCAGCTCTTAGTTACTTTTTGTTTTGAAATAAAAAAAAAATTGTTTCTCTAGAAAATCTTTAAAATACTAACTTTAAAGTTTTAAAAATAAGAGCACTTACATAATCCAGTGTTTTTTTAGTTTCCATTGATTTTGGTGGCTAAAGATGGCTTTATAGTATTTTTTAATGCCTTTGGTTATTGTTTTGTGTCCTTTTTTTCTGGATATATACAACAAGTGACTCGTTTTCCTCCCTCTGAAATAAAGTAGCTGGTAGCTGTCAGTTGGTGTCAGTCAGTTGGCAGGTGTCAGTCATGCTGTGAAAGGATTGAAGTATTTATGCTGTCTTGTTGGTCGTAACTGTGTGACTAGTTCGTCCAGAATCAGTCTGGGAGAAGACAGGCTGAAGATTAAGTTGTTGTACAATAAAGTTATTAAGCAAGATTTCAAAAACGTGTATTCTTTTCTTTTCTTCTCTGAATCTTTCTTCTGGGCTACTCAATAGCATGTACTAGAGTTTTCTTCCAGGGGCAACTTCAAGTCATGCTCTTCAAGTCATCCACTTAGGGGGAAAAGTGCAAGGAAGTTGGTCAATCCAAATGTTACATGTGTGGTAGATTGTTAGGCCTCAGTAGGTAGCTGTTTATGGATTAGTCAGTGGGCAGATTATTTTTTTTTTCCCCAATATTTATTGAAGTCATTTTTCAATATGTATTCAATCTCCTACGTCTATTGTAGTCTATACTGTTGTGTTATTCAGATAGATGGCCTGACTTAATGGCCTGTTTATGCCACAGTAGGCCCCAGTCTCACCAAGTAACATAAACCACCAGTTTATTTTCAGTTCCTGCTCCTGCCTGAGTAGCTGCGAGTAGGACACCAACCTTTACTGGACTGCTTTTTCTTACCATTGGAGAGAGGTAAGGAATGCTGAAGGCTATTTTTTTTTTCTTTTCTATTATATACTATCACTGAGTGGTCTGATTAGCAGAGAGTGGAAAGCAATTTATACCAACTGTGAAGGTGAAATGAATCGGAGTATATTTCTCTTCAAGTCTGGAGTAAAAAGTGTCAGAATCCTGTGTTTCCAGTCTTGCAATTTTGTTGGGACAGCCTGGATTTAAATATGGAGAAAGTTGCAATGAGAACCTTGAGTCTTTGGGTCACAATCATTTCCAGACCAGTGTTCGCCAGGGTCTCCTCCAACATCCAACAGGAAAGATAGTAGGAGATTTCTTTAAAAAAAAATTCACCATCAACAGATTTTGGTTGTGCATGTACAGGAACTGTTTACATTTTTTAGAAGAAGACAGTAGGATAATATGGTGGGCCAGCTCGGACCCTTTCTCTTCTTTGGAGTGCCACATGATCTTGCTGCTTATTTGCAGAAGAGGCTACTGCTTTGAAGCACTGAGGAGCCAGGGTGGTAGGAGGTGAGAAACAAGATATGAAAAGAAACCTCATTGTAAGGCCTGGCAGCAAGCATACTTTTCTCAGCTGTGTGGAAGAGACTCATCAAACTGGGAAGGAGAATATGCTGTGCTCTGTGAGGAAAATGGTCAGAACTTAGTCTATAATAACTCCCAATTTTCTAAAGGGACTCTAAATTTTCATTAAGATTTGTGATACAAAAACCACAACTTGTTATTTCTTGGGGAGCAGTATAAGGAGTCCTTCCAAATTAGCCTGTCAAAATGAACAGTTTATTTCTAGGAAGATGTTTAAGCACAACAGTATCATAAAAATTAGAATTGTAATTTTCTTTCTTGAATGTCTCTGTTCATTTGCAAGAACACAGAGTTCTTGCAAATGCAAGATTAATTTTACACTTTACAGTGCTCTATAGCACTGTAGTGTGTTCCTTTTGCTTCTTTAATGTTGTGGACTTTCTAATGGTTTTAAAGATGCCCCCAGATTTCCACTCAGGTTTAAACAAGATTTTGTTCAATATGGGTGTGGAAATAAAAGAAAAAAAGCTAGTTTTCATTTTCAGAAGAGTTTCAGAACTGGTTTTCAAAGATGAAAAGTAGTCGTCCTAAGAAAAATGCAGCAAAGAATTTAAGTCCAAGCAATTATAGATGTACTTGCAGCATCAGTGTTATGTTTAAGATACTGGGGATGCTCTTATTTGGACTCTGATTATAAGGCCTTATATGATCACTGTAACAGACAGCTAGGTCTGTGGCAGAAGAAGCAAATGAGTCCTTCTCTTAAACCATACCCTCACTGTAGAGATGACCTGATTTCTGGTCAGGTTCTGTGGTTCTGTAAATCTGAGCTGTTTTGGTCTGGGAGCAGGAGAAAATTCCTAGGACAAAGACCATCATCATCTTCTGAGGAGATGAACCTGTTCCTGGGTTCTGTTCTATTGGTTTGTTTGTGTGTGTGTGTGTGTGTGTACGCACGTTAATCAGCTGCTAATGAGAGAGTAAAATGTATTGAAATACTAGGGTCTGCTCTATAAAACATAATTTTTAAATGGGTTCACTTTGGGGGGAGTTCCGGGGGAGTGTGAATGGTAGAGCAGGATGCTACTTGTTAACTTCTGGATGTGGTGCTCTTTAGCTATTGGGAATTTCTTAAAGACATATGTATTGTTGCTTTGGAAAAACAAACAACCAAAGCTCCCCAGGAGGTTTAGAGCAAGAACTTGATCTTCCAGGCTTATTGTTTTATTTGCTTAAGAAATTTGTTTAAGAAATTTTTAAAATGTCTGTTGAAGAAATACTACTTGCCTTTGTGAGAATTTATGTATATTTGTCAATTTTGTATTTATGGACATATGCGTAGTGCTGTATTTCTGTACCAAGGTGTTACCAAGTTTTTAATCATTAAAAGGTTTTTAGGATAAAGGGTTTTTTTTGAGTAGCTTTCTGGAGTTTTTGTTCTTTATATTATAAGTAAAATGTAAGCAATTATCAAAGAGTGTGTTTCAAAAGGGTGACTTTAATTTGACTATAGTCTAGCATTGCTTACATTATCAAAGAGGGCAAGGAAATAATCATCAATGCCTTAGCTGGGATGTGAGTTAGCGTTTGCACCAGCCATAGATTTTTCAATTAGCACTGCCTTAGAAAACTTGGTCCCCCAGCTTTTGTCAGCGTGCTGCAGGAGAAGAAGAGCAAATAGATTGGAAATGCTCTGCAGTTCGGGCTCCTGGGAAAATGTAACAGGTGTTACAGCTCAGCTGGGTATGAGCTTTATGAAAAAGACCCACTCAGACTTTACCCATAGAATTCCCTTTCCTAGCCAGAGCTTCAAGTAGGAAGAAACTAATGACTTCATTACCATCTCAATTCTGGGAAATGCTTGGTCCAGACCTGAATCATTAAAGGAAAGGTATAGCACTCTATGTGACCTTACAAGATCAAAATGTTATTTAGAGCAATTCCATTAGTCAAGGCTATAAACCTGAAAGAACACACCCTTTTGCCTTGGCTTTTAGGCCATAAAATGTGCGTGTATGTCATGGGGAGGGGGTCGGGAGGTAGACAGGAGGAAAGAAAAAACATATTCTGCACTCATTGTGCAGCACAATTTCCTCTGCTCTCTTTGAAAAGCCTCCACTTCCAGCACTTCTTCCCTTCACCCCGTGTTGTGACACGTTTAATGGCTCTTGTCGTTCTCGCCCTTCTAGGGGTTTCTAATTGGGGATGATACTGAAGCCAAGAATGATGTCAAAATTTGAAGCCATACAATATGAAACACATTTCTTTAAAGCTGTGGTAATCAAATGCAACTTGTTGTTGTTATTATTTGCATCTTTTATTTTCTTAAAGCATAACGAATAGGAGACAGAGGTCATTATCCTTTTGTCCTTTACTGCTTTTGTGATTTTAAGGAGAAGAGACCTTGCTCAGTGGAAGTATGTTTTCACTAGCTGCCTGGAACATCTTTGCATAACGATAAGCCTGGATTTGAAACACCCATCTCGACAGTCTTACTGAAATAGGGCAAAAATTGTAGCTTTTGGGTAATTTTAATGGACTTGTTTGATAAGGAAAGTTAATGTGCTTTTCTAAATGAGCTGCCATGAAATCTTTTATTTTATTTTTTTGTACTGCACAAATATAACTTCACAAGCAATGGTGGCGTAAGCTAACACAGAAATATGTTATACCAGCTTCAGGAAATGATTTGCTAATGGAGGAGGGAAGCATGATGTGGAAGCTGGTCAAAGATTCAAAGCTTCTGTGGTAAATGGGTATTTGTCACCCAGTCCATACTGGTGTTGCTGTGCAGAGGGAAATGTCTCTTAAAGCTCACCTGTAATGTGAGGCAGTGTTAGTCTGGTACTAACGGGCATGTGAAGAATGGCTGTAAACGGGTCTGTATTGGTATCTCTCTGTAAATGTATCTGTGTTGGTATTTCTTGACAGTGTTGGCCTGAGCCTTTAAAAGACCAGACTTTACTGGTTGTAGCAGGGCAGTTCATAGATGCTGTCTCCAAGCTTAGCTGCATCCCCTTGAGGTTGTTGCAGTAGTTGCTGTACAGTGACTTGTTCCTCTTCCTGCCTTGTAGCTGTCCCTTTCTACAGTGATTTTTTTCACAGCCCACTGCCCCACTTATTTTTTCTTCAACAAGTACATTTTGAGGTATTTACAGTTTCTGAGGTGAGGTCTCACCAGTTTTTTTTATTAACATAGCCTAGGATTTGATTTCCTTTCTGTTGCCATGTGTTGACTGTGTCGATGTTGGTTGGTTGTTGACATCCAGCAATTGCCTGTTTCCCTTAGATTGTCTTCCCTGACACTTTCTGGTGACAAGCCCTTAGTCTCCATAATAATACTATCAGTCCTTTTGAACATGACCTTGCATTTCAGTATTGAATTTCTGATGCCGTTTAGTCCCCAGAGGTTCTTGTATAGTCCACCCTAAGGATCACAGGAGAAAATGCAACAAGCACCTCTCATCTCACAGAATTAGTATGTGGCGCTCCATCAGTCTCAAGAATGTGTGTGCTTTAGGCCATAGTGTCTAGGCAGCTATATTGGTGCACACTGGATGCTAATTAGTGACAGTCTTGATGCAAGGAAATGGGTCCATGAGCCAGAACCACCTAGAGCAGGTCTGCACAATACAGAACTACATAGGGCAGCCTGGGTAAAGGAAGAGCTCTAGTTGTGTCAGAAGGACACTGTTTTCTGAGCTCTTACCTGCTGTAGCACTGCATTATAACAACCATAGCCTTAGTGTTTGTATCTTTTTAATTTGGCTTTGTTTGCAAGTCCTGCCATCATGTAAGCCTTATTCTTTGTTTCATCTTTTGGGCTACTGTAGTGGGTGGCAAGTCCTGAGTGAAGGGCAAGAGGGCAGGCAAGTCAACATTTATCCTCTCCCTGAAATATGTGGATGCGAGCCCAGAAGTGCTCAGTTTTGGTAGATCGTGTGCTCTCTGAAGTCCTCTGACAGTGAAAGCAAGCGATTTTTTTGTCACTTAAAAATGAATAAAATAATAATTAAAAAGATAACAACAACCCCCCCCCCTCACCACCAAAACCCTTCTGAAGTAAACCTGTCTATAAAGCAGATGGGTTATTGTACACGAGTGCTGAGGCATCTGTGTGCTGCTGTTTTCAATCCAGATCAAATATACTGTTGCTTAGCTGAAAACCCAGAAGTACCCTTAGAAAATTCAAACTTGCTAAGGTTTGCCATTTTGAGCACTTAATGAAACAAAATGTTCAAGATGGAAGAGAATTAGAAAACTGCGAAGTACCCATTAAGAAGGAAATATTGGTAGCGCCTTAATTATGGGACATCTATTGGCACTTCTGTGCTACTTTGTACTTTGTAGGAGCTTTTATCCAGGCAGCTGGGAGGAGAATTCCATCATGAATTATTTAACCCTTTCAATGCCTCTGAGTTGCAGGTAATACAGTTGCAGGTAACAGTTCTTTAGGTAGGTCAAGCCCAAACTCCATCCTTTTGGTAATTTCAAGTCAACTAGTACTGAGCACTTAAGTAACTTCTTGGAAGCTATTTTCTCCAGAACATGTTCGTGTATTTTGAATATATCTATTTTGTGGTGTTTTGTGTGGACACAGTATCTGCAAAATTGACCCATACAGGTAAAGGTAAAATTCTAATTTTTGTAGTGTTGGCCTGAGTTTTGCCATGATGAGTAAAGGCCTAGTATGAGCAGGGAAGAAGGCTAACACCATTGGTTTCTGGATAGCTGAGGGTGATTTAAAAATAGTCTTTGGTAATTGAGCTCTATTCTAGAAAGTGCATTCCTTGGTAAAAACATTCAGTGTTGCATCTCTTAACTAAGCAGCATGATACGATATCTCCGGCATGCAGCGGAGATCTTCGCAAACCTTTCCTTTGTTTTATAAACTTTTTCTGATTTATTTTAGGACTGCCTTGTGGATTCTGTTCCCTCACCCCTGTATGGCATTTGTGGGCTGCATCCCTGCCTCTCCTTGCAAGGCTTTGGCTGAACTGCAAGCATCCAGCCACTGCTCAGTGACCAGCGTGCTTTGTACAGGAACAACCAGCAAGAGAGCTGCTCGCTCTGTGCCCCCCTGTATTTGATTATTCCTCTTGAAACAACTCCTCTTCTGATAGAGATAAATGTGTCGCTAATTCTTTTGCCTCACGCCTTTGCAGCTCATGAGTTCCTTTTCAAGCAATTTATCACAAATAAGTGAAAGCTACTTCTCTTGTTCTAGGTGTTGCTTGTTCAAAATATTGGCACAGCATGTCTCGAGCCATAGCACTGCTTAGTTTAGCATGTCTGTGTGAAAGATAACGTTATAGTGCTTTAAGGGGTTGGTTTTGCATTCAGGTTTTGCAATGCTCGGAACACCTTCATGCCATTAGTATGAAGTCAAAACTTGTAGGTACTCTACAGAGAGTTACTGTTCTGCTTTTCATTTGTAAAAAGCATGACAACAGCCTTTTCTTTAGCAGAATATTGTGGCATGGACAAACTACATGGCAAAAACTCACAACCTAGGTTAGGTGAGTTTAAGTATCAACCTTTTTTTCCCCACCAGGAGAAATTTATGTAGCAGAATGTTTAAAATCATTAAAGTAACCATTTTCCTTTCACCTGATAATGTGTGCAGTTTGTGTTTCCTGACACCAGAAGTTCTTCGTATTTAATAAGCAACTTCCTATTGCATTAGCAAATTTCCATCTGGTGGGAAAGGTACCTGATTCTATTACTATATTTGTCTTCATGACTATGATGCAAAACATAATTTGCTTATAGCTTCGTAAATATGGCTAATGCAATGATATGTACATCATACTGTCCACAAAAAGGTTTTGCTTTGTGCAGCGTGCTTCTGAATTTATGAATGAACAGGGAATGTAGAGAAGGGAAACGGCTGCTTCCTCTGTAAACCTGGAGATGTCCCAAAACTTTGCAAAGATTTTATAAGGAAAATCTTAATCTGTTAGAGATTTGCAACAAAGTATAAGAAGCAGAAATCTGTAAATCTGTTGCAACACAAAAAGCTGGTATAAAGCCTTAGAAAGGGCTGTGGAGAAAGTTTTGTCAACTGCAGGCCTGAAACCAGGAGTTCAGAGCTGCCATGGCTTACAGCCAAATCCCTTATGTGAAGTGCTGTATAGAAACATTCCTGTTCCAAGGAGCATGCAGACTAGGTGTGAGGGAAGCATGGGTGAAATGCCTCACTCGAGTAAAGAAACGTCAGTAGCAGTGTTTGCTTAAAATCAAAGCAAAGAAACAAAAAATAATACTTGCATCCATGTTAGTGCTTAGTTTTCTGGTGACAAATAGGTGACAGCTCAAAGGTAAGGGAGCTGGAAACGGTAGGAAGCCTTTTTGGAAAGACCACTTGCTGCTTTCTGCTTCTTTCAGCAGTGTATGGTAAGGATACGTGCCACTGAACACCAGTGAAACGTGCTTGTGAAGGAAGCAAAGCCTCAAGTGTGTGTAATTATGTCCCCTTCCTTATAGATTAGTTACTGAGAGCTTGATGACAGGAGTCCATTGCCTATAACAACAATATGGATTTTGCGCGTTATCCAACTCTTGCTTTGTATATCAAGAAACCTGCAGGAACCGTCTCTCTAAAAGATGCTGCTGCAGGGTTAAATTCAGCAGTGCATTCGTTATATTTTCAGAAGCAAATCTGTATGTTGAGAGACTTAGTCCTATTGGGTACGACATGTCTTAAGAATATCTAGCATCAAGCACGTCTAACAGTCTCACCCGAAAGCACCTAAATATTTTCCAAAGACTTCCCTCGCCATTTTTACTTAGGATCTATGCAAGTCTCTTTTTCATACTCTGGTTGCTTAAAATAAGGACTATGTATGATAGGGTCACTCATCCTCTCTGGGAATTACATATTTGTTTTAGGTGTCATCAAAAAAAAAGCTTGGAGCCTAACTTGAGGCAAAAATGTTTGACAGCTTTTGCTGGAGTTTCACTGTTTCATCAGATGTTTCACAAAATAGCCTATATAAATGAAATCCTATGAGAGGTCAAGGCACAAATGTACAGCATACTGAGAAGGAAAAAAACCAACCAAACAAAAAAAGGCATATGTAGGAAAGCAAGTAATGCTAAATTTCATAACTTACTCAAGTGGCCGTATGTGTTGGCTGCAGTAACTGGTTCTCTGAAAAGAAGTTAGTCACAGAAATGGAATAGTATTCTGTATGTTAACAAGTAGATAATACATCAGGAATATAACTCTTCAGTTTTTAAAAAAATCTATAGACAGGACTGTGCAGATAGTCATTCTTTTGAGGACTTTTTTTTTTTTTTTTTTCCTCTTTCCTCCTCTATGGGGGAGATAATTCTTTTTGTGGTATTTGGATAAAGAGGGTGAGAGTTTTGAGACTTAGACAACTTCAAGCCTCTTGCAAATTCAGGTTTCAGACATACCATTGAATGCTCAGCATTGGGCTTATCTAAGTGTGGTTGTATTTAACAATCTTTTCTTTGGTATTTATGCTGCATGCCACTAATTGCGTCTTATGGGTTGTTAAATCCAGTCAAAGTGAGCATCTGTTAGGTTTGTGAGCAGCCGACTGGTACATCACGGAAGAAGCATCCCTGGCTGTGAAGGGAGGTGGAGGATGGAGCAGTTACCAGCCTGAGTTTCAGCTCACTGGCCCTGGGGAAGCTGGTCTTGGTGCCCACAGGCTTCTCACCAGAGCCCCTGTGGTACATCTTTGCACAAAGAGGACAGTACGAAGTGACTGCGATGCTCCATGCCAGTGCTACCGCAGAAGCGTGTTTGTGGAGCCGATGGCCTTGCGTTTTGGACAGTGACTGTGGCTTCTGTATACATGTAGCCATGGATTCGTTACAGTACATCCAATGAAATAACATTCTGCTGAAGTTGGTCCAGGAGCTAAAGAATTTCCATTTTGCCTGGAATTAGACACAAACACAGAGTACAACAAAGGCTTTATTAATAACCAAGTGGGCAGCTAACTGCCAGCACCTCAATCTAGAACTGGCAAGAACAGTCAGAAACAGGGTCAGAGCGAAACGAGAATTGAAAACAAATGACAGGAAGTGAGTTATTAACCTCCTTCTTGTGCTTGTGATGATTTAACTATTTGGGAACCAAACCTTTATGTCTGCTGCTAACAAATATTGTGTTAAATATGTTTGGTTTCTAGGCTGTTGGCAAAAATTGGAAAATACTTATTAGCTCTTTAGAAGGCTTACCTCTTTGGAGGAATTTCTGGCATTTGTATCAATCTGAGAGGAAGTGCCATAGCAAATACTTTCTTTTGCGTAGCAAAGAAAGCTCATGTCTTCTCCATATACTTTCAAACTGAGATGTATAAATATTAGGTGCTAGTGTATGGTGGGGCGCAACTGGTATGATGTGCATTTGTGCCCTTTTTTTTTTTTTTCTTCTCTCTCTTTCCAACTTCCCTTAGTAATTAGTTGATGTAGCATGGATGAATTGGAGTTGACTTTATGTCTCTGCCCTACTGAAAGCAATTTGAGAATCTCCAGGTGATGGGGAGAGCAGGATGATGAAGAGTTGAAAGAACAGTAGTCTGTGTACTTTAATAATGCTTGTTACAGGCAACATATAATCTATGTAAATGTAAATTGTGCATAGTCATTCTAATATCACAGAATCAGAGAATGACTGTGGTTGGAAGGGATCTCTGATTATCTAGTCTGGCCCCCCTGCTCAAGAAAGGTCATCTAGAGCATGTTGCCTAGGATTGTGTCCAGGTGGCTTTTGAATATCTCCAGAGAAGGAAACTCCACAAGTGCTCTGGCTATTACAGATGTGGCCTCGCAAGGGCTGAGTAGGAAAGAGGAGGGCTGAGTAGAAAGGGGGGAAATGTCTCCCTCCACCTGCTGGCAATGCTCTTCCTAAGGCACCTCAGGATACCATTGTCCTTCTTGGCCATACGGGAACATTGCTGGCTTATAGTCCGCCAGGAGCCCCAGGTCCTCTGCAGAGCTGCTTTCCAGCAGGTAGCCCCCCAGCCTGTACTAGTCCATTGGGTTATTTCTTCCTAGGTGAAACACTGCACTTTCCTTGGTTGATCCTCTCTGCCCATCTCTTCAGCCTGTCAAGGTCCTTCTGAATGGCAGCCCTCTAGTCTGAGTCAATTTTCCCAGTTTTGTATCACTGACAAACTTGCACTTGATCCCTGATCACTCCTGATTACTCTCAGAATAAATCAAATACTAAGGATTAAATCCCACTTATGGCAAAATGGTGGAAGTTATTGTTGAACTCTGATGTATACAGTAAATATTGTTAAAGGTATTATACTGTAACCCACATCAAAGAAGAGTTGGGAGATGGTTATCCATCACCGTCATCCATCTGCATGTCAGTAGAAAAAAACATGTGGTAAAATTAAATCTAGTCCAAAATATTGATTTCTGTTTTCTTAGCCTTCCTACTGGTAAGGAAGTGAGGAGGCTTTTATAAACAACAACAAACTTAGCCAAAAGCCTAGTGTAAGGAATATTAAGAATGATATTTCCAAACAAAAAAGGCACACATCTGCCCATCTTCATGCTGAGTGAAGTTTTGTGGGAGACTGTAAGTAATGTAATTGTCCAAATGATTGGTAAAGCGTGATCTTACCCACTACCACTTTTGTCTTGTATTTGATCCCTCCTTTAGGAGTGAGGGGAGATGAAAGGCTACCATACACCTTGGCCTTTTGAGATGAAATTTGCACTCAAATACACTCAAACATGAAGCCAATGCTAATGAATGCAGGGCTACCTATTTTGGTAGCTCTGAATGTGTCACAGGGCTTAACTCATATTGATGAGGATCTCTGGCAGTTTCAAGAATTTCCGTGGGGTCCTTGTGGTACTTACACAACTGGCTTGATATTTTACAGGCTTAGAATGAAATGTGACAATAAAATGGGAAAAATATTCTGTAAGTATCTTTTCTTTAGAAACTGAAATATAAATATTCAGGATTGTTTAATTAAATATTTGATGGAAAATATCAAAATAACTTGGTCTATTTCTTACATTATGTGTGACCAAGAAGTGGTGAATGTGACTTGCTTGTTCTACCATCAGTTTGCTGCTGATGTTAACAGATAATCCGTTGCTCTGCAGTGAGACAGACAGAAAATAAAGATAGAATCCAATAGTATGACTATCAAGAACTCCATTGTTCGTATTCATGATAATATAGTAATCCTTGCCCCATTAAGCTCCAATACAATCAATTATTCATGTTTGTTTTGGTTGTGAGAAAATGTGTTGCAATAACTTCCTTTAGCAGCTCAAAAAGTAGCAACAAATTCCCTGCTGGCAGGATTTCAAGAGCAGAGTTGTGCCAGCAGAGACTCGGGCCTATATTATTTTGAAGAAGGTTGTCAGTCTTGTTTTTTTATATTACGTACTTACTATGATAATATCAAACACTTTTCCTTAATACAGCTCTAACTTCAAAAGGACATAGTGGAGAAATCTGTGTAGAAGCAGAGATAGACTCTTTCATTGAGCTGGTTGAAAAAAAGGAATGATTCCTCTTGTGAAAATGTTATCAAAAGCATGTTACTGAAAATCTCAAGACTATGAGATTTCCATGAGCATTGTCTGCTTTTTCTTTTTTTCTTTTTATTTTTTGACAGCACATTCAGTTATGTTTGCTCATATGTGTATGTACATACATTTGAGTGTGTGTGTGCACACACGTGCCACCAAATAATCTTAGTTTCACAATAGCCGAAGAGGAAACATTAACATCCCATTAGCTGTGAGGTTTATGTGCAGGGTTTATAAAGAAATCTGCCTTTGGATTCCAGAACAGGGAGTGAAAAATGTGATAAAGCATAGGTGCTTCTCCCATCAGTGAGCCACTGAGTGATGTATTTGGGTCCTCCTGCCCCGAGTCTCCCCTCCTCTATAGGAAGTCTCATTCATTCATGTTTTGAAGGAATTCCTTAATTCTCTTTTAGCAAGATTACTGCCATCCGTGCCCCTTTTCCTCCTCTCTGCCTTTGCCAGGGGGAGAGAGACAGAGAAGCAGGGCCTGCCCAGATGGTTGAGGACCAAAAAGAAGGAACATTTTCTCATGCTTTTAAAAAGAGCACTTTCTTTCCTGCCTAATATTTAGCTCCTTCAAATGCAAATGGAGAGGTTTCACTCCAAGGTTAGCATAACAATTATGGGAAAGCTTTAAATCTGAAGCATTTGTTTACACGATGAAAGGAGTCCACAGTGCAAAAGCTCTGAGGCCAGGGCTTTTCACTAGCTATTTTCTGACTAAGTAGTGAAATGCAAGTCAATTTTAGACCACAAAGAAAACCAATTTATATCACTGTGTAAGCTAATTTTGGAGGGAGTTCTACATTATAAACGATTTTTTTTAATGGCTGTTACTGGAATAAACTCCTGATTTCTTCCCCCTTCCATTCCTCTGCATCTTCCTATTTAATGATCCTCTAGATGCCTTGTTAATGGACATTCCTTAGTACCCTCAGAAGTAGGGACAGGCAGGGTCTGGAGAATCAGTTTCAGTAGGTGTATTATTGTCCCAAAACTTTTGCTGATGCTCAGGAGTAAATTCCAGGTTGACAGCTAAGCTGGCCTATCAAATATGTATTTTCAAATCTTGGTTTCTCCGTTTGTTCCCTGGTTTCATGCTTTGTGAGTGCAAATTCGTCTTCATGAACTTTTCACTATTAAGATGGTCTGGAATGCCAGCTCTCGATATAACTCTTGAGTCATTCTGTGGAAGCTCTAAGATGCTTCTGTTATGGACAGATTTATTTTTTCCAGTGGCCTCTTACTGTACCAGAGTCCTGGTGGCATATTAATTCTGTATAGTATTTATTTACAGCTAGTAACTTTTACTTGCTTGTTTAGTTGGAATGTTCTAGGAAAAGTATTTTATGTCACAACTCACACCGACTTTCCTTAGCATCAAAGCACTGCACTTGTAAATCTCTCATGAATTTGCTAAATTTCTCCTTTATTAGAAATGTATAGCAGCAATGAGACACTCCTGTTTCTCATGCGAGACATGATTGTAATCAAATTATGTGCATCATAACGGGTAAGTCTAGAAGTAATTTTAGACAGTGTTAACAAGAGAAAAGCATACAAAAGTGCAAAGCTAGTACCAGCATCTGGGAAAAAAAAATCTGTATTTTGAGATCTATTGTCTGTCTCCATTTTATTGGTAGAGATGGAAGAGGAGCTTCCACTGATCCTGAAGTTTTGGGGTTTTAGACACTTCATGGGAAACCACAGAAAGGGATTTCAGGGTGTGGTTGTTTCCTGAGCAAGGTGGCTGCTTTCTCTTACAAGAAACTTTGTAGAAATACCACAAAATCCTGTAGTACCATAATCCTTGATGTCATAAAAGCTATCTACCAGGAGATAAGCATTGTTGATTTATTCTCCCTAAACTTTCATAAAGGCAGAAAGTAGAGAAAGCTAGAAAATGTAGCTGGAG
Organism: Tinamus guttatus; assembly: GCF_000705375.1. Next base: position 184,261 of record NW_010588062.1, read on the forward strand.
GGGCAGTGAAGAGGCCAGTCTATCTCCCTAACCTCAGGCAAGATCACCTATATTGATGTTATTCATGACAGACACTTGTCTAACCTGTTGTCTAAATCCATGAAATGCTTGACAGCTGCCAAATCCAACTCCCAAATCATGGCCTGACCTGCTCCTGTGGAAACAATCCATATGAAATAAGTGGTTGCCTTGATTATTGAATTAATATGACAGTAGGCACCTTGTATTTATTGAGTTCATTAATTGCTTTGAAAAGCTTTTTTGAAACTGCAGCATATGCAGGAAGGCTGATTTGTAGAAATGAAGTGAAACAAATAAGTGAACTTGGCCAATTGAACCTCAGTGAAATCTCCCACTGAACTCTCCCCTCAGAGTATGGAATTAGTACCAGGGCATGAGAACCCTTATTCTTGGAGGGGAAATGCTTGTGTCATTCCCAATAATGTTTAATTGAACTCTCTAATTTAGTTCATGCATGTGGCTTGGTATTTCAGGTTTCTTTGAAGTGATTCAAGTTCAATGTATAAAAGTAAGTTAACCTGAAAAACAAAACAAACAAAAAGCCCCATGTTCTTACAATGTATTGATTGTCTTTATCAAATTGATCATCTTTATGATACTTGGTTAATAATTTTACTAATTCCAGCAACCATGCATTGATAGAAAAATGTTTCTTACATAGAAAGCTATTATTAATATTGCTAATATTGATGTAGCAAATACTAGTTGGCTCTGTAAAACTTAAGAGCAGTCAGTCAAAAAGTGGTATTCATCTTCTGCGTTGTTCATCTGGTGGTTACTTTGTCCCTGCACAGATATAGTAAAAAAATAAGTGCTTTCTACAAGGTAGAGGTTCTGTGTGTTAATTCTGGAGTAATGTAATCAAGAAAGTGCTGGCATTCAGAACCAGCAAGCACCTACTACTCACTTCACCCCCTGACCATAATGAATGTAAAATGTTGGTAGTAATAAACTGAAATGAAAGCCCCCTTCATCTTGGCATGCAAGTGATTTGCAATCACATTTTGATTCTCAGAGCGCTGCTTGATTGGAGATTAATGCATGGGTAGGTTGACCTCTCATGCAAGAGTAGTTGCTTTTGTACTAACTATGTGAAAAACAATTTTCAAATAGTCTATTGCAGTTGTCTATTGCAGTTAATATTATCATATGATATGGTTTCTTAGGCTTTGCCTTAACAATACCTCTTACTAAACACTTCAGGCCTTTTCTTTATTTTCATGCCTTAAGGGAAGGAGGGTGAATTTTACTATCGACAGTAAGATCAACTTCCGTTTTCTCACTAACAGTCAAGAAATATGACAGTCCTAGATTGCCTTGGTTGATTTAAAAAATGATAATATGTGCTTTCCCAATTAAAGTGAAGCTGTGGTTTTTATCATTGTTGAGCTATTTTGGCCTGAGAAGAAACTTTAACTATGTAAGTTGTGTACATTGCAGAAATTGAATTATGTCTGATGCTTTTCCTTACTAATATTTTTTTCCCCCTAATGAAGATAATGGTACATATTTAATGATATATTGGCACCAGTGCATAGACTGTGAAATGAATATAGAACATGTCAGCAAAATCCTTGAGGTATTTTAAAGAAAATTAACCAAATTATAATAAAAATAGCTGCCGGTGGAGCTCAGACAAGAGCTGAGCAGCCCCATTCCTGTCCATGACGGGAAGGTTGCCCAGGGATCAGTGTGGGCATGGCCCTGCATTTCTTTTGTCATGCCCTTCGCAGCCCCACTCCATGTGGCACTCTATGGTTCTTCTCTCTCCTAACCCTAACCTGAACCCGAATCCTAACCTTTGGTCTTACCTAGGGTTGAGCTCAGAAGCTGCTTTCCTAGCCCTTGCAAGCAAGGTCACTAGGAATGAGTGTTGGCACAGCCTCACGTTTCCTTTGGGATGCCCTTTCCAGCACCACTCCATGTGGGCCTCAATGCTTCCTCTGTCTCCTAACTCTTACCTCAGGCCAGGGGCGCGGATGAGCTCAGCAGTCCTGTGTCTGGCTGTGATGAGAAAGTTGCCCAGGGATCAGCACTGGCACAGCCCCACATTTCTTTTGGCGTGCCCTTTGTAGCCGCACTCCACGTGGGCTTCTTTGCTTCCTTCTCTAACCCCTTCTCTCAGCCTCTCTGCACATGCGGCTCTATGTTCCTCTGTCTACTAATCCTAACCCTAACACCAAGCCTATCTTTAACCTCATTTGAGGGGCAGATGTGACTTCAGTTCCTCATGCCTGCTCCTAGCTATAAAATTGCCCAGGGATCAGCGTTGGCACCATCCCCCATTTCCTCGTACACAGGCAGGGTTAGGAGTCAACTTTTGTATTTTTTGTTCATTCATTAAGAAAAAAAAAAAAGAGGTGGGGGAAAAAAAGGAAAAAATTTCTGTTCTCCTTGTTGGTATCAGTCAGTATCAGTGGATGCGAAGCAGAAGTTGATTCTAATTGTTATATTGTCTTAATGTATTGTATGTCCTGTCTTTCATTTATCTCGATTTTTGAGGTATTGATTTAGGATATTGTTTTGGACAGAATACATAAACTTGCCATTTTTTTTAAATTGAATGTTTGTATGGAGGGAGAAGTGAGTGTATTATTCTTTGTAAACAAATCGGTGTATACTTAAGGTTATATGGGTTCATTCTGACTTTAAAGATGCTTTGTGCATTGGAAAATTTTTCCAATGTTGTGGGCAATCTGGATAATGAACTCAAAACTGGGAGCTAGAGAAAGAGTTTTCTGTGTCTCTCCTGTCTTGTGATGGTGTTTTTTGTTTGTTTGTTTGTTTGTTTGTTTGTTTTTTAAATCAGATTGATCCTTAAGGCATGTTTTGTACCATATGGAAACAGATTTCACCACACAGAATCACAGAATGGTTGAGGTTGGAAGGGACCTCTGGAGATCATCTAGTCCAACCCTCCTGCTCAAGCAGGGACACCGAGAGCACGTGGCACTGTGTGCCTCAGGATGTTCCCCTGAAGCAGTCAGATTGCAGTGTCAAAACCTTGTAGCCAGTAGCATGTCAAGGCCCTAGAAGCCTTAAATATCCTTCACTATCTCCAACATATCCCCTACACAAACTTCTACTGCACAGAAATCCTGTCAGGAGTCAAAAAGAAAACTTTGGTTTGATTTGTAATAGTAGAAATGGGAAACGTGATCAGCTATTTTGTTTGTATCCTTTGCTGGGTCAAAACAGTGAGAAGTAACTGTGTCCTCCCTGATGACCAGATGGACATTTTGCCATGCTGTGGTGTTTGGACCACTCATTTTCCTCCAGCTCAGCCAATACTGTTGTGATGACTTTAGCAAATGCCTATCTCGTTAGCAGATACACACTGCCTGGGAGTGCACAGTAGATTTGTATATTGAAGGCTCTCCTCAACTTCATTCTTTCTGCCTATGCTTTGAAATGTTGGGTCACATGTAGTAGTGTTTGAACTGTCAAGATCTCTAGTGAGTTTCTGTTATAATCTGGGATTCCTTAAAGTATAGGTACCTGGTATTTTCATTTAGGACACTTAGAACTAAGATACCTAAAACTACCGGCCAACAAGTCCTGTCTATAGTGACTTCCATATCATTTTTAATAGCCATATTCTGCAATATGCTACAGCTGCTGAAGTACGGACAGATCAGTAAGCTGTGGGATCTGAGAATATCCAGCCTGGCATAACAGGATTGTTTTGGTCTGGGTAGTGCAAATACTGTGTCTGGAACATTGATGTCACCCATGCCACTTACTACTCCATGTGAGGGGCTGTTTCCAGGTGATGTAGGGAGGAATGATGGGGCTCGCTTTTGAGATCTGTGTGGAGTGCAGCTAGATCTGAAATGAAGTCTCTGAATCCTATGCCAAAAAGAGCCAGGGTTTGAGCTGAAAACTGACTCCAGTGAATTTGCTTTTCTATTACAGGAAATACAGGGAGCAAACTGTCAATTTATCATGCCTGGCTTAATGCCACCACCTGTATTATGTAGAGTAGGCTCTCTTGCTAAGTAGCTTCAAAAAGAATTGCAATTAACTATTGCAATTCTGGTAGGTAAAAATCTATGTTGTTTTATGGTAAAGTTTTGTTTTGTTATTTATTTCCAAACTGTAATGCATTTTCAGAGCGCTGTGACATGTGCCCTCACATAACCCCTCTGCACCTTGCCAGGTGATTAGCACTGCAGAAGATTTTGATCCCTTATCAGCTCTCACTTTTCAGGATGCCCCAAACAGATGACCCGATTCCTGAAAATCCTACTGCTATTTGAGATGCCTACTAACAAGATTTAGAAATGAGATAACAAGCATTGATGTTGTTATAGCAAATATACCTGCTTGCTTCAAAACTTGATGATTGATAATAAAAAGAAAGCATTGGAACTCATAAGCTTCAAAAGTGAGTTGGCAAGTTGACAACCAGTGATGAAAACTATAAATCTACAGTGCTTCTGCAGGGTTCCTTATTATTAGGAGGTTGATTGCAACTTGGTTGACTGCTGTCATCTCCTAGTTTACCAACGTTGCAGCTTACCTTGCTGTCATTGAGAAAATGTCTTATTTTGGCATTTTCGTGAAGAAAAGTCTTCCCATTCTGAATGATGGATAGTTTGGCTACGCAAAAGTCCTGCCTAGAGAAGAACAGCAAATGTTTCTTTTCTCTCTACAGTATAGACCTTCAATCCAGGAAGGGAAGTGATCTTTTGCTATAAAATAATTTTCTCTCACAGATTTAATCCCTTGCCTTGTACATCACTAACTTGATAAAATAGTTGTTATTATCTGATGGGGCTCAGAATTAAATATTATCTTACTTTCTGTGCACCTTAAACGAGTTACCTGGCTGAAACTGAGAAGTCTAGCATGAATGGAAAGTGAAAGGTTCCTCCAGAGCATGAGAAGCTCAACACAGGTCTTTGAGGAGCTTGTCCCTTCTGAAATATAGAAATAAGAGCCAGGGCTCTTATATATAAGAGTATATCTATATATATAAGAGTATATATACAGAAATAGAGACAAGGCTCTAGTCAGCTTCCTGTATATGAAGTGTCAGGTTTGTGTTGCATTAGCAAAATAAAGGCTTCATGGACTGCTAACTGCTTTTGATAATCCATGGAAATGAAGTTTGTCATGCCATGTATGACATACCATCTGTGACTTACAGAATACATATGATAACATCAGAGATTTGGACATCTTAACAGGTAGATTGCCTGTGTGTTATGCCTGTGTGTAACAGGGCTCTGTTCTGAGACTGAATTTGTGATTTGATCTTGAAATCTAAATTTATCTGCAAGATTTGTCTGGTCTTCTGAAAAATAAGGTAAGTTCTGCAGGAATGAATCTTCACAGAAGGATGCTACCAATCATTCAGACTTATTTAAAAGTATCATTGGTCCGTGCTGGTGCTCAGCTAACATTGAGTCAGAATGATGGTATAAGTTCAGGAAAGCATGAGGGAAGTGGAGCTGACTTAGCTTAGCTTTTGCATAGACCTTCAGCAATGTAAGATAATTTTCCTCAGGTCAATCTTTTCTTTCCCCCTTCCCTCCATTCAAAGATCCATTTGTCAAATTCTGAAATGCATTGTTAATCCTTTTCCCTGCCCTAATGTTCAATTGTTAATCTCTAATATCTTTGTTGCAATTTTAATTTTTCTCTTCTCAACCTTTTGCAGACTGATTCCTCTTTGAAGCATCTTAAATTCTGAGGAATGTCAGTATTCCTGACTCCTGTTTTATATTTGCAATTAGAGAAGGAACTGGCTGTCAAGGGTAAGTTTTAAACACAGCAGGGGAATACATTTTTTTTCCTAGGTTCTCTGAAACTAATTTTGCAATATACTGAGCGCTACCAACTCTTGTTGGGGAGATGTTTTTGATATTTTGATCTAGAAGTACTCTGTCATTATATTTTAAACCTTTCTGAAGATTTCCAATTATGCCTATATGCACAACAAAAGGCCTGCCACTCTTTGTTCAAATTGCATGTATTTAGGCCATATTAAATATTACTCAATAAAGAATGAAAGCAAAGCAATTCCAGCATTTGTGCAATGTGGATTCCCATGGTATTCAGAGCAGAGTAAGGATCTTCCCCTGTTCATTTTTGGTACTGTTATTGGTTTTTTAAAGGTAGATCTGGCAGGTTGTCTGCATTCCAAGTGCAAGAGAGTCCCTGGAGACAAGTGGCTTGTTTTGAGCATGGAGCTCCATGGAAGAATTAGTTCCTTTCACAGCATTGCAACTTGCCTACAGCTTGTTTCTCTAAGTAGGGACTCCTGTATTAAAAGAAAGAAAAAAGGGAAAGAAAAAAGAAAACAGAAATGCTGCTACAGCAGGGTGGGAAATTTGCTCCCTGGTTCCCTCCTGGAGAGATGTTTTGATGTCTATCCCCTTCCCTCTGCCCGCTTCTCTTCCCCCTGCTATTTTTTAAAGCAAACTCTTCCTTTCTGCTTGCATAGCAACATCTTTGATTCTTGGCCTTGCTCTCTGAATTGGGACTTCGGTTTCATCCTGTCAGCAGGTAAATGGCCTTAAACCCTTCATGGTTTTGTCAGGGTAAAGTGGAGCTGAAAAGCATTACATATGTTCCAAGTTGAGAGGCAGCTCTTTTGCCATGTTCAAGTGGGTCTCCCCCTACCAGCCCTCCTTCTATTAAAGGGCTCAGCTACAATGAGGCTTTAATCAGCTTCATTGATTTAAAGCTAATTTGCACTTGGCTTCAAGGCTAAGGTCTGTAGCACAAGCTGAAGACCTTTAAATCAGAAGTTAAAATGCAAAGCCTTAGGTATATCATATTGTCTGCTGTGCAAAAGAATAGCAACTTCTGAAGACTTCAAATTAACTACAAGAAAAAATCACAAAGGAGTGTTTTCTTCCACGCTAATGTAACTTCAGCTTGCTGAGTTACACAAGCTTTGCTATCAACATTTCTGCTTCATCATATAAATTAATAGAGTCGCCTGAATATGTTTTAGCTCTGTGATGTTTCCAGCACTCTAATTCTGGTTGGTTTCGGTTGGATTTAACCTAGTTGCCAAACTGATTCCCATCAGTAATAACTTTTAACATTCATTTTTCCCAAAGGGAAATAAATGTCTCGTCTGTATTCTGCAGTTAAGAAGTTGATGAAATATTCAGTGTATGCCTCTACTCTGACTTAAATTCTTTTGTTAGCTTTATTAAATAAACTGTAAAATATTAATTAGCCTACTCTCTGAGCATGTGCGAGCTGTACATTGCTGTTTGTCAGACATATTTTGAGGTACTTGTAGTTTTTAACATTGACTTTGTCACGGAAGAGATGGCTTTATCTTTCCTTTTCAGAATTAGTGCTTGCGATGGGCCCTGGAGTACCAGAACGTATGCTTATAATTTCCTGACAGCATGATCGGAACATATAGGAAAATGAGTGTCATTGCTACAAGCCTTTATTAATGTTTAAGCAGGTGAAGGAGAAAATGTCTGTCCTTAATTTGTCATGTTACAAGGAGAAAATGTCTGTCCTTAATTTGTCATGTTACACTGTTTGGTGATTATGCTGGGCTGTAGCACACTGTGTTGCTTTATGGAATTCTGGGATGTGTTGCAAGGCTGGGAGAATGGCTATTGCATGCACTTATCATAGCTGCAAACTAGATAATTGAATTAAAGCATGGCTATCTAGATTCGTGTTTGAGCATAATGTCTCAAAATGCCTTCTTTGCAGCACTTACATGCCAACTATTTGCAAGCCTGGCTTAACCTATATGTGAATATGTAGCAGGACTAACTTGGGTGTGGGGCTTTTTGCAGTTGATGTGTTTTCTTATTTCTATTAAGAAAGAGAACACAATTTTCTGAAAGGCCCTGGCCTCTCTAGGGCGCGTGGATTTGAAATAATTCCTGAGCTCATTGCGGTGGCAGGAGAATTTCAATGTGTTCATTAAAAAGTGACTCAGCTCTCTTGTCAGGTCTGTGAAGTGAGTGCAAACCTAAGCCAGAACAATAAAGCCAGGGCAATATTGAATTTCTTAGTTTCTCTGTAGAAATTAATTCATATGTGGGCTTGTTCTGCTCTTTTAACTTATTGCTAGAGAAGTTTGGTGGGGTCAGAATCTGGGCATTGACACTGGAAGCACAATAAGTCAGTATTTAGAAACCGCTGGGCACAGATACATTAAGAATGGGGAAAAACGGAGCCTGTGGAAAGTGGTGGGAGAGCTTCACTCTTGCCCCCTGGGATCTGCAGCAGGGAAGCACAGCACTCCTCACCTACCCTGCACTTCTATGTGGCGTGATGGATCTGCCCACAGACCTCGTGGCGTCTGTGCTGCCTGCCACATGAAACTCGATGTGCTGACTCGTGTGGTTGCAAAGCTGCCTCTCCTTCCCCACGACTTTCTCTTTTTTCCCCTGTCCTGTGTTGGGTTATGTGACAAAAGGCTGCAGTCGAGACGAGCCTGTTTTGCAGCAAGGCCCCTTCTAAGCGCAGGGTGCTGTGAGGAGGCCTGTGCTCACCAGGGCAGCACCTTGCCTGGCCTCGAGTTTCCGTGCCCGGGACGCGGAGCGCGCGGCTGCAGGTGCCTGCCTGGCCTCACTGCGCTGCTCCAGCCTTGGAGCTGGAGGTAACGCAGAGAGGTGCGTGATGGAGACGATAAGAGGCTCAGATGCGAGGAGTGAAACCAGATAGGTCTGTGTCTACAACACGCGATACTGGGGGTATTTAAAAAGCTTTTCGTTGCCAGAAATTTGAGACACCAAGTGCATGGGGAGCAGAAAGGGTCTGAGTGGCAAACATTTCTTTCCAGGCAAGTGGTAATAGACACTGCATCCCGGATCACGTTTTTGTAAAGTAGAGGTACTTGTTAGTTTTTGACAAGGTTTTTTTAAGGTTGTCTCCCTTTGCAAATGAATAGCAGGCCATAAGTTTCGGGGACTGAGAGTTGCCAGGCCTTTGCCCTTAATTTATATGGGGTAAAAAAAAGTTAATTTTCTTACGCAAAAATGGCCATTTTAACACACTACAAATTTGTTTGGGAGAAAGACTGTTGGCTGGATGAAAAAATGTTGTGTCTAGCTTGTGGGGAAGATTTTGAACTGTTAGCAAATCTCATACTGGCATTTTCAGAACAAAGTTCCAGCTTTATGTTTAGAAATAGATATTTACTTGATTAGAATTTCAGTAGAGACTAAAAAAGTATTCAAATGGTCAAACTGAAAAAGATTTTTGCTCTTAAATCAGGATTTTTTTCTGTAATTTTGACTTTTTTGATTTTGACTTTTATCTTTAGTCAGAAGCATTTCTTAATTCTCAGATTTGCCTATAATTGATTCTGTTTTATGACTCACTTGCTAGAGATGTAATAAAGGTCAAAGCACTGGAGATTATGCTGAACATGTATGTGGAGTTTACTCTTAAAGAGCAAGCTGTAAAGTTATGCAAGATGAGCAAATAAAAAGAAGGGATAACCTTAATTGAATGAGACAGGAATACTGTTCTGGAACCTTAGAAGAGAAGAGCAGACAACAAAGAAGTTCAGAAGCCTTCAATATCCTTTGTATAAGGTTTGGAAGTGTTCTTATCTCAAGGTCTTGCAAAAGGTTAAGATATATTGTTGTTTCTTTTATTTTTTTAAACTCTTTTAGTTATATTTTTATGTAGCTAGTTGCTGTGTGGTAAATTGATTTTAAAAAATGGAATGTGTTATAGAGTGAGTCCTTCCATTTATAAGATGAAGAAAGATGAAGATGATCATATGGATTTATTAAGATCGATATTGATGACTACAAGACGAAGAACATGCTAGTGCAAAGGTAGTGGAACAGGAGTTTAAAAACATAGATTTGTCTGGGATACTCTGGCAAGGTCCGCTGCCAATTCGTTACTAGTAAACACTCCTTTTAATTTTGAACTTGAAGGTTAAGGATCAAATGCTGCAAGCACACACACTTACCTAGTCTTAGTGCCTCCTGTAGTATGTCCTCTGGGAGCAGAATAACTCACACATGTTAAATATTCACAGGCTGGTTTCAAAATTTAACATGTGTTAAACTTCTGTGCAAATCTGTGCAATTACATTTGGTACAAATTCAGTGTTCCCTCTCTTCCATGAAATACCTAATGCACTTTTGAGCATCATTAAAATAAATTAAAAAGTAAGGAGGAGTAATAATACCAAGAGATTTGTTTTGTTAGCTGATTAGTGGCCTGGGATACTCAGGGTTTGGTGTATGTCCCCTCCTGTGCATAGATTTTACGACAGCTGTAACGACATAACAACATAAAAGTGAGAAAGACGGGCTGACTGGCTTCTAAACTTGATATTAAAACTCTTCCTCAAGTAAGCCAGTAGTGATGCTAACTTTTGGTTGTGTTTGGCCTCCACTGCCTATGAAGGCTCTAGTTTTTCTAATTTTTGTGGAAGAAGGAAACTAGCATGTTTCTATTTATAATTGGGTCATGTCAGTAACTTTTTATGGCTCTCATTGCAGTGAGCAGTCCTCACATTTAGGACATACATATGCATACCTCTGTCACTTGGCAACTACAGCCAACCTTTCCAGTAGGGCAGAGAAGCTGCACCCGGCAAAGAAGGACAAATGTTAGGATACCCCTATCCTCTTTTGATTGCATTCTTGGAGTAAATAACTATTGTTTTCATTTGAACCTCTACTAAACACAAATGAGAAAATTAGGTGTTTTGGTGCTATTCTCAACAGTGAACTGTAGTCTAGAAACACTTATTTCCTTCTGCAGTCAATGAACAAACTGAAGAGGGTAAAACAGGGCCCCAGACTTAAGCTTTTGCTTAGCATTTATCTCTAGAGCCTGAAGACCCCTATTTCTCCCTCCATTGCCTGGAGGAGAACTGCAGGGAACGTGATCTCCATGGGCTGCTGTCAGCTGTTGTGAATGCTCCAGTGTCTGCTAAGACTGGTGGAGTGGCTGACACTCCTGGGGGCTGTGCTGTCCCTGCCCTTCAGAGGGCCTAGACAGATTGGAGAGTTGGGCAGAGAGGAACCTCATGAGGTTCAACAAGGACAAGTGCAGGGTCCTGCACCTGGGGAGGAATAACCCCAGGCACCAGGGCAGATTAGGGGTTGACCTGCTGGACAGCAGCTCCACAGAGAGGGATTTGGGCGTCCTGGTTGACCTGGTTAACCATGAGTCAGCAATGTGCCCTCGTGGTCAAGGAGGCCAATGGGATCTTGGTCTGCATCAGGAGGAGTGTTGCCAGCAGGTCAAGGGAGGAGATCCTACCTCTCTACTCAGCTCTGGTGAGGCTGCACCTGGAGCATTGGGTGCAGTTCTGGGCTTCCTAATACAAGAGGGATGTGGGGCTTCTAGAGAGGGTCCAGCAGAGAGCCACAGAGATGGTTAAGGGCCTGGACCATCTGCCTTATGAGGAAAGGCTAAGCGAACTGGGCTCATTTAGCCTGGAGAAGAGAAGACTGAGAGATCTGATAGAATATATGTACCTGAGTGGAGAATGTAGAGATGATGGGGCCAGACTCTTCTCGGTGGTGGCCAGCGACAGAACAAGAGGTAATGCGTACAAATTGAAACACAGGAAATTCCATCTCCATCTGACGAAGAATAAATTTGCTGTGAGAGTGACAGAGCACTGGAACAGGCTGCCCAGACAGGTTGTGGAGTCTCCTTCTCTGGAGATCTGCAAACCCCGCCTGGATGTGACCCTGTACCATGTGCTCTAGGTGTCCCTCCTGGAGCAGGGGGTTGGACTAGATGATCTCTAGAGGTCACTTCCAACCCCAACCGTTATGTGATTCTGTGATATGATGTACATGGTCCTGCAGGCTGTGGAGGACTTCTCCTAGAAGGAGCTGTAAGACTGAATTCCCTACCTTAAGATTCAGTGTAAGACTACAGGTAAGTGAAAACCAGGGTGCTTCAATTTACTTGTCAAAAACCTATTGAAACAGATGCTGGATTAGTTTTACCTTACTTAGCACATTTTGGGACTTCTTGGCTGAAGTGCAAGGCATTACTGAATGTCACTGTTATTACTTATTTAGGACCAATCCTAAGCTATTCAAATCACACATACGTGGCAGTTTGCAGAAAAGCATCTTGTGGTGACTTTCTTGATTAGTGAAAATGATTGTTTCTTATCCCTGGTGTGACATGAGCTGATGAGCTACTACACTGCTATCATATTATTGACATAGTATCGCATTATATTGTGTACCATGACTTCAACGTGGCTAAAGTGATGTTTTCCAAGTATTGTACCTTAATTTAACTCATCATTAGGGATTTGATACAAAGCAATTGAAATGAATGGGAAAAATCTCCATTTGCCTGAGTGCATGTTGGCAAAGAAGTGGAATCATTAGGCTATGCTTGCAAACTCCCCTTTGATAGAGGAAGTTGCCTATTAACAAACTGCATTTGAATAAGTCATCCATTTTGCAAGGAGTAGATGTTTTTGGCACTGATGTAGGACACAGAGTAGAAGACCTGTGCAACAGCATGGCCTTCTCTGGCTATGAGTGCCTCAGAACTTGCTCTGTATTAGTTCTGCAAAGGCCAGTGTACTTCATGGTTATTGATTCACCTTGTTGATAATTGCAGCATGCTGCTAATAAATGAACCTGCTGAAAACTAATCCACCTATATTATATTTGCATAGTTATATTTGTTGGTATCAATTAAGTTCAGAGGGCACAGAAAGGCGGTTTGAATTCTCTTGAGTGTTTGTGATGTTTAACATGTACAAAAGGGTGGTAATTCTCTAAAGAACTTCAGCTGTTTTGTAAGATTTCCCTTCTTTACTAAATATAACTTGCTTTTTTTCTCACTTCATATGAGAGAATTATATGGGAATGGAAGAGGGACAATGAAAGAGCATGAGACTTAATTTAGTAATTTCCTTTTTATCAGGCTGTTTTGATTCACCATGCAGAATGCTGTTGATAACTGTGTTCCTTTTCATTGGAGATGCCATGTTAATGCTTTCCTGCTTTTTACCGCAATCATGCTCTGACAGGTTCTCTCTGATTTCATAATTTGCTATTTCATTTGGAAAAAACCTCTGCACATCTTTTCTTAAAGAAGGAAGACCTGGGCTTGCTCAGGTATGCTCAGAGCTTAAGTAACTTGAAGAGCACATTCAAACTCGAGGAATTTCGGCTACAGCTGCTGAGTCCCACCCCCAAACCAGAGCCTCGTGCCCTGTCAGTTGTGCTGATACAACTGTTTGTGGGGCCATGCACTGTTAATCTGTTCAGTGATCTGGTTTAAGTGGTTCTCTGAAAGACAGTGTTTATTTTTAACGCTCATCTGGCTTGCAGCACATTCCCACAAATCATTTGTCAGCATAATGGGCAGCAAATAACTACTCCTTCAGGGTGCCTAAGACTTCCTGAGTTTGAACACAGAGTGGTTGGATGTGCAAACACTTAGAAGATCTGTGCCTAGATGGCTTTATATTCTCAAGGAATGAGAGTAGGTGCAAAAGTTCTTGGTTACTACAGCCAAGGTTTGATGTACAGGTATTGTAGCAGCAGTATGTCAGAGCTGTCTGGTCAGTTAGGGGTAAAAGATTTGTGTAGGGATCAGTGAATTTCCAGGAATCTTGGTAAAATGATGCTAATTTTACCGACCTTCTTGGTAAAGTCCTTTATTCCTAAACCACTGAAAGACTATTTCAGAACTCATCTGCCCCTCTCTGCGAAGGGGGCACATACTTCTCAATATTGCTGCAATGGAGAAAAACTTCAGCCAGCACTTACAAAGAGGATTGGGTTCTCCGAGAGAGGAGAGGAAAAAAAAAAAAAAAAAGACAGTATTCGTGACGTTGTTTCACAAAGCTGCAGTCTGTCATGATGTCTTGTGGACCAAATTCAACTCTAGCGGGTTTGCTTCAGTTCCTGCAGAATCACTGCAAGTTGTGAATTACTACGGTGATGATCTGTAGATTTTCAACCCTGATAAGTCAATCTTCTTTTTGTAGCACAGTATATGTGTCAACAAGAGGCATAAATTGTTTTAAAACTACAAAATAACAACTATTTTTGTGAGACCAAGCCCCACCTGCATATGAAAGCATATACGCATGCTGACTGAGCACATAAAATGGTAAAGGCGATGTATATGCTGTCTAATACTTGTGCTTTACTTCATTCTATATGGATGCTTGGAGTACACAAATACTGATTATTCTAAGAAACTAGATTTTTTTTATGACTTAACTTTGTCGCCTGATTCACAGGCCCCCTAAAGTGTAGGTATTTGATATCTCCCACTATGAGTTACCGTTAAATTTTTCCATGCTGTTTCCAACTCTTCCATTGTTTACTTCTCATTAACATGCCATGGGTTTAATAAGAGGAATTTCTTTGTGAAGTCTATATCTTTTATCCGAAGAAGATAGGAAAGAGATGTTATTAGTACATAGCTACTATTATTAATAATAAAAAGTGAAATTAATGTCTTCTGCTGTGGTGGCAGCTGCCTTCTGGCCTTATTGAAGTGGAATGTGCAGAAAGCAGAGTTTAAAGAGGAGAGGGAGTTTCTGTACTTTTTAATGAAGGTTGATCTGACTGATTATTGGGAAGTGCATTGCTGATTACTTTTTCATTCATTCCCTCTCTCTCAACAGATACCACTGAACTGTATGCAATTGGTAATAGTAAATTAGAGGTGATTACAAATGAAAACCCTTTGCATCCAATCATCTCAGAACTCAGAAGCAGGTTTCAGATTTAATCCAGCAGTGATCCTTTCCATAAACTCTGTTTTATTTCTGTTTTGCTTGTTGTGTGTATTATATTTTTAGCCAATGGTTAATTTTCCTGAATAGCAGACTGCAAATTTGCTGATGATAGGGTAAGATTTTCATACTATGTTACCAAAAATACTTACTTAGTATGTGTTGCAACTACTAATAGGATTTGAAATATGGTATAGACGACTTTTCTAGCTAAATAAATAAATAAATAAATAACTGATAGAGTACATGCCACTGCCTCTCTTCAAGGTTGTGGTCCAAAGAAGGAGGCAGACAGCTCAAGAAAGGCAGCTTTCCTGTGAGAGAGCATTTGGCTATTTTTAATTAAGGAATTCCCGGCTGGTTTTAGTATGCCAGCATCTGTTTTGATAACAGTCATCCTGTTCAGCAGAAGCATTGCTGTTCTGTAGGAACCTAAGGCATGCCAGACCCATAAATGTAGTTTAATGGATATTGTAAACTGCTGGAAACCTGAAGGGGTTCAAATACAGTGTGAGCAAAACGGTTCTAATGATGGTAAATTGCTCACCATTTCTTTGCTTCAGTCATTTCTGCACTGAAAATGGATAGAAAGGAGGACCACTGGAAAAAAAAATATATTTGAGTGTGAGAGCTATCTTGGTTTTAAAATTATAAAGAACTATTTACTGTTTTTCTGTTTTAAGCTTTTAGAAGCATTTCCCAGATTCATCAGGAAGATAACAATTTGCCTTTTGAGCTACTGAGAGTATTAAAAGAACAATAAAAATAAAGGCCAACTCAAACTGGAAAAACTTTTGGTAAAACAAACCTTGCTTTGGCATCAGAGTGAAGAAGTTAAAGGGAAAGGACAAATTCGTGATGTGACTCATATATGCTACATTGATTGCACATAAGTTTAAGAAGACTAATACGGCTCTATCAATACTCAATACTGGGACACTGGTTACTGCCAAGCAGAATGCCTCAAATTCATTGCAGGTAACCCTTTAGGAAACACACTAAAAGCTGAGACATTACATGTATTTTATCAGATCAAAGCCCTTAGACTGTAGTGGAGAAGCTATGGAAAAATCTCAGGAAAAGAGCTCTTAGTGCTAAGGATTTTTCTTTTTTTTTTAAGTTGTGTAATTTGTCACAAGTGGAACCTCTGAAATTTGGGATTAACTGAAGCTGTCTCCATCATCTCCACTTGCTCTAGATATTAGTTTATCAACTTTGGTTTAAACCTGTGCTTGAAGTATAGAGGCAAGACTTGGATACTCCATGCATTTTGGTCCTTTAATGTCAACAAGAGATTTTACCATTCATTTGATACAAAGGGTTAATAACTTTTTACTATTACTATTACTGTGATTTTACTATTCATTTGATACAAAGGGTTAATAACTGAATCAAGTAAAATGTCCTAAGTGATTTTTTTTTTTTTTTTGTAGAACCAAACTAGAGCAACCCAAAGGGATTGCAGTATAAATCAACCCACTTCTAGACTCCGTGGAGAGCTTTGAAACTTCCCATTAGTTGTTTTTGATATTATCTTTGACACCTGATACCTTGACAGCAATTCCTTAGATAAATTAGTTTCGTCTTACTGAATGTGTTTAAGATACTGGGCCTGATTTAACCTTGTTGCAGACTGAGATCACCCACTCTTATGTGCTATAGACTGCAAAGAGCTGGAGAGATTTATAGTGTTGCCATCAATACTGCATATGAAATCCTACTATTAAATATACCATATATTGTTGTGCCAGCAACATGTTTAACAAAGCCCATAAGTGGTTCTTAAAATACTGCCTATGTGGTAAAAGACTAGGATTGATTTCTCTGACTTGCTGCATCCAGTGGACTTAAATATTCATAGTCTTCAGCTTGCAGTATAGTAACTTAATAACACACTATTTTGAAGAGGGAGAGATGCTGTGAATCTTGTGGTACTGCTAATGGATTTGAAGAGGATGCTAATGCATTGTACCAGGAAGTGAATTGAGCTTTTGTGTGTAAAGGGGGATTAGAAAATATAATTATGAAAAAGCAACAGTCACAGGCTTGAAGAAACTTCATTCATGTGCGGCTGCTACAAACAACATGTTTTGTTGATGAGAAAGATGACTTTGATGGGTGTGCATGCTGCAATAGTAATCTTCTCTATGAAGTAACATGGAATGTATTATAGAAATAGCCGTCTTGTGAATTATGAAGAGAAAATTAAATGTTAAGTCTGATATTGACAAAAAGCCATGCAGCTTTTCATTTGAAATAACAGTTGTCTACAGAAAGCTAAGCTTTCACATCAAGAACTGCATGAAGGCTTTGGGGAAAAAAATACAGTATGATATAACTGCCAAGCCAAAAGAAAACTATTTCTTTTTTCCCCTAAAGGGAACCAAGAAATTTAATAATTCATGATATCCAGCTGAGTATGGGAGAAGGATCTAAGCATTTTTGAATATCATTCTCTAGATCAGAAGAATGAAAGGCTTGTTGTTATAATTTGTGAATATCATTGATTTGGACATCATAAATCAGCAGTCCTAGTGTATGAATCCTGCTCTTGAGTGCTGATCACTTTAAGTCTTAACCATTATCGTGCTTGCTGTTTCAGGTGTCTGTTTTGCTACTTGCCTGAGATGTGTTCACTGCTATTAGTCACCGTCTTCGCCTTCCACACAAGCAGGAAGCATCACCACCTGTCTGGAGAGATCCCTCTCTTGTGGTGACCGAGGTGTCGTGATTTGAGAAGCGTATAAACAAGGGCCTGTCCAGAATTCTCGGGAGAACCCAAAATACGCGTGTGCCCTCATTTTTTAACATGAATTTGATAATGTTTCTCCCATATTTTTGAAATCGCAGGCCATTAGGATATCAGATGTGCCCACAGCCTTTTTCAGGAGACTGATGTTGAAAGTGAGGACTCATTGAATGCTAATTCCCCTCTCTCTAGTGAAAGAAGCTATACATGATCCTCTGTGTGTAGTCCAGAAGTCCTTCTGACTTTAGGATTGCCAAGACTTCAGAACATAGACAGTAAGGCTGAGGGTCCTGGGCCATGGCATACCAGCTTCCAGTTTTGAAACCTCTCTTTACTGTTTAAAGAAGGGTTATAGTATAGTTCCTTTCCGTGATGAGGAATTCTTTCTCCAAAAATTGGTATCTTAAGTCATACACAGTGTCAAATCTCTCTCAAGGGCAAGAGCATTTGGCCCTCAAAATACTAAATTTCCTTAGCGATTAGACACAAAGCACAGAGCCTGCCTGTTGAAACGAAACTTGCTTGATCAGGGGAAAACTGAACAAGATATAATCACCTACTGCCCTTACCCCCTCTTTTTAATTATATAGCAGTATATGTGAATTACACTAGGTTTTTATTCAGAGAACTGTATTATTTTATTGCACCAAAATATAATACTTAGCTTTTTTTTTTTTTTTTTCCCTCCTCTCCTTCCCCTCCATTGTTAAAAATGATTTGACTTTTGTATCTGGACCCATATAAACAGTGTAAGAGACAATATAATCCTGCTGTTTAGTTTAGAAGGCATAGTGTAACTGTTACACCAGGGAA
>NW_010588062.1:202561-271285 GCF_000705375.1 Tinamus guttatus
AGCAGCAATACTGCCTGTTGCTTCAACCATGGTATTAGACAATTTTCCAAACAATACGAGTGTCTGGAGACAGTCTAATTCAGAAACAACCTAAAACACTGCAGATTTTAGCCCTATTAATCCTGCATAGACTCTCATAAATTCAGAATGTTTTGGACTTGCATAGAAGTATGTGAATAACTGGGTTTATTTTTTGTTCACTGTTCCAAAAATTTTGAAGAGGAGACATTGTCGTAGTCTGCGTCAAGTCTTCAAAATTAAACAAACAAAAAACTTGTTTGAATTGTCACATTTTCAACACATTTCGTTGACTAACCTGAAATAAAATGTTCTATTTAGTTTTCATGATTTTTTAAATAAAAGATCAAAATTGATTAAAAATATTGATTTTTAGCTTTTATAGCTTTTTTAAGATAAAAATCAAAATGAGCCTGATAAAAATTTGTACAAGCTTGTGATATTTCTTGCTGTTTCCTAATTTAGAGTGTTTTTTCCAAAAATACTTATACTCATCTTTAATTATACTGGCAAGGCCTCAAAGTTGTTCCAGCTTGCATCAAAGAGCTGCATTAATGTGCTGGACAAATTGCCTTGTTGTTGGAGCCCTAGCTTGCTCTCAGCATTGTTGAGTCTGCCTTTTACATACATTTTCATCGCACATCTTACTTCCTTTAGACCACAAAATTATGTGTTTTGGAGGCAGCAAGAGAGTGAGAGGGTAACGGTGACCATGACACACTGAACAACTCTATTATCTGAAATGCACAAAGCCCGTTAAGTGCTACATCTTCTCTTGTTTAACAACTAGAATACAACAGTAAAATGCATTTCTTTGTGCTTTATAATTTTAAGTAATTTGAAAGTGTTGTCTGAAGTTAGTTATTGGAAGTGAACCAAAATTACTGTTGGTTACAATATGATTCATTAGTTTCAGAAGGTTGAACTGTTAATTTTAGAGTTCAGATTCGGTTGCTTGACCAGGCTATTGACTGAATCTTTTCAAGTTCTGTATGTTTTAACTCTGAAAAGCATGAATGAATGACCTTATTCATTAAAGAAACTGGAACCACTTCGGCCCGTTCCTCATGTAGCTTAAACAAAGAAAAATTGACGCATGACTTTCCAGGAGGAATTCTCCAAGTGCGTTTGCTCCTGCGCAGGTTGGAACATGTTCATTATAATATGCAAATAGGGTAAAGATTTGAGGTGGAGGGAAGGATTGAAAGCAGAAGCAGCTGTCCTCCTTCCCCTCCCATTTCCCTGTCAGACACTGGGAATGTTCAGCATAAAGGCACATGTTTATGAAAATTAGACTGATTTTTTTGTTGTTGTTGTGGAGGGAACATAAATGCAACCATGCGCTTTCTTCTTCCAGACCAATTGCTTAATTTAAACTCCAGGATTCAGTAATCATAAGGTAATGATAAATTTAGCACACATATAATAAAATTCATTATGCAAGAGAACATAATCTGCAAAACAATTCACTTAAGCCTACTCGTAATGTTGTTATAAAGATCATTTTACTGCCTTGTAGCTTTGTCCAAGTCATGCCTTTCTCTGTGTCTCTCCACTGGCTCTCCTTTTGCTATTGTATCATATATAAGGCATTTCACTTCCAAGGCTCTTTTGGTTTCTGACAATTTTTTTAACCATCCCTTATTCATTACTGAAATCTGATTTTTGCTTTTCTGTGGTCTATATTGTCAGCTTCCACATCTTTCATGATAAATATTCAGTAAATTGGTGTTCTCTTCCATACTGTGCGATTTGGAAGATCTCTTCATAAACATCTTCACTGTTTGTCTTCAAACTTTCCTTTTCAATACCAATTTAAAAAGGGGGGAGGGAAAAAAAAAAGAACAAACCAGCTTAGTAACTCCTGGTATGCTGGGGTTTTGACAGTCTACCTCTCATATTGAATAGAATTATTTTTTCTTCTGCTCTTTCCTACCTTCCTTCCTATGTTTTTTCTTGTTGCTGAGGGAGTAAATAGCTGTATCTGAATAGACTGCAGCTGTTCAAGTCCAAATCATTTTTTTTTGTCTCAGAGGTGTTTGCTAACATTACTTTGTAAAACTAGTAATGAGTTACATGCATCATTTGTTTCTTTTTGATTTTATGATGAAGGTTCTGAGACAAAGCTTTTCCTTATATGTGTGATATATCTGACATGTATTCACCTCTTTCTCTTCCAGGAATAGGTTTTGATCTGTAAATGTTTCAGTACGGCCCACAAAGAGTTAAGTCTGGCTGGAACCACTCCACCATGAAGAGGGTTTTTTTTTTAAGAGGTGATGGCACTGGGTGACACTGTGACAGACTGGGTCTCTTTTGGTCAAGAGACATGAGTTGGTTCCTTGAATGAACCACAATCACAGAGGTGGTTCATCTACTCGGATAGTACTTAGTTGCAGCCCTGGGGAACTGTTGTCTCAAATGTGCATTGGAAACAGTAAAGTCTGAAGAATTAATTCAGCTCACAACGGGCAAGGATCTTATCTGTGGTGTGTTTGACTCGGGAGTCATCCTAACTGAAGGGAACCCAGCAATTATTTGGAACAGTCTTGACCAAAAGACAAGTTAAAGTACAATATTTCATTTCTGTCTGTGTCTCTGGATTTTGTAATCGATTTCCACATTCTGCATCATAGTGGAAGAGATATTTTAATTTAGAATTGGTTTTCTCGTAAGGAACATTTTCAAAGAGACTAGCAAAACCAGCTATTCTTTTCCTGTAGTGGTGGGATTCTTGAAACTGTGGTCACATTTGTTCTTGCAATGACCACAGAAGAACTTGCTGTTGGCGAGACTCTTCCACCTAAGCTGCAAGATCCAGTTTGGAAGCTTACAAGGTAGGAGTCAAGCAACAGTGTGTAGTTAGTAAAGTTCTAGCCACATCCTGCTGCTTGCCAAGCAGGATGATAGGGGGAATGTCCAGGCAGCATTCTCCATGGAGCTGTTTCATTAGGAATAGACATCCTAAGACTTCCTAAACATGTCCAGTGATGGCTCTCTGCCCTGATGTGCCCAAGCTAACCCATTTTTCCTAAACATGGGAACTCATGTGGTATATGCAAGTTCAAGAATCATTCTGAAAGTATCATTTGTGAAATTTGCTTGTAACTTTTGTTCTTTGGTCCTTTTCTCTTTTGGTGTCACATCTCAATGAGGGAAGGGGGAAAGGGGGTCTCCAGACCATTAGAGCCTCAAACTACTACATCAGAGCCTACTGTTGAGACAGCAGACCTTTCTTTGTTGTTGCAGAAGAGAGGTCATGTGCTGATGAGGGCTCCCAGGAGATTATTTAGGCCTAGTATTTTCACTTATTACCTCAGTAGAAGCTGGCAGCCTCTAACCTATTTTCCCTCACTAACTGCCAGCTTCAATGAGGTAGTAAGGGAGAGTAGATGAGAGAGAGAAGAATTGAATTGTGTGTTGGATCTGTAAGAAAGCTGGCAGATGCAAAGGCAGTGTGATTATTTTGATGTTTGAGTGGTTACATGTATGAATTTGGGTTGTTCTGGAAAATTCATACAGGCTCAGCTTAGACACGTCTTGATTTCCATGAATTTCTTTTTAAGAAATTGACTTTTATCAGCTTTTGTTCAAGATTTTTTTTTCCTTAGTGAGGAAGGAAGAGTTGAAGAAGAAGGGAGAGGGATAACTGCAGCTCTATTCCTCAGTTATTTTGTTTATTTTTTTATATTGTTAAATGTGTGTGATGCTGCAATCCAGACTCATTTACAAAGTATTTCAGAATGAGACACCAGTGCACATAAAACTCCTTGTACCTGAAATTGTCATAGATAACATCACGAATGACCTGCAAAAATACAATGTGGGCATACAGGCCAGGAATGCAAAAGGAAGCCTCTTCCGTCTATTAATAATTTAGAGGGAATTCTTCCAGCGACTGAAAACATAAGTCATGGTTCTCCTTCGTTTAGAGCTATGAACTATCTGTCCTGCCTATGTGCTGAAAGGCATTGATGCACTATTGAGAGAATACCACACCGCTCATTTAATCAGCATTGGCAGTGCATTTAACATAGAGCTGATCAAATCTGGCTGATTTATCATAGACTTTGAGGTAAATTTTCCTGTCAGCCTAGACGGACTGTCCATTAATGATAGGAGCCAGACACGTCATGAAAGAACGGTCCTTGTCTACTTACTGTAATGTTTCTCCAGATGCCCCACCTGTAAAGGATATAGGTAGGGTTTTGGTAAATTAGTGTAAGATCTCTACAGAAATAATCAATACAAATGAAGTTGCATAGATAGTTCAGACAGGAAGACTTCTGTGTATGTTCCAATGTGTATTTATAAATAATTGACTTAACTGTTTCTTCTCTGTGCTTTTCTTTTATAAAAATATACACATTAAAATGTGGAAAAGAATATTTAAGTTATTTTTTCTCTATTTAGTTTTCATAAAAAATGCACAGCTTATTTGTGCCTTAGTAGCAGTAGGTATTCAGTCATTTATCATGGCTTTTCCACTGTGTGAAACATGGTCACTCTGCATTGTCTAAAATATATACATGGAATCAAAAACTGATAAGTGATGGATACCCAGCCTGTAATTTACTGAAAACCTTTTAAGTGAATGGTGGCAGTGTGGTTGTGTATTCATGGATAATAAAATCCATCTGGTGTTCTTGTGAAAATTTGCGCAATTTAACAATCTCTGAAGCTTAAAGCCCTCTGAGTGGTGTTTTTGTCCTGTGTGTTCAGTTGGGCCTATTATCCAAGGAGTAAGATACTTAAAGCAAATGTTTCAGATCTTGTGCCTTCAACAAAATAGATACCAGCCCATCCTGGCAGCCTGGATCACTGAGTCCCATAACTCTGACTGTGAGCATTTGAAAAATTATTTGTCATTAATAGGAGAGAGACAGAGACAGAGATATTTATTCTATACTTTTTTTTTTTTTAATGAATTTGTTGACCGAAAAGAAGTTGCCATCATTTAAAGAAGTTACTGCGTTGTGTGGCTTGTGCTATAGGGAGTGTGAGGTAAGAGATATGTTTAGGATATATCTGAATTCCTAAGCTAAGTTGAAAAAAGTGTCTGGTTGGATTTAAATCCTGTCCCCATTTGGGTTCAAGAATCCTGTATTAAATCTGGAAACCTTTCCCTGTCATCTACTTTTTAGTCGGTTCTGTTTGAGGTCTGCCCTAGTGTTTAGACCATGACTATGGTTTCTTGTTTGGGCTTTGTCATTGGCCTGCCAACAAACTTAAGTCGGTGATTGGAGTGAGTTTTGCCTCATTTTCTCTATCCATAAACTTAAAATAATGATAGTGACTAACTTTGTGAAAAGTATTATGATTTGCTTGTTAGAAATGAGCACGTGAGAAAGGGCTGAGTGCTAATCCTGGTAAGGATTTATTTCTCCAGCTTTGTTTCAAGGTAGGAGCTGTCTCAATTTGAGATGGACATTTTCTTTGAAGATGTTTGCATGAATCCCCTACATCCTCCAGAACTCCCCATAAACTAAGTAGGACTATCAGATTTTATACAGAGGATTTGCAGGGGAAATCTTGGAGCTATAAGAATTGTCGAGATAGTGAAATACTGCTCTTAATTTAGGACAGTGCTAAATTCATAGCTTAAAAGGCTAATGGTTACTCTTTAGTAGCAAAAACTAATAAAAGCCAAAGCATCATTAACAGTCACATTAAAACAGAGATGTTAATCTTGGTATCCGTTTGCATTATCTCCTGGGAAGCTAAATTCTGCCACTGTCCATTTCCATGTGAATTAATTGGCTGAAACATAGGTCTTCACTTTCTGCTGCAAATGTTAATGAAATTAGATCTCTACTTAGTCCATGAAATATTTCAGAAATATTCTGGATGAAAGGTTCTAGAGAAGTGTAAGACAATGTTTTAAGTATCTAGTATTTTTGGCACTTAATACAAACGTACCTCAGTTTTAACTGGTGCTCGTATTCAAACTGAGAGTCCTATGTACTGAGAGTAATCAGAATTATATATTATCACCCGTCTTTGACACAATTGTATGTTGGGTAGTGGCGTGCCTATGGCTGTGGCTTTGATATCTTCCCAGGGCTTCCATCTTCTGTCTTCATCCTGTGGAGAGGGGAGGACTCAGAAGGTGGGTACCAGTTCTGGCCTCTGCAACCCCTCTGTGGATGGACACGGTGCAGGAGTTCTGCCCTGAGGGTCAGGGCTCTCGTGTGCAACTGCTGTTATGGCACTGCCATTCCAGTGGAGACACCTTTCCTTTCATTTATCCTATTAGAGGAGAGGTAGTTCTTCTGTTCCTGGGTACTCAAAGGTAATAGCAGCTTGTAAGCTCTGTGCTGTCTCTAGACAGCATTTCTGTGGTCAGAGCTTTGCTCCCTTTGCCTAATGAAGAAGAAAACAAGTAGGAATACATTCAGGTTTATAGGTTTTGAGACAAATTTGAGTTGTCTGCCAAAACGCTTTGTTACCTTTACTGTAAAAAGATGATTACTGCTGTCTTAAGAAATTGTCTAGTGAAATATCTCTGGTTTTAGGAAGGCCAGGTGAGGAACACCTGTAGCAGGCTTTATTCTTTTGTATTTTTTTTCCAGCTTATGAAAAGATAAGATACAATTCCCTTAGGAGAGTCTCTGGATATTCTAACTTAGCTTTTTTGTTGTTGTGAATTTTTTTTCAAGTGCTTTTGGACTTGCTTGTCAGTAACATTCACTGAGCTGCACTAATTTTGAAAAATTCAGAATAGAGTTTTGCCACTTTAGAGATAATCCATGAAAGCTCTCTTCCTGCAGACTGCAATAAATCATCCCCTCTGCTAAAAGCCTGGATGTCATTTGAAATTTATTGCATGGAGCTGGTAGTGGACTTAAAAGCCATTTCACATGTCTTATTACTCCAGTCATCTAATTTATGGGTTTCAGCCACAACTGTAGTTGAAAAAGTATTTTCCTTCAACTGATTAATATGATTTCTGCTTTTGCATTCACTTTCCTTCTGCTGTTTTTTGTAGTTTTTTATAATCATTGCAAGAGACTTTGGCATCCAGGAGAGTTTAAGATCTGAAACTGAAAGAAAGGTGCCAAGCCAGACTGATGGAGATTGACTAAGCTCTACTGGCTCTTAACTGCACTTGTCAGAAGGTATCTTAGTTATTGTTGGTTGAGCAATCTTGCCCTAGGAAAGAAAAAGCTGTCGAGAGCTTCCTTGTTTAACATGAGAATTTGTGGCTCCATGGAGGGAGTATGAAGACAGCCTATTAAATGTAGATGAGGTAAGCATAAGTAACCCATTTAACACAAAAGATGATAAGATAGTTTTTTTTTTCTTCTCCACTTCTTACTGTGAAAGCTAGTCTGAAATTACTGCCCTAGATTACAGAGTCCTTTGATTCTAGGCTGATCTCTATAAGGAAAGATGGAACAAATGGCATATATAAACCAAATAAAAAGAAATACAGACATTAACATAAAAAAGGAACATATTATCTATTTTAGGAGTTTGTTGTTATGCTAAATTCCATTGATACACATTGTGTGTGAATTAATAATTCTGCAACAGAAATTATGTATGAATGTGGTTTGTGCGTGCGCTTGCACAAACAATAATTAATTATGAGTATTATAAAACTATCAGAAAATCTCCTGGCACTTACCAGAAGAAGAAATGTTGCATAATCCTTACCACCTAATCCTAAATGTGGCCCAGCCTATATCTGTACCAGTGTGTGCATGCACCGCGACAGAAAGCAGGCAAGGAGTAGCATCAGTAAGAGCATTTGTTTCCCCTATCATTATAGTGTGATGTGAGGAGTTAAATGTATGTATTTACCTCATACATGCATCAGGGGACATGCATATTGGGACAGGTTAGGCGCAAACCCAACCAGATTTCACAGGGCACAGTGTGTGAGGCATGGAGTAAAATTCTTGACTGCACCACGGGTATGACTTTCCCTTGGCTGATGCCATGTGGGCCTGAATGATCGAAGGTAGGTGGCTCAGGGAACAGTCAAGTTGCGTGCGACACTAATACCTCAGCATGTCAAACTGATTACTGGCCATACCAGTGATTTTAATAGTCGAGTGAACATCAACATGCTACAAACACAGGTTTAGAATGAGTATATTATTTATTGCACACTTTTATATATACAGGCTCTAATAGGGAGGAAGAAACACGCAGCGCTCACTCCCAAGTACTCATACATTTCAAGTTTCCTGAGAATTGGTGAAGATTAAAAACAAAGAGAGTATAAAGAGAATCCCACTGTTGTTGTGGCTTCTGCAATGCATGTTTTCTGCTAATAACACCTGGGAGGCGGTGCAAAGTAACAGCTGAGGTGCTTAAGGGCACCTCTAGTGCCATCTACCTCCTGTGCACATCTGTGGATATGGGCATGCATCCAAGAAGAGGCTGAGGAGAAAAACAGGCTAAGATGGGATCACTAGAGAGGCAGGAGGAAGCAGTTCTTCTCCTTTGCCGAATCTGTAGGTTTCTAGGTGTGTCCCGGACACTCTGGGGTTCAGGGTGTTTGCCAAATGTTTGAGTAAGAGCAGACCCTAGGCCAACAGTTGGATGCAGGGGATATGACTAAGCTTCCCTCACAAGAAGAAATATTTGCACCTGGGATGCCTCCTGATCCAGGTGCTCCCATTTCCCATCGAGGGGAGCATCCCAGCAGAGAGCCCCTGTGAGCTTTGGCAAGGTGGGAGCGCTGCTTGCCTCGTGCCCCTGTCCCTGGGTGATGCTCTGTGAGGAGCCTCCACATCCAGGTTCGGTACAAGTGGATCTGGCAGGGCTAAATGGCAGTTTTGTAGGGAATTTGCTGTGCGATACCACTGCTGAATAGAAAGCCGATGCTGTAATAGAGAATGCAACACTGGAAGTCCCAAGATGATGAAAGATTAATGAATACGGGTTAGGCTTGCAACAGCTGTTTCTTTTTTCTTTTCTTTTCTTTCTTTTTTTTTCCTTGTACATAGGCAGTAATATTGTGAAAAGGTAACCATATTAGCTAAGTATTAACTTTTTAAAAAAACACAACGAAAAGCACGACAGGTCCCTGCATCTGAAACAGAACAGTGCAAGTCAACAGTTTCAAATTGAACTCAGTTGAATACTGAAATTTAAAGAGGAAATTATTAGCACTGTCAGTTCGTGTTAGGGTTTAATAATGAAATGAAAATTTGTTCTCTATACAGAGAAGTTTATCTAGGAACAAAATCTTGAGCAAATAATACAACGACTGCAGTCATAAGAACTAAGTTGATTTACCCAATTTGTGGCTTGCAAAGTAAGCAGTGCATATTTTCTGTTGTCAATTTTTCACAGTTCATACTTCAGCATAATGATTTGTCTATAGTTGGACAATATTTTCAGGAATGTTCAATTTGAAAATTAATTTGCTTCATCTGTAGTGACGTCCTCTTTGTGTTTGCTTCCTGCGAATGTTCCTGCTGTTAAATTTTGCTGGCACAAGTATGTAAAAACACGTGTGTTTGGAGGAGCCAATCTTTTAAACTGCATGCGCAATTACTTGCTGGAAATTCATGTGCACTCATTCATTCAGGAAACAGAAAAAAATGCGTAAATAGTCCCAATTAACCAATACAGCTTGATGAGAAAATATTAAACTGTCTGTGCTTGCAGAGAGTTGAAGTAGAGATTTGCCCTCCACTTGATTTGATACTTTCAAGTGCATTTTTAATCTGCTGAGGGAAAAAGACTGAATTAATTTAATAATTAATTCAACTGTTCTGAAAATATTTATTTCTTACCTGTTCATTATTTGCTTTTTGCTTTTTTTTTTTGCTATATTTATTTGGTATATCAATGTTTTTCATTATCTGTCTTCTTTATAATCCTTCACTATGAGCTGGCAGGTATCAAAGACAAATCTATAAGCAGTGTGCAGTTATTTTTTTTGACCTTGCTATACTGAAGGAGTCTTCTGTATGCTGTTTCGCCCGAGACAGAGACAAAAAAAAAAAAAAAAGACCAACTGGGAAGTAAGGCCCCAGAGCAGTGCAGCTCAGCAGGCAGCAGATTGCTAATGGCACCTGTATTTCAGTTTACAGTAGTGAGTGCTAATAACAAAACACGTGCACATGCACACACACTGCCCCCCCGCCCCGCGCTTCATTCCTCCCCCTCCACTTTCTTCCCCCACTCCCACATGCTTAATTAGAAAATCTGGTGCAGCCAGAGACGTTATCTGCCATTCCATGTGTGTTTGTGAGGAATGCGCTCTTTGATGTTGCTGATAAGCTTTTCTGTGTTGTGGGTAGTTAATTGGTATTGGAAAGGAAATATCTGGACTAGTGTAAAAGGAAGCTTTCTAACTGTCTCTCATGCAGCTGGTCTCAGTGGTTGATGAGCCAAGGTGTGGTATTGATGTAGCAATGGCGAGGAGGTCCTGCCAATATTGCCCACCCCCCAGAACTGCACAGAGCACCTGCACCTTTGGAAACAGTTCTGAACTCTTCTTGTCTCTCATCTTTGCAAAGGAACAAAAGGAGGAATAAAAATAAAGTGCTTCCCAAAACCTGGAGGGCCAAATTTCCTGCTAGTATAAATCAACATGTGCCTGTGTGCTGTAATCTGTCCTCAGGTCATGCTAGGCAGCCAGCACTTTGAGAGCAGTGGTGGGGGTGGAGGAGCCTCTTGCAAGTTTGTGAGCTAACCGATGGCTTAGATGCTGCAGATCTCAAAATCAGAACCCTGACTTTATTTTGAACTTTTCTTCTGCAGCTTTTAAGCCTTGCATGCTATTTTGCATTTGCTGCAAGTATCTAGGTCCCCATTCAGAATCCGAGGCTGTAGTTAAATCTTGCCTTATTCCTCTGTTTAAAATAGAGTGAAAGAACCATGATCTTTGTCTGGAAGGCAGAATATTGTTCTTTAACCAGATCATCTGGCTCTTTTCTTAGATTTCTGTCTTTCTGCTATGATTTTTCACAGGACCGATGCCTTCATTTAGTAAATAGATTATTGTCATTGTGAAAGGTCCTGCTGTTCCTAATGAACTTAAAAATATTTGTTCTGGTTCTCTGGCTCTGTTTGCTATTGATTTGTTATGTCTTTTTGCTTCCCTTCTAAGGTTTCTACAATGTCTTGTTTCTATTTTATACTTATTATTTTCACTTTTTAATTTTTTTCTTTCACTTGTTATAAGCATTTGAAAAATTACAGCTTTCACTTTGATTTTAGGTCTGCTTGCATTTTTATAACTAGAATGCTTCCCTTTCTGCATCATTGCCCTGATTTCTTGGGTGGCTAATAAGATATTCTTAACTTCTTGCCAATCATGTCATCTTTCTAACTGATATTTCTTCTCCTGGATGAATTTGGTACATAATTGCTTCCACCTTTTAAAACTGAGTGAAGAGAAGCTAGTGGAAAGATAACTGGTTTGAACTTTAGTCTGTGTGAATGCAACCAATGTAATCGAACCACAATCACTTGTGCCTAAGCAAAACTCATTTTTAATTGTGTCTCTGTTCTTTTTCATCTGCCAAAATGATGTATTAGGATGATGGTCCCCAGTGAGGTCCAGACACCTCCCCACTCTTTATTCTCACGAAATTATTATGATTAACTTTAGTTGTTTTCTTACCTGCCCATCTCCATGTGGGGCTGACAAAGTTAGCTAATAATTAATGCTTACCTTGCCATGAGTTGTGCAGCGGTTCGGCCTAGCTGACAGGCGCCGACGGAGCTGGTGGGCCCGTCTCTGATCCTGCGTGTTGCTCGCTGCGTTGGTGGCGCGCGAGGTGAGCAGGCCGCTGCCACCACCTTGACAGCGCTGCCACGGTGTGTGGACAGCAGTTGCATGAGAATCTGGTTTTTAAGAGAGATCCAAAGCAGCTCAGAACTGATATTCTGTGTTAATTAGCTGGGTACTGGGGTGTTAGCCAGATGTGCTACTCCTTGGGCCTCTTTCTGCCCTCTGAATTAGAGGGGACATTCAATGCATGTTCCCACCTCATACAGCCCTGAGGGAAAAGCCTGGAATTGGCAATGACAGTGAGGATAGCAGGGTGGTTGGATATTCTTGGTCATACACCTTTCACAGTACTGCCTTCATGCTACCGTTCTTGCTTTGCTCCCATCTGGTTCTGCAGTGTTTTCAGTGCTGTGCTCCAAGTCAAAGGGATGCTAGAAATCATGGAAGCTTATCAGAGCATAGGAAACGCTGTTTTTGTCCAACCTACAAGTTTTGTAATTAAGGTTGAAGAGGATTTAACTTCAGTGGTGCCTGGGAGGTTATAGCTGTCTGTGGGTGAGTTAGCAAAGTGTGAAGCATAATTTCCCACTGGCAGTAGGGCCCCAGAGAGGGGTCTCCAAACCTTCAAACTCTGCCAAAGGATAATGAGACATGTGAAAAAAGGATTTATCCAAAATAATTATCAGAAGGGATGCTGGCACATAGTTTTGCAAGGAAGTCTTGGAAAGGGCAAAACAGAGGATAGTTTAGGGAGGAGTCTTATTCTTTCCAATTCATCTGGCTGGTCTCTAGCCCAGTAGGCCCTTGTAGATAGGTGCTCCGGTTCTGATGAGCATGAATGTCTGATAAACTGCCTCCGATTCCACTTTCATTCATTAGTTTGATGTGAAATAGGAGACCAAGTAACTCCATTTGTGGGCTATTAGAGAAGCTTGTTTCAGCTCCATTTGCAACCGATTTCAAACTTTCTCATCACGAGGCAGTCATAGATCAGTGCCTGTAAGCACCATATTATGCGTAGCCAGGCCACACCACTTGCAGTGGTGAAAGTCAGTCCCTCCTAGTGGTGTCTGTGCTTGGGACAATGACTTTTAGCAGTATGTGAATGCACAGATTAGCAATTTGGACTAGGCTGCATACAGCTAGCAGCACGCATACTACAGTTTGGTTACTCCTGTCAATACCTGAGGGGAGGTGGGGGTGCAGGGGGGGGAAAATAACCTCTCAGTTGTTGCTGATTTGCAAAGAAATTTGAAAGTCTGAGTGGTATATTAGGGCTGACAGTTTGAGAAGAATTTCTCTATTCAATCTTTTTTTCCCCCCTCCTTCCTGCTGCTATTGACTCATCTATTCTTTTCACTCTCTGTTTACACTCATTTGTATGCACTTACTCTGCTGACTGGTTAAGTTCCGCCATCCACTTACAACTGCAATGAATAATGTCTTAGGCCCAGTGTCTACAAGTGCAGGGCCCTCACACATCAATGTCATTACTGGAATTACTTTTACTGATAGCAGCCACGTGGCAGGCATGCCAGGAGCATGAAGAGCATAATTACTCAGGTTTGCTCAAAAAAAAAAAGGCATTTTGCATTATTATTTATTTATTTATTTTTACTTATTGACTTCCACTGCCCTGTTGCATTATTTTTATTTTTATTTTAACTCACTGACTTCCACTGCCCAAGAGAACATGTGTTCTTGCACTCTCTCTTCTGGCTTTTTCTACACTCTGGCTGCAAAGCAGGACTCCATGTGGGATTAGGTTGGGCCTTGGTGTTATGTGGGACCTCTGAAGAAGAGTCAAGGAGCCTTTTGTGCTTTTCAGGGGGAAAAGTTTTATATTGCTATGAGTGCTGGACTGGTACCTAGACAGACTTTTCTGGATACTTCAGACCCAATTTCTGGACTTAAGCCTATGCTTAAATTTTGCCTGAGCTGCAGTCTGTTCGAAAAAGGCCTTCACAGCAAGAGGTTCGTAGTCCCTTTCCTGTAATATTTCTCCCAAGAGAATGTAGCCTATTTCTTAAAAGACAGCACAGCAGCACCTCTGATCAGCAGAAGAGATCTTCAGAAAAGGTGCAGTTCCGAGGTGTCCTTTTTTGTTGTTTTTCTTGGAGGGAAGGACCCGTACCATAGGTGCTGGACAGACGCAGGGGCTTGTCTGGGGTGCTCCCAATTGTACCGTTTACTTTTTTCTGTTTGGCTTTTAAGTTCCTTCTGAGTATTTATGAGATATTTGGATATATGTTTTATTGTATTCTAACCAAGTGCCTAGAGTAATCACCACAATGAACCCAGTAAGCTTTCATGACCTTAAAAAGAGTAATTGAATACTGGCATTGGATTTAATTGGGGGTGGGGGTGGGGAAGAAGTTAATTGTTCTTAATTTAATCTGAAAGACAAAAAAGACTTTAAAGATCTCAGCTGGCATATGAAAGAATGCCCTCTTCTTGTTCTAGATTGTATCGTCTCATTAAAATGCCCCTTTCCTGTAATCACTATTTCACAGTTCAGCCATCTCCAGATACTGTGAAACAGCTGTGCAAAGGTCAAGTACAAGAGGGCAATGGGAAAAGAAAATCACACCACAGCTCCCAGGGTTTCCAACCACCCTGTTAACAAATTTACTGACACAGGGCATAATTTTTACTGACGCTGCCCATTTTTTACTGACACTGACTCTTAAGACTCCATAGGGAGCAGATGCTGACATCTCTCTTGACTTTGAAAAGCTCATTGCTGAAACAAAATGGTTTTATGCAAAGATTTACATACAGTGTCTAAACATTAAGCAGGGGATCAATAGCTCTTCAAGTCAGAGTAATGATCCCACATGGCATAGCTACATTTTAATTAATAGGAATGCACCCATTTTTCATCCTTGTACCTTTTTTTTTTGCCTGCCTTGTGAGTCCCGAGGGTCTGTTCAAGCACATCCGTTTCTTATCAGCATGTACTAGCTGGAGTTTTTTTGAGGTTCGGATTCTGCATTGACACCTGTACAGGCAGACCTGGCACCTTCATGGCCTTCGATTGAGGTCAGCGGACCTTGGCACAGGTGGTATCTCTGTATGTCCTTGGAGATCTTGCCCCAAGAGCAAGCCCTTGGTTAAGAGACGAAGGTGGCTAGTAGGTTTCAAAGAGCTTATCACCTGGGTAGATTTAGTTTAAAAGACATAGCTGTTCAGAAATAACAGCTGTCTGTTGTAGCTCCATGCTTGCTTTTTGTCTCCTCAGTCTCTCCAGTTGTTTGCTATTGACTTTTCAGCCTGACATAAACATGATTTTGTTTGGTTCATCTGTTATACCTGACCACTAAACTGCGCTCCGTGTGGTACATGTTCATTTTTTTTTCCTCTTGCTGCTTGTGTTCCCTCTCAGTTGTTGACTGTGACTGGAAAATAGGCGTACAAAGCATTTTGCATTCTCTGAATGTACCACACAGTAATTCTGCTGTCTGAAAACTCTGTAATGTCAATAATTGATGCACTTGAGAAGTGGTAATTAAATTAGTTAATTATGCTGGTAAAATTACATGCAATTATGTGACTGCAGGGTATGTTTAGTAAATTAGGCTTTCCCATACTCACTACATATTGTGGTGCCAATTTTGTTCCTTGATGATTAGGTAGCTTTTGATACTTCTTAATTGATTTAATACCTGGATCTTCATTAGCCCTCAATTGCTATGCAATGTATGTCTGACATTTTTCTCTCTGATATTTCACAGAGTATTGTTCATCAAAAAAAATCAATCTCTCTCTATATATATACATATTCCTGTCAGATGTTCAAGCATCAAGACTTTAGGGAAAATGTTCTATTCTACAAGTGTCTTGCAGTGACTTTCCCACTAGTGTGAGATGCCAATCAGCTAACTGTCCCTGGGAACCCTCTAAATGTGAAATGACTGATTTCATTAATTTTTCTCTTGAAAGACCCAGATAGGTGTCTCAAGGAAGATTGGCATGGTGGCAACAGTCTTAATGACACCTGTTAACTTTCCGGAGAACAGTGAAAGGTTATTAAAAGATAATGTTAATTCAAATAAAAAAATCAAGGGGTCATACTTGATTGTGTTTGGTGTATGGCTGGCATTTGCAGTTCTTCATTCCTACTTGTTGAATATTTCACATGTCCGAATCGCATCCTATCAGATGGCTACCTTCATGCTGGCATGGTTTGCTATGACAAAACCTCCCCAGCTCTACTTGTCTCCAAACCTGGTGGGACCCTCCACCTGCACATACTCTATTGCTGTCAAAAATGATGCTTTGGGATATGTCTGTTGGGATCCATCTCTGTTTAGAGTGCTAGTGAAAAAGGGCATTAAAAGCAAGGTCATGCAGATTCGCCTGTGGTCTCTTATTTCTGTTTATAGTGACGAGTCTGTGTGGAACAAAGGAAAGCGTAAGGGAAGCAAATTGGTTTTTTGGGGCTCTGGAGTCGTGGAGCATAGAACCTTATCTGTTCCCGGGCCCAGCCCAGCTATGTGTCAATATCAAAAATGGTGTAACCGGAATGACAAAGCAGCTAAGTAACTGAACCTGCAGTCCTGCTACAGTGACAACTTAGCACTAAAAAATGCTGAGTGTCTGTCTCCCATTGAGGTAGTGTTTCAGGGAACTTGATACACACATAGGGAGACAGGAACCCTGGTTTGTACCTTATATATTCTGGCTTCTCGAACGTGCTGGTTGCAAAGGACTGAAGCCATGTAGTGGTAAGCACAGGAAACTGGGAACAAGGGGTCTTCATTTCTCCCAGCTTCTCTTAATTTAGTGCTTCTAGGGAAGACCTACTTTTATGAATGTGCAAATGTCACAGCTTCTTGAGTTATTTCTGGAAATTGCAAGCTGATGATGAAATTAGACTTAATACTTCCAGCCTACAGGATTGACCACAGGATTGGAGGGTTTCTGATATACTTGTTCCAGCAGTAACAGATGCAGTTCCATTTAATAGGCTAATACATATTTCCAAAAGCTGTAGTTTTGTCCAGTGATAAGCATTGCTCTTAAAATATGGAGGAGTGGAACCAGCTAAATGAAAAATAGTGTAAAGAAAAATCCTGTGTAAAAATGTTCAGATTTAGATGGGAAAGCTGTCTCCTAAGGATACTTGGAGGGAATGTAGAGGTAGAGATGGATCCTCCTGCAGGCATGTAATGGTCTTACCGGTGAGTCTGTTAAAATGCAATCTGCTTTACTTGGCAAACTCCTATATGCACCAACTTTGTTCATTTATCAGTTGTGCTATGTGCTGATCGGGGATGCCTGAATATTGAAAATAAAGGGGAGATGAAGCATAAGATAACCCTAGGAGAGCAGGGCCTATGCGAAGATCTTTGCTCTCTTTTCTTTAGTGGAGACAGTTTCTACCTGGCACTTGTAGACTTCTGAAAGCAGTGCATTCAAAACAACTTATCTGTATTTGGCACATTTGTGCTATTGAAGCTGGCATGCTACCTTGTTAGCTGGCGTAATGCCATCCCAACAGATGGGCAGGAGTATAGACAGCCAGGAGACCATGTACGAGCATCAGTATGTGTGTTGAGGGCAAGATCCCTAGCCAGGAGTGTTGAAATGTTTGTCTGTCCTGTGTTTCTGTGCCTGTGGCTTAGATGATGCACCAGCCCCTCTCAGCACTGAATACAATTAACTGCACTAGTATAAGGCTAGTCCCTCACCTCCAATGCAGGGTGTGCTCTGGGCATGCAGACTCCGGGTTATTCTCCTGGGGACTTCAGGAAGAAACAAATGCTTGCTACATAGAAAGTAATTTTAAGTGTGGTAGACCAACTTTTAAAACTATATGTGTATGTGTTATGCCTTATTAAGGCATGCTCACAGCAGTCTTGGAGAACAAGCAAAGCTCCATCAATGGTGGCACAATATGATGTGTAGTCAGCTGAGGTCAGTTGCATTCAGGGCATTGCCACCAGACTTCTGTTTAGCTTGGAAAGTGGGTAGGGCTTGTGTGCATCTCTCTGGAAATTGCCAATTAAATTAATTCTTGGACTTTTCTAGGAATTTTTCGTGTTGTTTGTCTTTTCATGAACAGACAGAATTTTCCCTGCGGGAAATACAAAAGCACGTTCATTGACGCTAGGTGCATCTGTAAATTCAGGTAGTTGACTGCATTCATGAAATCAAGGAAAAAGAAAGAACCAGTTGATGTATTGTGTATCACTGAAGGGAATCCATGCCTCCATGAGCAAATATGAAATCAGTTGATGTATCGTGTGTCACAGAAGGGAATCCATGCCTCCATGAGCAAATGATACTTTCTGAACTCTAACTAGCTTTCAATTTGGTGTGCAGGTAGTAGATATTTGGTTTGAGAGTGGCAACTTTTGTTTTAGCTCAAATTTGCTTTAGGGTGATGTATGCTAATCTGGAAAAAAAAAAACAAAAAAGCCCAAAAAACTCTGGTCATAACTTATGAACACTTATTTGCAAATGTCTTGCTAGCTAAATTGGCTTAAATTTACCAATATTAAACTCTAATCAAACTCTGTGTTTCGTTAAGTATAGACTCCATCCAGACTCCCACTTAAATTTGCTTCAGCTAAAGAACTGGCAGCCCTTTCAAGAGTTTTATGATATTTTTAAAACCATACTAAATATACTGACAGAAAGCCATGGGATTGCAGTCTGTGGTTCAGAGGCCTGCTCAACTGGGGACAAAAGCAGACAGTAAAACAAGCATAAATTTATGAAGTCATTGTAATACTTCATGTTCAGAAAATTATCTTTGGAACAGTAAAGATTGTGCCCCTAGATCTTTCTCTTCTGACAAGGTCTGCCCAAAATGGAGTATCTTCACCTGGAGAAGTTTTGGTCTTATCACAGGTGACAAGATAACTATTTTTTTTCCTAGGCCTGTTGCTGCGTGGTCTGTTTTGATATTTACTCATCCTGTGATATTTTTTCCTAATTATATAATAATGGATAACTTGAGATCACTTTGCATTAAAGTCCCCAAATTATGTTCTGCTAGTTTCAACAAATAGGTGTAGTGCTGAACTGGCAATAGTCACATTTGCACACCCTGAAACATAAGTCTGTTTTCTTTAAACATTCCCTTTCCACGTAATATACAATGTCTCCTGTCTTAAATAGCTGTTGGTGGTGTGAATAGAGAGTCCTGCAGGTGGGTCAGTGAGTTTAAATCATTTATCTGAGTTGGGATCATGTCTGTTGGACAACGTATGAAAGGAATAGGGTCCCAGTTCGGTACCTAATAGATATACATAGTTAGCAAAAATGTCTGTCGACCCTAACCCAGACTTGTTTTCCTTGAAAGAAAGATTGCTGACATGTGACTCAATATTTTAACTGTTGTTAGGATACAAATTCAGATTGTACGTGCCACCAAAGACCTCTCAGCTAAGGGTAAGTTGTTTCCCTTGTTCTCTTTAGTTTATGAATCTGATTATTTACAGAATTTAATGAGCAGTATCTGTTTTATCAGAATAATTGCTTCTTTTTCTGGAAAAAGTACCCTGGATCAAAGCATTACAGAACAGCTGAAATGTACTCAGCAGGTCCTTGGTTCTTTTTTTGTTCCATTACCAATTTTTCTAAAGTAGGTGCTTATGTGAAGGCGTAAGAGAGAGATGTACCTGTGAATCTCTCTGCTTACTCTTTCCACGTGTCACATGTCCCACTGTGGGACTTCAGGGTGTACCCCAATGTTAAGACTTGGATCACAGGGTGATAATAAACTAAATTCCAGTA
Source organism: Tinamus guttatus (assembly GCF_000705375.1). The sequence goes on from NW_010588062.1 coordinate 222,030, forward strand.
TCTTATTATGGAGAGAGGAGTGACCTGCTCCCTCTCCTGCAGTCCCTCACCGTGCCCTTCACCCACACGGCTTTCTTTACATTCGCTTTCTGGGTGGAGCCTTCACACTCTCATACCCCAGACCACTCCATCGTTCCTTCCCTGCCTCTTCCCACCCCAGGTTACAAGCGAGTTACAGTGACAGCCCTACCTGTGCTTGGAGCCTTCCCGGGGAGCCGGCAGTGTTGCCTGGGTAGGTTTGTAAGAACACAGCAGTTGTCATGTTGGTGCTACCCTTTGCAGTAGCCTCTCTCCTCTCATGTCTGCAAGGGGGTGTGTAGAAAGAGTAAGAGAGCAGGGGTGTGTGATAATTCATTGTAATTATTATTTTAGCCCCTATCAGTCATGTCTTTGCCTAAGTTGAAATACTCTAAGCAGTGTTTTCTAAGTGAAACTATCATCTCTTTGACAAGGTTCGTATCAAAAGTGTGCTGAAAAGAGGTTTATACTATACAAAAGTCTGTATGTTTGAGTCCTATTTTAAGCTTAATATACTTCCTAGGGATCGGACATTTCTGGTATGTGTTACTCATCTCACTCAATGCAAATGCTCACTTTTTTCCTCTCTCTCCTGACACCCTTTTGCTCTTCTTCAGGATATCTTTTTATGATGCCTTAGATAACTGCTCTATGTAACTTCTGACTGAAGCTTGGGAAGAGCTTATTCCCAATTAAGGGCACAGGCACTATTCTCCTAATTTTTGTTTGTTTGTGTGCGTGTGTGTGTTTTGCTACCCCAGAAATGTCTTACTCTAATTTCCTACTGAACCTTTCTAACAGAGTTCTTCTTTGAATTCACTTCCCCATAGGCAGATGGAACAATATCATACAGGAAAATCTGAGGTGTAAGTAATAATGCCTCAGCATCACAAATCTTATACAAGCTTGTTCTTGAAGAAACTGGGTTGATGTATTGTCTTCAGACTGCAGAGCAGCTCTTAAATGGTAGGAGTTTGATCACAGAAAGACATTTAGTGAGGTGGCCAGGTTCAAATTTCCTTTCTTCATTAACTCTATTAAAATACAATAGGAAGTAAAATTCTGGGTCTATGATGTGGCTTGCTGATGGACCAGGATGGAATGCTATTAGCTTGCCGCATATCCTACACTGTTATCTGCGGTAAGAACATAATCACTTCCACATCCTTATACCAAAAAGAGAAACTTCTTAATTAAATTGTAATCTTTATTGACTTGTGAGGCAACAATTTGATTTTGCTGACTCATCCCAAATCTACCTAGATATGTAAAGCTCCAGGTTTATAAGCTGCTTCATAAATTGCAGACAGACTGTAACTAAATGAAAGTTATCTTAACAGAAAGGTTTCCACAAAAAATATTCTTGTCTTTTGCATTTTGCATTTTAAAATATATTTAGCAGCAACAGGTGCAGACTAGGTTGTCCTTGCAGCAAAATAAAAATGCAGTTGGATACCTAGCAAGGAAGAGTAATGTAAGTATCAGCATGGTACATGGAGCACCTGTAGTACAGTTGTATTTTTTTTTAATGACTCTCTTGAGCTTGTCTACTATTTGTATCAAGATAAAAAACTACTCTATTAGAGTGCAAGTCCTCCACACAAAGCTTGTTTACCCGTATATTCTCCTTTCATCTGTTTTACTTAATGATTCTTGTCTTCTTCCTACTCGCTCTCTTCACTGTCATACTAAAACAACTGATAGTGAATGCTGTCTTCATTTTCACTCTAGTCATTTTAGGTTTGGGTTATCATGCCCCCAATTCGCAGTGACTCCAGGATCAAAAAATTTTCTTGTTCAGTAATGTGTAGGTGCATTGCGGTTGTGGTAGCTGTGGTGAGCTGGCTGACTGCTTTATCATTTAGATAACCTTGCTTCTGCTTGTCACTGCTCTAATGCTAATGTTTATCCTGATGGACACCTGTAAATACCCTTTTCTCCTTCATGAGATTTGGTGCAACTACTTTTCTGCCAGATATATCCCTTATGCATGAGTCTTATCTACCTTATTGATTCCTGATGGGAGATATAGTAAGGAAGTTTGGGCAGTGTCTTGAATACATAGAAATTATCCAATTCAGAGTAACTATAGCATCTCATTTTGCCACTGCAGTGGAACTAAAGGCAGTGATGTCAGCATGAAATTATGATGTCTAGGGTAACCATGTTTTTGAGGCTTAATCTAGTGTAATTCCAGAAGCTCTGGAAACTGAAATTACTGTGTTAACATATTACAGTGATACCCGTGTCAATCAGTGGTTGAGCTTACATGCACTTTTCTTCTCTTGACTCTGGTAGGGGGAGATGAGATATAAAAATCTCACAGGATGTGGTTTCGTGGTTGGGTCATTGAGCTGAAGCTTCAACTTTTACCTGGATTTTGGTGCCACCTGCGCAAAGAGGATTGTTACTGACTCTAAGAATCACAAGATGGAGAAAAATCATAGAATCATAGAATGCTTAAGGTTGGAAGGGACCTCTAGAGGTCATCTAGTCCAACCCCCCTGCACACGCAGGGTCACCTACAGCACGTGGCACAGGACTGCGTCCAAGCGGGTTTGGAAGATCTCCAGAGAAGGAGACTCCACAACCTCTCTGGGCAACCTGTTCCAGTGCTCTGTCATCCTCACTATTAAGAAATTTTTCCTTAAGTTCCTGTGGAACTTCTGGTGCTTCAGTTTGTGGCCATTACCTCTAGTTCTGTCAGTGGCCACCACTGAAAAGAGGCCAGCACCATCCTCCTCACTGCCTCCCTTGAGGTTCTTACAGACACTGATTAGATCCCCTCTCAGCCTTCTCTTCTCCAGGCTGAACAGGCCCAGCTCCCTCAGCCTCTCCTCATAGGGCAGATGTTCCAGGCCCCTGATCATCCTGGTGGCACTGCGCTGTACTTTCTCAAGCAGCTCCACATCCCTCTTGTACTGTGGAGCCCAGAACTGGACACAATACTCCAGATGCGGCCTCACCAGGGCTGAGTAGAGGGGCAGGATCACCTCCCTCGACCTGCTAGAGATGCTCTTCTTAATGCAGCCCAGGATCCCATTGGCCTTCTTGGCCACGAGGGCACACTGCTGCCTCATGGTCAACTTATCATCCACCATGACACCCAGGTCTTTCTCCGCAGAGCTGCTCCCCAGAAGGTCGGTCCCCAGCCTGTACTGGTGTCTGGGGTTATTCCTCCCCAGGTGCAGGACCTTGCACTTGACCTTGTTGAATTGCATGAGGTTTTTCACCGCCCAGTTGTCCAGTCGGTCCAGGTCCCTCTGGATGGCAGCACAGCCCTCTGGGGTACTGATCACCACCCTCTGAACTGAATAATTAAGTGATGTGAGTGTTTTATGTTTTCTTCTAGAGTCTTTTCTTTTTTGAATTCCAATGTACTCTGTTGGGCCATGATTTTAAGATTTGTGTACAAACCTGTTCATTTAAATGAAAGCTTTGGATCTCACACAACTACTAACTTTTGAGAAATGGGATTCTAACCAAACCAATTCTAATCAAATATCACAAGACTTGTGCTTAAAATCTTGGAAGCTGGCAACACTGGTCTTGGTCCAATTGTCAATTTATTTAACAGGCATGTGCAGTTGTAGGAGGTTGTCTAAAATGCTGTGAAAAATGAGTGGATATATTCTTGCAGTCAGTAAAAAGGTAGTTAAGAACATAATATCAATTAGCTATTCTTATTCAATGTGTTCTTCTGATCCCAAAGTATGTTGTACATCGTACCCTTTTTGTACTTGTAAAGAGAACTTATATATGCAAATATTATTGTGCAAGCTCTTTGTGCAAATTTGAAGAGGAAAGATTTTTGCTCCTTTGCGTAAGGAATACTCATATTTTACAGTGCATCAAAAGTAACCCTAACTAAGCCATATAAAGGCATATCGCATCCTTTGACTTTGTGACTCACTTATTTATTTCTTGATTATATGCCAGACAAATTCCAGTTTCTTGTGTTTTACTTACAATAACATTAGTGTTTAATTCTACAGATTCAATCAAAGCTACACTTAATATTAAGAAAACAAATCCCCTATTTTACAGCTGCATTAAATACTTTCCCCTAAAATGGTTTTAGTGCCTTTTTTTTTTTTAATTTATAGATTTTTCACAAAGCTAGAGACTTTATTTTGATTTTAGTACTCTGTATTTATAGTTGTGGAATGATCATTTTCTGGTTAATTTCACACTGAGCTTTCTCAAAACTAGCTGTATTAGTTCCATGCTCTTTAAATCTTCTCCTTTCTATCATTGCTGTTACAATATATTAACTTTATATTCTTAAGCTATTAGGTTTCAGCTCAGTTAATAATTTGTGGGGATTTTTTCTTTTGAGAATATCTGGGTTGCTGGCATTGTGTGTGTGTGTTTTTGTATTTTCCTTTGTTTTTTAGGAATGGCAAATAACATAATCGTAATAGCGCAAGACTTTGCTTCATGAGCATTAGAAAAGATAGGGCAGCAAATAATGTAGCAATCTTCACCTATCTTTTAGTTTTGTTTTTCACTTTGCAGAGGGTGAAAGCTTACTTTGACATTTGGCTGTTAATGCTCTTTCATTTGTCTTTTCCTGGAGAGATGTAAGGAGGTGTGTGTGCATTTTCTTATTTTTTTCTTGACACCTGGCAATAACAGAATATCCCTAATTATATGCAGGCTGTTTTGTCTATGTGTGTATGAGCTGGCTATTTTTATTTTTTTAAATCTAGGTCATTCCTTTACTTAAGCAACTGTATATGCTGAAAATGGTGTCACAACTCGGAGAGAAAGGGAAATTTTCAACAGATCAAATTAAGGCCAGGGCTTACTGAGCAACAAACTTGTCTTTCTGCTTGGAGAGTTTCTGCTTGCAAAAACTGGTGCTTGATGGACATGTGCTTTCATGCAGGAAAATGACCAAATACTTGTGTTTGGGTGGGTTAAGGAGCTACTGACCTAGTCTGGATGTGGAGTTCATATAAGATCATGGATGATCGAATCAAAAGTTTTGCCTCAGATTCCCCTTCGAGGACATTGTTCTGAGGACTAATCAGGAGGAGAAGCCCCTGAGTCTCAGCACAAACTGGAAAAGATTTCGCAGTGAAGGCTAGAGGGTCACACCACAAAAAGATGAAGGCAGAGGGGAGAATGGGCTGTTGAAAGATCTCTTCTGAGGCTGATGGTTTTACAAGCAGGCAGAACAAATAAGCAAAACCTCAGGGAAGTGAAAGGAAGCTGTGTCCTTTACCACAGCCCGTGATTTGGTATTCTTCTTTCTCCCCATTACCAGAAGCTTATTTTGGGGAAAAAAAAAAAAAAGTTTCAAGAATTTGAATCCAAGCCTATCTGGAGAGGTGTCTCCCCATCTTCTGCCAAACTTTTTCAGCTTTTTTCAGACAGACACACGCTTACTCTCCACCTGCTGCATGTATCCTGCTGTGATGAATGTGTACCCGCACTGTACACATGGATCTAGACTTGCTGTCTATTGGATTTCCATTGCAGGCAACCCAAGAGAAGCCTATAGCTTTTCACATTGTTTTTTTTCTCCATTCTCTAGAGGGTTGCTGGGCTGATGTTGGTGTAGATGACTCTGGTCTTTCTTTCAGTCAGAACTTGTCAACTCAAATAATCTTTATGAGTAGACCCTACAGTAAGTGCTGCCATAAAAGACCCTTTGCAATGAAGTGTTTTGAATTGGGAAACACTGGAGATATCTGGCACAGTATTTTGAAATCACTAAAGTTTATGTTATTTTCAGGTTAGATATGTGTAGATATGCAAGTATTCCTCGTGTGTGCTCCTCCAGGGCTTTGTTAAACTGCTAAATAAAAGTGCGCTCAGGGAGAATTTTGAAGTCCAGTCCTATTCCAGAGCAGAGCTGCCAAGGCTTTACTGCTCCCATAGAAAAATTTTGCTTTGGGTCATCTTTTGTCAATGGAAAAAGATTACTACACTGTGTTTTGGAAGCACTAAAATCTCTCTATTTTATAGATATGTTTTTCCTTCTTGGGTGGTATGTAGTCTGAGCCTCATGTCTTTTTTGCTCACCCAGTTAGATGATACCTTTTTATTCTGTAAATCTTCCTTGACATAGCATTCCTCCTTCCTCCAGGGATAAATAGGATAAGGTATGCAGAGTGAGATAGCTGCACTGGTGACTACATTGAGTAAAAAAATGTAAAGTGGAGTTACTAAACCTTTGCAGTGCTTCATGCTTCCTTAGGTGTGCAGCCTGTCAGCAGAAATAGCAAGCTAAATAGCAAGCAGTAGTAGAAGGGGAGAGAAATCGGGGAAGAAAAAAGATAGAGAAAAAGAGATTTTGTGGGGGTAGGAGTCTTTGTGGGGGTTGGTTGGTGAGTGTGAAAGATTGTGGAAACCATCTTCAGGCGGTGGGATTTGAGGGAGAGAAAGAGTTACCACTGTTAGAGGTGAGAATGTGCGAAAGGATGGAAAGGAAACCAATGCTCCCTGAATTCAGGGGCCGCAGGTCAGCAGGTTGGCAAGAGCAAGCCCATGGAGAATTTTTAAAATAGTGAAGTCAGTTTTGATCAGAGTCCTATAATGAAGTGAAAGCCAGTGGAATTGTCCAGTGCTGCCAAACCAAGTATTGGAAGCTCACAATTTTTTTTCTCCCCATTATGTTACTATACCCTAAAATTGACCTAAATGTCACACAACTTTTTAAAAGTAATAAATCTTGAATGATTTTTATTTGCCTTTTTTTTTTTTTAATTATCCAACTTTGTCATATTTCAGCTCCCCCTGAGACTTTTTAGAGCAGCCAGGTCTGCAAAAACAAACAAACAAAAATCCCGCTAACGGTAGTGTCTTCATTCAGTCCTGAATATTCAGTTCAGGATAACTTTCAAATTCTGCATTTCACAAATTATTTGTCAAAAGTATTGCTTTTGGTTGTCTTTTCAATTTACATAGGATTTGTATTTTCCTTAATGAAAGAAGATAAAGACTTATTTAATATATTAAGAGAATATCAGCAGCACAACTCTTTTTATGATCTAGTTTTAACAGTCAGCCTCTGCAGATTCAGAGCAAGACTCTGGCAGTGCGTGATGGCCTAACAGTTCTGGAAATGTCATCAATAATGTTGATCTATGGTTGGTTTATTTTTTTTATAATGCTAGTGCAGGAACCATGCTGACAGAATAGAGGTTCCTTTGCAAGCTGTCCAGGTAGTGGATCTTTCTTTTATAAATCAGATCGGCATGTGATTTTAGAACTATGTAGTGTATTTCTGGAGAGTGGGGCAAATACAAGGCAATCCTGACTTTTTTCAATAGTGTGATGATTGCAAAAGATGTCTCTATGCACTTCATTACAGCCTGCAACAAGCTTTAAACGCATCAAAGTGGACTTGTTGCTTTAGTTGTCTCTGAGACAGTAGTAATGATAAATCCACAATGAGGATAAACCTTTTCCTTTATGTAGGTTACATGACATAACATCTGCTGTCCATATTTTGACCTGTATTTTGATACAAAGCCTCCCAAAATCCGTACACAAAAGTGTGGAAGTTGTTGTATGTTTTAGAGCAAGCTGTTTGTGCATGTTACTAGTCCTGTGCTGGCAACAGGAAGGACTGTATGAATTCCAAATGCACTTTTGGCACATAAGCAAAACCTGTGATTGTGTAAAGAAGTTAAAACCCTTCCTCTGTTTCTAATAAATAAATAAAAATGTTGAAATTTTCCATGGTCACTTGAAAATTAAATGTTTTGCTGTTTTTTTCTGAGTTAGTTTTAAAATAAAGCCTTAGAGCCCAAGCTGTAAGGCTCCTAGTTCTGGAGCAGCTCTAGTTTCTCAGATTCAGACAGCCTGCGAGCCTTGCAAACTAAAACTAAAGGGAATTTGTAAGCTCACAAGTCCTGGATCATCAGTGCCCATTGCGAGGGGTCATGGAAGTTCTGCTGGAGAGCCAGCAGTGGGGCGAGCGATGTGTTGATGTGCAGCATGACCCCCTCTCCCCGAGTTGATGTGGGGGCTCGAAGCTGATCCCTGCCTTGGTGTGCGTACATCACTTCCCAGGAGAGCTGCTCAAACTGCTTTGCTTTTGGCACTTGCCCATGCCCTGTAGGCAAAGAGTCCTAGCTACTGCTGAGCCTCCTCAAGCCCTCGGAGCGCCCAGCTCCGTGGCAGGAAGCCTGCGAGCTCTGAAGTCCCTGGCTATGGATGTGATTTGACTGTGAAAACCATGGTTTGCAATGCGGTGCAACCGTGCAAACCGTTGCCATAAGGCAGTGCAGAGGCCAGAGGATTTAGCAGGATTAAACAATGGACTGAATGCTTCTGTATAAATAATTACACTATCCAGAATTATAATCGTTAATGCTAACAAACGTTTTAGGAGGCTATAAAACCTCATGTTTCAGGATTTATGTTTTAGGGATCAGGGAAAAAAAATAAAAAAAGTTAAGGGGTGACTTATCCAAGTTCTTTATTTATTTATTTTGGCTTGATACATGGCTCAGGCCAGAGGCAGGATGTTGGAATATGGAATAGATGGATCACAGGTATGGTTCTGTGAATCAGTGTTTATCTTGCTCACTGTGAATCCTGAGAAGTGCTTCTGATACATTTCTTTATTTGCAAAGCATTAACTAATGATTACTAAGGAGATGTGCAGGTGGGTAAAGCCTGTGTTGGCACAAGCCCTTCATTACTTGGACTGTGACAGTGGACTCTCACACTGGCTGTACTTGCTGTTCCAAAAATTGGGCATCTCCACAGAAACAAGTCAAAGAGTGGCAAAGAAAATAAATTCTCACCTTTCTTTAGGTTTGCTTCTGTGGGCTGAAGTTATGACTCAGCTTGCAGGCATGAGAAACACCCACAGTACCACACCTCCCTGGCAAAGCCAGGTGCATGAGCACTCCAGAGGCTTATTCTTGAGGGAAGCACTGGAAAAGTACTCATTCTCCATGCCTCAATAACATTTACCGTTGTCACCTCGGGCATTTCACTATCCAGGGCTGTTAGTAAAGGAGTGTCATACTGAACTGTTGCTTTGCTTCACAATAGTGTTGTATCAGGCGAAGTAAAGGTCAGTAGCTGTGACCTGAAGAGCTTAACAGGGAGAAGGTGCAAATTTTAAAAACAAATAGGCTGTAGTCTATTTGTTGCAGAAAAGTGTAAGGTTATCTCCTTCGTGTCTCCCAAATTTTTCTGTCATCCCTTTCCCAGTTTACAGGTGGGAAACTGAGCACAGCCAGGGAAAGGAACTGTGGAAGACCCTGGGGTAGGCTAGGAGCAGAACTGGTAACAGATCTCAGGTTTCTAGGGCTGAGCCTGTTATATCTTCTGCCCTTAAACTGTTAGTAAAGGAGTGTCATACTGAACTGTTGCTTTGCTTCACAATAGTGTTGTATCAGGCGAAGTAAAGGTCAGTAGCTGTGACCTGAAGAGCTTAACAGGGAGAAGGTGCAAATTTTAAAAACAAATAGGCTGTAGTCTATTTGTTGCAGAAAAGTGTAAGGTTATCTCCTTCGTGTCTCCCAAATTTTTCTGTCATCCCTTTCCCAGTTTACAGGTGGGAAACTGAGCACAGCCAGGGAAAGGAACTGTGGAAGACCCTGGGGTAGGCTAGGAGCAGAACTGGTAACAGATCTCAGGTTTCTAGGGCTGAGCCTGTTATATCTTCTGCCCTTAAACAGTTCACACTGCTCAGGATTTCATATTTGCAGATGGATTCCCAGCTCCTCTTCATTTTGTATTTTTGTTTCTAATGATCTTCTGTTGAGTTAGGGTTCAATGTGGATGTTCTGAAGCATCACAAAAACATGCGTGTTGCTGCATTGCCTGAAAGGCTTTTTTTTAAAAAAAAACAATTAAAGTAAGGAAAAAAAATGAAAAAAGAAAAACAAAAAACAAACAAACAAAAACAAACCAAATGATTCTCCTAGCTCCTGATCTGTGAGCATGGGCCAAACGTCCTCAAACTGAGTGGAAAAATGTTCAGAGAAGGCTGAAATAATGGGATCCTATAGAGTAAACAAAGCTTACTGACTGGCAAGATCTAATTACAGAGAAACTATCAATGCGAGTCATAACTTTGTTTTGCCTAGTATTCACTACTGCCCTGCTTCTTTCCTTTAGTGACTGCTTTGAGGTTGGAAAGTGCTCTGGAAAGTGGCAAATAAGTGAAATGTTACAAGTCTTACTAAAATATTGACTTCTAGTCAAAGCTTTGTCTGTATAAAAACTGAAGATTGGGTCCAAGAATATTATTTCTGCTTTCTCTGTGTTAGTGGAAAGCAAGCCTATTGCAATGAGTAATATATGTGCAAGAGTTCTACCTGCTTTCAAGAGCAGGGAGATGACTCATGCCGCTGCCTGTCCTGCTACCCCACAGCTGCAAATGTCATATTCCCTCCTTCATCCTTCGTCCACTGAGATCTTGAGGTTAGGTGTCAGCGACAATTGCATAGCTCAACAACGCCCAGAAAAAATACAGCTCTTTCCAAAGTAAAATCTTTTCTTTATTGCAGTTCATTTAGTTATCCTGACTCACAACAAATGCTTGGGGACCCTCAGCCAAACTTTCTTTTTCTTTCTTTTTTTCTTTCTCTCTCTTTCTGTTCTGCATGCTACACTGCCAAAAGAGGCATTCATAGAAATGGCTCAAAAGAGGTCTATGAGTATTTCCTTTAAAGCAGGTCATTTATAAGCCTGCCTATTTATTCCTGTCATCTTTACCTGCTCCCTCTGCATGAGAGCAGAATACATACTTCCTTTCTCTTCCAGGTCATGTATTTTAACCCCTCTGGGACAGCAAATTCACCGTCTGGGGTAGCCAATGACTTGGTTCTGCTGCTGATGTGAACAGCTATTTTGCCTTCATTTCAGCCTTAGTTTTAGGAGGCGATCAGTGGAGGTGGAAGGGACAAATAGTGGAATCATTTTTCTTTTATGAAAGTTCATTAATGGTCCCAGGCCTCCTAGTTAACCTCAATGCTGCAAGTAAGGGAGGTGTCCCACTTGTAGAACAGTGCTGGGATCAGCAGGTAAAAGAAAACCTGAGTAGACTGATTTTATTCAGTACAGGTGAGAAACTTTTAGAGCATGAAATCAAGTGCTGACTTAATTTCATTTCTCATGCAAACATGGCTAGAAGGATTCTAGATGGAACATATTTTGGATATTTTCTGATTGTCTAAGCATGTATTCAGTGGAGTTAGCCAATAAAAGAGTACAAGTGTCCTCATCAGGCCTTTGGACATCAGAGACCCATGTTTGTTAGGGTCATTTTTATCTCTGTTGCTACAAAGTCCAGTTCCATCCCAGGTTCCTCAAGTGACAGCTTTCCAAAGATGTCTTTCTCCCTCTTGTCCAGAAATGGCTGCAAGAGCTCTGCCAAAGGTTTGACTTGCTGGATCCATGTCACGATAGATCTGTGTTTGTAGATGTCCAAGAGGACTCCTAGGTCAAGCTAAAGTAGACAACTGTGAGTCAGGGAGGCAGCTCCTTTGACCTGTCTGCTGTGTAAAGTGGCCTGTCTAGTGCAGATGTCGTTTAGAGTGACCTAGTTACCAAACTTCCATTTTTGGAACTCATTACCTGCAAGGATCTCTGTCCTCACCTCTCCTTGGCAGTGTGGATATACTCTAAGCTGTCTAAGGTGGTTAGGGCTGCAAAAGGCTAGCAGGCCTTTTATTACAGGGCATGGTACTGACTGCGTTGGTTAGTGTTATACTTTTACAACCATTCATTAGCTTATATAATAAGTAATAAACTTATAGTTGGATTCCAAATAGATAGGTTCTCTTTTATGTCTCTTGTATGGTGTTAGAAGAGAGGGTTGAATTTCATCAGCACTGCATGTAATATCAAAATTCTCTGGGTAAATTTGGCATGTATTTCAGATAGAGAAATGTAATAGTATTCATGTTATTTCAAAGTCTATGAAACAATATCAAATGTACTTTTTATCCAGCTGATGTCTGGTGTACTTTAGGAAATATGTATACAGCTATTGCATGTCTGGCCATTACTGCAGAGTGAAACAGGATGAGGCCTTCTCACACATTTGTGCAAAGGAACTGGCAGTCTAAGGGCTAGTTTCTTAATTGTTTTGATGTATTCCAATTTGAAGTATCTTGGTTAATTTAGGTAGGGACAATGACAGACATACCAAAATGCAATTAAGTCTTTGAAGGATTAGATAAAGATTAAAGATTATAGATTAAAGATTATAGATTAAATTATAATCAGGCAAGCATTTAATTGTGTGCAGCTTGAAACAACTACTATGATCTTTTTTAACTAGTGATTTATTGAATCTTCTTCCACTATGCTATGCAGCCTGGAATAGATTTTCTGTTTCCTGAAGTTTAATGACATTCACTCTCTTAGTATCTGATATGTCCCAATATATTTTAAATGTGACTTTTTGCCTAAATTGACATCCTGTTCATGAGCTCCAAAGGTATTTTGATCTGCTTTGCATCCACCCTCATGTAAGTTTCAAGATAGCTTAAAATTTAAATGCTATAATGAGAGCTGCTCTGGGAGTATCATTGCTGAAGTCTGACAGGCAAGCAAAGGATCCAGGACTCATATGGTGAGCAGAAGAATCTCTCAAGTATTCTGAGTGCATCCAAAATGCAAGTCATGGAACTCAACTTATATAAGAAAGCTATTTTACATGACACCTTTCTGCATGTGTCTTAATTGTCCAACTTTAAAAATGAACCAAATATCCAACATCATTTTCTGATGTATTTGAGTGTTTTCTAATTCTTTTCTGATTGTCTACCACTATAGCTTCTGGCAAATATTTTTCTCTCTTTTATATATTCAAATCTAAATCTAAAATTTCAGAAGTTATTGACTTATTTTTAAGAATAGACCTGTAAAGTTACTTATGACAAATAGCAATTTGCTATTCATTGTTATTAAGCTGGTATGCAAATCATCCCATGCGTGACCAGGGAAACCAAGAATTTGCTGCTGTCAAACTTCTGTGAGAGCCTGCTGGAGGCCTAATGTACTTTCCAATATCTTTATGTTACTATGATCTCTAGAGTGTGTGAAGAGAACAGGAGGGAAGAATGCATTTAGTTGGAAAGTCCTCAGAACTAATTGCTTGAAGTGGTTAGGAAAGTTGACAGAATATAATTGCTGTGGAGACTTTCTTTTTTTCCCAGCTGATTGGCAGAGCTAGTTTTCATGGGCTAGTTTGTAGTACCGCACATGTCAAGGAGGTACAAAAAATACTAAAAACCCTGCCTGTGAGGTGGCTTTAATGTATAACAGGCTGTACAGATTAGGGACAAATCTAGCAAGCTAGGAAACAGACAGAGATGGAGCTTGGGAGCCACATAGTCACAGATATGTGGCTTGCCATTGAGATATCCACGTCTTTGGCCACAGGAATTGCTGCTTTGGCCCCATTCCTTTGCCTCCTGCTCACAATATTTTTTAAAAAAGGGAGCATTAGGAAAAGGTACAACTGTCTTCTTTCATTGAATGGAGTACCCAAAGGTTGTAGAGGTGAGTGCCTGTATGCTGGACAGGTGGGGCTTCAAGAATGTTTTTGGTGCTGCCTTTGGGGCATGTCTCACAGTGCACATCTGTGCCTCACTGATCTGCCAAGATCTTTTTGCTTTATCTGCCTTGCAGAAGATTGTAATGAATGCATGCCACTTTATAGCATACGGTAGGTCAATGCACTTAGAAAAAGGTTTGAGACCATAGGTCTCTCTCAGTTTTAGATTTTTTTTTGTTTGTTTTATTTTGTTTGTTTTCTGAGACCACTGGATATCCAGTTGCATCTTTTCCCTGACTTTCCCATTTTTCCTCTTTATCTGTCAGTCAAGAAAAAAAATAACTGTTTTAGAGGTTGCAAAGAAGCTTATCCAAGATGCTTTGAGCTATCCTTACAAATCACTTTGAAGTGAGATTTTTAAGAAAATATCTCCATTACTGAAGGATATTCTCTTTTGGGCCCTATGCACTTGGGAATAACTTGTTTTCTTGGGTTCAGCTCATATCTGCCGCAGATGCTCCTGTTGAATATTCTCCTTCACTTCTCCTGACCATTTCCCAACGCTGCTTTCCATGTATAGCGAGTTTCTTTACCTTGCTGCCCTATTCAGGAGACTTTACGGTTGTATCTAAACAGGAGGTTTACCTCTGGTCCCTCTGCTTAAAGAAGAAAAAAGAGCTATCGAGTACTTATGTACCTACTTGCTTGCAACCGGTTCTCAGAGGTCAGCAAATTATCTCATGTGGTGGAGGAGACTGTGCATAACGTAATGGATATTTTCTTCATCTGTCCATTGGGTTTAGACCCTTCCTTTTATACAGGCAAGACAAAACCATTCATCCAGTAATCACAATATTGATAAATATGAGAAGCTTTGCAGGGATGGTGAGTTTAAATACTAAGGGTTTGTCCCAAGGTTTTGCCAGGATATTTTTGTTTTCTCCACTGTTTCAAGTATTTATCCAGAAAACATTACCATTTGACTGAAGACTGAATGTTTGGGGTTTATCTACAGGCAAAATATATCACAAACAGAAATAGGTGAATGCTGTTGGAGATCTGGTAAAAGAGGGAGATATTGGGGTAAGAAGTAAATACGCTCAGTGAGAAATCAAATTTAGATTGACCATGTTTCTAGTACTCATAGTCCTTATGCAGTAATTTAAATTATATTTTGGTTTCTAGGTTGTTCTCAAGCACATTGTTATGACTACACAGGATACAACTTTCAGCTGTATTGGTTAGTTTGATTGGATTAAACTAACGGTTAAACTAGGTTTTGGTTCAAGTCAAATATACTTACAATTTCAAGTCCCAGATTTGCTTTCCACAAACATTCCTAACGCTGATTATTCCTGCCATTGGATTTGCCTACTAGAGAGTTCTCAGGAGCAGCTGAAAATATGCGCTAGCTATAACTACTGTAGTAATTTCAATGATGTTACTCTATTTCCATTAATCATAGTCCTATTTTCACCTGAATAACTAAAAAAGAAAAATAGAGGCTATTTGTGATCTAATGTCTGTGAAACACACTGATAACCTTTGTGGGGAAAAGGAAAAAGAAACAAGTGGAAGAAAGTGCTTTTATAGTGACACACTGCAGTAAACACACTTGTGCTTATGAGTAGGGACTTCTAGAAAAAATAATCTTATACATAAGATGATTAAGGCAAGTAAACCAGCTTCACTTCTTTGTTGTTAAACAAAGATGTTATTCTTGCACTTGTAAGATTTAGTAAGACATTAAGCATGTGTGCATGATGTCAAGATATTGGCTCTAGCATGTGTTCTTACAGCCTTTATAGTTTGTGATGACATAATTAGGTACATTCTGTGAAAGTAACTTAAAATGTTACTTTCTGTTCCGATGAATTGAATGTGTTTGGTCCAGGGCATCTTGCTGGAACATTTGCACAGCGTTCTGTCTGGAGACCCTGGGAGTTCAGGAGTGAAGGCATCTCCCTTGTCCTCCGTGTAGTCACGTGTCTTCAGGTTTCCGTATGTGCCCAGAGTGCCAAATAAAAAAAGCAAGGTCCCTGGCCAGCATCATCCTTTGGTTTTCTGGCCCAGTTAACAGCTGTACCTCGTTGCAGTTTGCCAGCCTAGACCCGAAGCTGCTGGCTGTAGGTATTCAGAGGTATAGATCACCCAGAGGTACCCACCTTGCTAAATTCAGTCTCTCATTTGTTTATTTCTTTAATTAATTGATTTTGTCCTCTCTTACTTCTGTGCAACTCTGTAATTGGTTTACCCTTCCTTTCCTGTTTCTGGCTTCGATTATTAAATATTTTGTACTTGGCACAATGTAGTAGTTCTGAGGATCTAAAAACATTGAAAGACCTCATTTCATGACACCTTCTGAAACAGGCATTTATGGTATCTATTTTATAAGTGGCTCATCCGGCAATCAATAGGCTATCTCACACAAGGTCTGGCAACAGGTCAGTGCAGGGCCAGGAATAAACTCCAAGCATCCATACTCCAATTTCTGCTCTAATACTATTCTTCTTTGTTTATGGAAATATGTACTAAACATGTATTATTACTTTATTTTTAATGGAAAATGTTTAATGAATGAGCTATTGATAAATTCTTAGTGCTTGCTATCCAGTGCCATGAGGAAAAAGAGATGAGTTGTTTTTTGGTTTGAAATCCAAGCTGAACTGTTTTATTTATATTAAATCATGCTGTAAATATTTGTAAGAACACAACATCTTGCCCTCCCCTCTCCACAAAAAAACACAAACAAGTGTCCTAGAACTGAATGTGTGCAAACCAGCAGTTTTAAGACAGAGGGTGGACAAAATACTAGTAGTTTGCAGCTGAGATCCTTCATCAGTCCCGAATTATTCTAGCTATATCTCACTGGTTGCTATAAATCAGTTCTTCCTATTACTGCTCTGTGGTTGTGTTCAGAATGAGTAAGATTAGTTGTAAATGTTCTTCTTTCTTTTTTTGTCTTTTAAATTTAGACTTGGGACTCAGCAGGATTTTGACACGACACTATTTATAAAAGAGTAATTGTGGTTATATTTCATAATATAAGGGCTTGCACTGGGAGGGGAACTGGAGTGAGGTATGCGTGGGGTGCTCCCTACATCCTAGAATAACATAACAACTGGTTTAAGCTGCCTTTTCAAATGTGTTGCCATTTGGCTGTGAATGGAAGAATAAAAGAAAAAAAGAAAAAAAAAAAAAAAAAAAAAAAAGAGCATGCTCCGGTCTGATCTTGGCCACAGTGTTTCTCTCTCGGGAACTCAGCTGGCCTTACACATGTCTTCAGGGTGGAGAAGTTGAAGCTTTTGCTGGGCTCAGAAATGCTGTAGTGGGGTTGCATTTCTGTGGGCTTTCGAAAGAGTAGTGGTTGTTGCACCAAAACAGCTGGGTCCTGCGCATACAAGTTTCCATCTCCTGAGCTTCAGGGTGAATCACTGCTTGCCCAGGAAGGGGAGGGACTCACAGTAGCAAACTTGAGTCATCTAAGGCAGTGATCCCGTTTGTAGGATAGTCTCTGTCTGTAGGTAAGGAGAGAGAGGCTGAGTGAGTCAGCTGCTGTGCTGAATCACCTTCTGCAGGAGCTGCTCCTTCTCCCCACAGTGACAAGAGCGAGCCTAATGCATACTTGATCACCTAAGTTACACACTTGACATATCTAGTGTGGGTATCCCTCACAGAGCACTTTTTTTGGTGAAACTGGGGGGATTCAGTGGCCAGTTTGCCCAGAGCATGGACCCAGATCAAGGATCAAAGTATGGATGTGGTCCTGCAACCTGGTGTAATGAGAGGTTCAAAAGAGGAAACTAGCTGTGGGGGAAGTGAGAGCAAGGGGTGAACAGTCCCATGGGGTGCTCTGCGAGACACCTTGCCAGGATACTGGTGTTAATGCTCTTCCACTTAACAGTGATGCGCTTGGTAAGAGGCAGGGAGGTAAACAAGTGCTCCTGGAAGGGGTTATCGTGATCTTTTCCTGGCCTCAGTTGACTGCCCTTGGTCTTCTGCAAGCTGCTGTGCTGTACTCTGGAACAGGCTCATGGCTGCACCAACTAGAGAGAAGATGAGGACTTGGCCTTGGATCCAGAGACATCTTCAGAGAAGTTTGCATCTGGATATCTGTGGCTCAGGGTCATCTCTAATTATAAATAATAACTCTTCTTTCTGGCCCTCAGCTGCAAACTGATTTAAACTGGCAGAAAATAAACTACCTCCTTTCTCTGCTGCTTACTGGGGGGTCAGTGTGTGCCTGACTGCTTGACAGATAGATGTGTGGCTTTCTCCTTTCCTTGACGCCTAACAGCAATAAAAGATGGTTAGAGTTCTTCTGTGCTTTCCCCAAGCTGCACAGATAAGGAGGAGTAACCAGAAGATGAGGGGAGAGATTTCTACAACCACTGAGAATATTTGGCATGGTGTTCCTGCCTGCTGACACTTTTCTGTGTGCCAGGCCAATGCTACACAGCCCTGAATGCAAAGCTGTACCTTAACAGCCCAGCTGAGCCTGGGCTGGTTTGTTTTGGGAATAGCTGCCCCATCTGCTCCCTGTTTGCTTGAATGTGGAAAAGTGTTTGTGCAGGTTGGGAGGTGGGGACAGGAAGCAACGGTGTTGACATTTGGAAATAGCATGGCATCTCACTCTGGTTTCACATCAGGCAGGTAGCAGGAAGAGAGGGGAAGGGATAGCTGAGGCATTGGAAGCAAGAACTTGCACGCAGCTGGTGTGTTTGTATTTGTGCAAGGAGCTATTCCCTGAGGTGCCTGCCTTGTCTGACTATACGTCTACTATAATCCCCTTAAGGCTGACCTCTGCTTCCAACATGGAATGCTGTGGGATTACTGCTGCGGCTGAAATATTCCATGCATCCAAGTGTCCCACTCAGAGCAATTTGCTAAGCATGTTCTCACTGTGGGAATGTTCCCAACTCTTCCAATTGTTAAAAAGATATATTGCTTCTCTCATCCTTAGATCATCCTTTGGCCCAAACAGGACTCTGTTACTTGACTTTCTAAATTTAGCAATTTTAGACACCTTGAATTATGAATTTAGTGCTGTACAAAGCTGCCACTCAGAGGAGCAAAAATATGTATTTTCCTCTCCTTCTTAAGAGATACTGTCCAAATTGCTTCATTTGATGAAATGTATCTGTTTTCTTTATATCATTAAAAAATATAGCAAAGCATGCCAGAGAACCCAAGTTGGCATGGAATGGGGTATGAAGAGAGAGGATGAGGAGGACAAAAAAAATGGGGAAGAGCATTGTTACTACCAGGCTGAGAAATGGTAGCACTTCACCGTGAGAAATAAACTGGACCTTGACCAAGGACACAGAGGACTGGCAGTATTTTAGGTCTTAATACAGACTTGGTGTTTTAATCATGGTGGACTGAAAATGGAGCATTGATGTAGAGATGATATATGAACAGGACCTTTTCGGGTCTACCTGTAATTTCAAAACAGTATAGCTTTAAATCTAAAACTGAGTACAAAGTACACAATGGAACGTAGATATTTAAGTTACTATTTTTTGTTTATAAGTAGCAGAGGGTGTGAGAAATGACAACTTCATGCCATTCTTGCTAATACTGCATGTTGAATTGCAGTGGCTTTACTTCATGGCTCCTATCCCTGCTCTTTGGCTTATGAATTTACAACGCAACACCTTCTAGAAAACTGCGATGATAAATGTTCTCCTACTTTGGTACCCACCTCTGCTGTGTCTGTTAGGCTCTTGCAGTGCCCTGGAAACTTGCACTGCAAGCTGCAGTGAGGTAAACTTGAATCATCGCCTGTGCTTTGGTTTTCTGATACACTGTTGTCAGTCCACAGGCACAGATTTTTAGAACTTTGTGGTAAATATTGTCTCCCATTGTATAGTTTGTGTCTCCCTGTACTTGCACTGTTCAGAGAGACTGTTCCAGATTTTGTTCTTAATCCAGTGCTTACGCACAGAGCCTACAAGTGCCTCCTGCAGCTAAACTCCTCCATGTGGGGTGGGTATAAGCGTCCTGTTCCTGGAGGCCAAGCCATCAGGTCCGATCTATGTTGTGAATGTCTCCCTGTGCCAGAAAATCATTCTTTCCTGGAAAAAAAGATGCCTTTTCTTTTTTTTTCTGAACATGTTTTCTTCCTCTAATTTTTCCTCAGCTGTCTTAGCAATACTGCTGGAACCCACCTTGTCTGTGGATCCACAGTTAGTAGACAAGCAATTTAAACCATCTGAGCATGAGATGTAGTGTCATCAGCATCTATTCTCTCCCATTTTGCCACCTGCAAAATATTTGTGATAGCCCAGGGGGCTGTGTTCACACAACTGTGCTGTAGAAAAGAGGACTAGCTCTCCTTTGCATGACTGTCCACCTGCACCTCACACATGCTTGTCCCAGTGGCAGTGTTCCCATATGACCTCTAACTACCCTTTTCCACCCAGATCCTGGTAATTAATTTAGCTGCTTTACCTTCCCTTTTCATTCTTGTTGTTGAGACTTAAAATTGTGGTACTTCCTTTTGCTCTATGGCCTTCCCTTCTCTCCTGCTTTTCCCCCATGCATGTGCTGGCGCCTTGCATTTTGCATGACAATAATACATGACTTTTACAGGGCTTTCCATCTGTTATACTCAAAACATGTTAGCAATGAAGATAATGTCTAGATAGCACACTGAGCATGTAAAGTGCTAGGAATCATTATTAATTAGGGGTATAGTGCTAGGATTGTGGTTAAATAATTAGTTTACAGATGATCTTTCCAAAGAGTCCTATTACAAATATGGGCATTTAGGGGATGCCTTAGGAAAATGGCATTATGAAATGAAGGGCCTCTTGGCAGATGTCTCTGCAGAGCAGATTTCAGCTTCATGGGGGCGTGCAAATGGTTAAGTGTTAATTGCCAGTAGATGGCTCCCAAGAGCATTGGCCATAGGCTTTTTCCAGTGCACATGAAGCGGAGTTTTGGTGCGCTCCTGAAAACCTCTGCTGCTCCATGTTGTACCAGCCGAGGTTTGCATAGCTCCAGGGCTCCCACTGCCAGACCCATGGCATTGCCCGCGGCCCAGAGGCAATGGAGATTATGCATCCTCTGCGTTAGGAAGCCCCATCTCCTGACTACTGAGTGATGGGAGCATTGAGGAAATTCATGCTTGCTACTGCACCGGAGAGAGCTGGGAGGCAGGTAGAGATCCTGAAATATCAGCTCTGCTGTGGAATGACTCCACAGCTGGTTGTACGTGCCCAATGCTGACTGAGCAGAGGTGATCAGGGTGAGTGCAAACCCTTCAGAGCGTCCCTGTGCTGCCAAGAAGAACCCTGGCTGCTTCTTACATTTGCTGAACGTCTCCAAGAAGGAGGCCCTAGCTTTTTCTTCCAGAAACAGGTTAAATAATTGCTATAACTACCTCCTTTTTTTAATTGCATCTAAATGGATTTCTTTCTTTTATATATATAGATAGATAGATATATTCTGATTAAGTTTTACATTAATTATAAGTGTACCATTTACCAAGAGAAGGGCCTTCTGTGAGCTTTGATGTGTTGCGGCTTTGAAGACCTGGTGTTAGTCTGCTGGCTGGGACCTGTGCTCCTTGGGGCCACTACTGTGGTTGACTTTCTCATTAAATATCCTGAGAATTATTTTTTTTTCTGACGGATTTAGAATCCATAATAAGGTTTGTATTTTCCAAGGCAAGTATGGTTCCCTGGGAAAGCTGAGGAGATATTTTTTATTTTCGTTAGGGGAATTCTACATGAATTGAAGCCGATCAGGAATACTAGCAGAAGAGATTTTATTCACGCAGGAGAAATCTGCCATTATTAAGAGAGCAGAGAGAGGCTGAGATTCATGCACCAGAGATCAGTTTTCTCAAGGGTGACTGTCTTTCAGTCAGGCTCCTGCATGCCAGGCTGACAGAGAAATAGCATTGGGCTATTTGTTTCAAAATGAAGGGACTTGTTTTGAAAATGATGGCCAGATGGGCACGGACAAACCGTGTGGAGCAGGTTTTGCTCTGAGAGTTCACAGCATTTTGACCATAGGGTCCTTCTCTTTACCTGGGGCTCCTAGAGGCTGCGGTTAACACCAGTGGGGCAGATACAGAACTGATAAGGAGAAGAAGAGGTGACCCAGAAATTAACTATTTGTGGATGAGATTTCCCCAGTACTGTTTTCCCTCAGATATGTCATAACTGCTACAAATTTCTTAGCAGGCTGCTGTACCACCAGTGCTCCTGTTCTGCTGCTCTTCTTCTTTGTCCTCACGGCTGGTCATGTACATTAGCTAGTCATTGACAAGTAACTTTGTGAAGCCTGTGGATATTGCACTGTGCACCCATCTTTATAGCAGTGTCATAAAAGCACACATCTCTCGGGGCTGAGGCAATCCTGTGCTGGGTGAGCAGGCTGTTGGAGCACGCCGATGATAAGTAGTAGTGTGTGCACAACAGCCCCTCAGAGTTACGGCTGCAATGCACGCAGGTGAAGATCACCAGTTTGCTTTACAAAGGTCGGCAGACTAGAAATGCCCTTCTGGCCTTCTGCGTGAGAACTTCTACCACTCTATTTATGTATCCTGTGCAATGAAATCCTGTGCTTTAGGTGACTCTGCTTGTGCAGGGGGGTTGGACTAAATTATCTTGAGGTTCCTTCCAACCTTAATCATTCTGTGCTTCTACGTGGAGGGGGCAGGGATGCATGCATCTTCCTGTTCTTGTGTGTGCATTTGCCTATTAAAATATACCTTAGGTATTTAATGAATACTGCCAGTGCAGCCAGTATGGGGGGCATTATTTGATATTTCAGTGTAAATAGCTGCTTGAATAAAAGGTATTACCTTCCTTTGTTCAGTGAAAGTAATAGCTGGAAATCCTTGACAGTTTTATGTAATGGTTTAGTGAGTTTCTGTGTAATGCATTAGCCTTCAGTAGAAGCTCAGCTGCTGCTGACTTACAGGACTGCAGTGCAAAGTGTATTTTAGGTATATTATTTCTGAAATAAACCAGCCACCAGAGAGCAATTCTCTTGTGTGCAGCGTCCTTTTAAATAATGCCATTTAACCAGCATTTGAGCAGCGAAGCTGAAGATAGGAGTTAAAGAGAAGTAATAATAAGCCCATGGCAAACTCACTCCTATGTATTCTTTGTCGAATAGGTTGATTTGCTTTGCAGCATATCTGAATAGCCTCCTGGTGGTTATAATGCTTCCCTTTGGCAAGCATTCTCAGCCCAAGGAGTGGAGCAGTCCCAAGATTTCCAGCCAAGTGCTGTCACTGCCACATGTTCTGGGGTAGAGACTGTGAATGTTGTTGTCTTGAGATCCTGAGGAAGGCTGAGAGATTTGCTGTAGGTGGAGCAATTTAACTCTGTCTTGCTCCCTTGCTTCCTCCAGCACAGTCAGTAACATATATTGAACCAAGGGAGCTTGCGGGGTTGCTCTGCACACTTGCAGTTGACTTCATTATCTCATTCTCAATTTTGGTGGTGGCACTGCCTGTTAAAAAAGGGTCCCATTCCTTAAACCATTGGAGAGGTGGAGGTGTTAGTAAAGGCCTTACTTGAGTCCTCCAATACTTCCACTAAATCATGGTGCACAAAAATGCACTGTCTTCTATCCTGGAACTTGCCTGTTTGGTGGCCTGTTACATACTAAATGAGAATATTGCCATGAGTGACTGAAACCGTTGGGAAGAAAATAGATGAAAAGATTTACTTATGTTGAAATATGGCAGTGATGCATGCTTAAATAACCTCATCATGCATAAGATTCTCTGGGTACCAGATTATTGATTCCACATCTCATCCGAAAAATCTTGGTTTCTGACAGTAGGGATTTGCAACAACTTACAAGTTTTGAGGCTGTCTTAGAGATAGATGTCTAAGTAAGCTGGTTTATTTTGTGCTCATTACAGCCTGCTGGTTTGTCAAACACAGTATATATTTCAACATTTTTGTCAGCTCTTTTGACTTTGATGAAAACTGCTTTATTTTTATTATTTTTTTTACAGATATGGAGATGGCACATGGTAAATACCTATTTCAGTTATTTATCTGTCATGAAGACAAGATGTAAACATTACTTATTTTTCACTTACCATACCTGAAATCAAGTCAAAAAGCAGGCCAAATCTAGATCCTTGAGCAACTATTTGATGAATAGCTCAAGATACAATCATAAAACCATCAGGTTTGATGTACTACTCTTTATTGTGCAAGCCATCCATTTGCTGTAGCGAAAAGATTATGGTTGACTGCTAGCTCTTGCAGATCATTGAATTAATAACTTATGTCTAAATCCACCTGGTTGGCTGAGATGTAAGACTATAAAATATAGTTCAGTCATATAGTGATTGTCTTATATATTAATTTGATGCATTAATAAGAGTCATAGCATATAGAATAAAAGTTGGTATTAATGTTGCCCATGTGAGGACTTTGGACATAGTGGCAGAGTTCTCTGCTAAGATAAAGAATTACAGTTAATTTGTAAATCCTTTTTTATCATTAATTAGTGGAGGATTTAACTGTTTGCTTGAACTCCTGCATAGAGATCCATATGTATAAATGAAACTCCTGATCTTCTGTGGGTCTCGAAAGGATAAATCCTGTTGCCTTGTGATTCTGTAAGTCAGGGATTTGTGGCTAGAGGAATGTGATTGCAGGGGAGGGCACCACTCAGAGTAGGGTAGGGTCAAGGGCGGATCTGGAGAGCAGTCAGTCAGCTGAGATAAGCCATCCTTCAGTAGGGAGAGAGGGATTTCTGTAGGGAATGACCCTGGCTGGGGAAGTGTAACCTACCATTCGAAGCACATGTGCACAGCTCCCAGAGGAGAGGGCAGCAGTGACAGAAGACCTTATGAGAGGTAAATCAGCTCCAAATAGCACTACTCGAAGTTATCACTGGAATATTAATAAGTACTCTGAATTTGGCAAGAATAGCTTTTTTTATGGGCTTGTTATTTTCCCTGCCTCTTGTTTGGTTGGATATCACCATTAGGTTGAGAGAAGAACTTAGGAGTTAAAGTACCTTTCAAAAAAATTAAATACAGATGATTTTTGTATCTTGTGGAATTCAATAATCTCTATTCTGTCAGTAACTGGGAGGATGCTAAACTATGGCTGATAAGTGTTTTTAAATCTGTGGGCCTGCATTATTTTAGTAGAAATGGTCTCTGTAATGCAGGAATAAAAAGCTAAGCAACCATAATTACCCTGACTGACCTTAGCCTGGAAGAATCTTCCTGAGTCTGGTTCTCATTCATTAATACCAAGTCACCAAGCAGCACAAATCTGATCTGGATCAAGTGTCAAATTAAGCAGAACGCAGCGTGTGGAATTTATGCTGGGTTTGTGCCAGCTGTAGGAGGACAGATAATACATAATCCAGCATAATGTCCGCTGGAAATGAGATACCCCTTCAAAAATTTTCCCCTTTGAACGTGTTTGTGGGGACAAAGTGAGTTTGCAACAGCTCAGCACCTTGCTGATAGGTTTGATCCAGAACAAATTGTCTTTAAACCAAATTTATTGTTTTACAGAAGAGTGGCCTCAGTCAGAAGCTCTGACCATGCATTTTTAATCACACGGAGAGAGGCTTGCGGGAAGAATTGTCAGAGGGCCTTTCTACTCCTGCCAGCGGTGGAAGAGTGGGAAGTTTGGGCTTTTGTGAGCAAGACTGGACCACTGGTGTACTCTAAACTGATTTTATCACAGTGAGTTATGGCTGGCTCTATTCTCTGCAGAAATGTGTTTGGAAGGTATTGCCTGTGAATTATTTTGCTTACAGTGAAGTACTAACCTGTGGTCCTGAATGCACATTTAAATGCCTACAAGAACCGTGTATACAGTTTGTCTGTCCCTCCCTCAAGCATGGGTAGGTGGCTAAATTTATTAAATGAAATTAAATGTCTGCCTTGCAAACTTGAAATTGGAGATGAGGGAGAGAGAGGTGGGAAAGACTTGATGATGCCAAGTGCTTGTATAATCATTTATGTCACCCATGGCCTCTGTGTGAACATAAAGCTGAAAGTCATTGCTCTGCTCTGCTGTTCTTAGCCTTACAGCTTGCACTGCCAGTGTGGATCTTGGGCCACTGTTGCTGTCTAAACAGAAAATATCGAATCACTCTTCCAAGTCCAGTGATGTCTTGCAGATGCAGGCATGCAAGTCCTCTCAAATCTGTAGTCCCTTGAAAACGTGTGTTGTACACCCTTACGAATCTGTGCTGGGGTTGTCATGCCATGTTTTCTGTGGCCTTCACTGCCATTATAGAAAAATGTATGCTTTTTTAATGCAGTAAACGCATGGAACAACTATTTCAAGGCAAAAGCACTATTAAAACAAGCTGCTATCGTTTCACTGTGACGTAAATTTACAAATAACAGCTTCAGGCAAGTATGAAACATTGAATTTTATTTTATATTAGGATAAAAATAAAGGGATATTTTGGACTTATTTTTATCTCAGAGTAGCTTCTGCAGACTGGTTTCTACGACGTTAAGATTACTGTTGTTTTTAGTAGTGAGGATAATCTAATGATAGCGGGACATTTAATACTGCTTTTGTTTTTCACCAGCTTGTCCTTTTCCAAGTTGCAGGAAAACACACATTGCTGAAGTTCAGTTTCCAAAATAGGCTCTTGTCTTACATTTGAGGAGACGAAGTTTGGCTGGAAGCAGGGAGAGGAGAACTATATGCTGTTTCTATGGGAAGTATTTATAGCTGTTTATGAATGCAACTGCATTCCGATAGTTTAAAAAAAGGCATGCTGCTGCACAGGATATACAATGTATCTCCTTATTTGAACTAGCTCTGAAAAAAACACCACCATCCTCCTTTTTTTAGCTTGATTTCCTGAGGAAACTTGGCTTACAGGATCATGCTCTGTGTGTGTACACACACATCTCTCCCTCTGCTCCTAATAACTCCTGAATACTTTGACCAGTTTTAACCAGATTTGACAGAAGCTCTAAGGGTAATTGGTTCCTACAGACCCTATGAAAGTAGGTGACTCATGAAAGTAAGTAGAGGAGATATGTTGTTAGTGCTCATACTGAGATAAAAGCAGCAATATAACTGTATTACTGAACACTGGGGAATCCACATCGGAGAATGATGTTATGAATGTCTCGAATGTGGGGGAAAAACTGTGACTGGAGCATGAAGAGTGTTAGACAAAGAGAGTCCAGCTGTGGGATTCAAATTGATAGAAAACAAGTCTTCATTAGTTCTGCTTCTCAAGGAACTTTTGTTCTGCCAAGGGCTAGCAACAAAAATATGTCAGCGGGTCCCAAAACCGTCTATTCAGAAAATTAATGCTTTTATGTCTGCAAAGCTCTGGAAAAAAATTACCATTGTATTTTAAAATATATTTTTAGTGCATGTTTTCTAATGGACTCCCCTATGTTTGTCCTCAGAAGAGATCTGTATAGCTTCTTCTGTGAAACTGCAGCATATTTGACTCTCTAGGATGATCACAAACTAAAGTCAGTTTCCCTAAAAAGGCAGGAAAATTTTTATGAAGAATAACATTTATTTAAAGGCCTTATTTTTTGACCTAGAAGAAAAATATAATGAAAAAAAGATCTGAATTGACTTTAAAATGACTTCCTCAGTACAATTCTATTTTGAGCTGAGAGATATGTCCAGGCCTTGATAGAAAGTTTCTGTAACCCAGTGCATATTTTGCAGTGGGTTGCTTCTTTCCAGGGAAAAAATCATCTGCAATTATTCAAATGAAACTGAATGTCACATCTAGACCCGAAGAAGTTGGCTTTGCAATAGGGACCAGCATGAGACCAGGGACAGGGTTGTGGGAACCGGGAGTGCTGCATGGCAGACAGCCCGCTTTCTAGCTTCCTTCTCTGATTTGGAGGAACCAGCTTAAAGACATAAGAAGATGGACTCTTTTGCTGTTCTGTTCCATGCTGTAACTGAAATTAGAAAATTACTGCTAGTTTGCACAACATGGAGCTTACTCATTTCTCACTGACCCAGAAACTCAGAAAGATGAATTTTACCGACTTTTAAGACTTACTAGAACAACGATGAGGTTCTCTCATAGATTTTTTGGTTTATACCCAAAAAGATAAAAGTTAGATCTGATAAGGTGCAAATCCACCTTCAGATGAACTCTACAGCCTTTCCTGTTTCCATTTCTTTAGATTCCTTAAATATAAATAATTTTTTTTTTTTTGCACACACACAACGACATTCCATTTTCATCTTGCTGGGTACTGACACTGCATTTCTGCTTGTCTGCTGAGCTGCTGTCTGGATTAATATTCATTAATTATGTTAGTTCAATGAGGTTGTGCTTGGTAAACAGCTTCTCGAGGATGTTACACGTTTTCTTGTGAGTGGTGTTTAGCATCCGGAAGATTAAAGTGTAAGGCTATGGGCATAATCCAAATCCAACAAATGTTATCCTTTCTCAGGATATTTTAGAGGAGAGGGAGTGGATAAGAGGAGGAGGAGAACAGGGGAAGAAGCTGTAGCAGCTGCTCTTACACAAGTAGCAGCGACTCCACCATCTTCGTGTTGAGTGGCCAGAGCTGCCAGGACACAGTGACTGGTACTGCTCACCTAATAATAAAGGAAAAGGTGCTAAACCAACCTTGGGCTGCCACAAATCAGAACTCTAAGATACGTTTCTTAATGCTATTCATCTTAATTTGCATAATCAGTTTTTCTCAAAATGGTTCAGGCATTAAGATGCATCTGAACAGGCCTCTTCCCTGCCTGCAAAGGTAAATCCCTCTGGTGAGCTGAGCATTATAAATTTAAATCCAGGATGTGGGCTTGGTTGACATACTGTACTTAGTAAGACAGGTACAAATGATTGAGAAGAAAAACTTGCTCTGAATCATCCTGTGCTCTTATACCCAAAGGGTTTTGCTTTAAAGAAGATTACTAGCATTTTAAGATTATCCTAAGGTGATATGTAGGTAATTAAGGAACCATGAGCGGAGAAAAGGTTTTGAGTGCAAACATTTCTCTTGAATCAGCTTTAAAATGAACAAAAGTGTCCTGAGGATGGTTAAAGTTCATGAAAGCCCAATTATTTCCTTCTCAGACAGGAGATAGCTTAATAGCCAGAACTCGCTGGTAGGGCTGTGACTATTCGCAAGACAGCAGGTGTCGTAGCAGCCAGAATCACATTTCAATGTTATATGAACTAATGGTGGTTAGAGGTATGGTATTTATGCTGCATATAGTAGGGGAGTCGTGCACAGATCTTGCCTGGTTATATTGACTTTGTCCAGTCATTAAACAGGTCTCTTTATATGTAAATGATATTTCTCTGCTTTAAAACAAGCCCAATTCTAGACTCAACTATGTTTCTTTCTCAAATATGTCTCCTTTTTAAAGGCAGTTACTGTTAGGAGGTTGCAGATCAGATCACATTCTTTCACAAAAGGTAGTGCCTTCCTCACTGTTTGAAGGAGTCAGCTCATTTCTTGAACCTGTTCCAATAAGCCAGGCTGCACATAGCAGTAATGGTAAATCCGTGAATTCACTGGAAAGTAAGCAAACACCCAGAGATGCACTCAGGGAGTCTGTATGGTCATCAGGTGTATTTGAATTCTCAAGTGTGCTAAAATCGTGATAATGTCCAGTACAAACCCTTTAGATGTCCTCGAGAAACATGTTACTGCAAGCAAAAGCATCTGAACCGGCCACCTCACTATTCTTTCCTGCACAAAGTGCACAACTCATTTTTCTGATTGAAAAAGTTTAAATTGGGGAAAAAAAAAAAAGGTCACTGGTACTTCTGAAGGAGAAAGAGGAAAAGCTAGGTTTCCTTTGTAAATTGTGCGTGCTACTTGCACCTTGCACCATAGAGTAGCCCCCGTTCCACAGTGTAACTTTTCTTCATGATTTTATGACTAATTCTGAAATTGTAATGTGAGTGTATTTGTGTGAATGAGATGCTGAGCGGAATGCCTGATCTAACATCCCACAGAGTTGCATTAGTTAGACTTCAAGAAATAAGGCAGTGCAAATAGGCTTCCAGATAAGGATTTTGTTAGGTCTTGGGGCCTGGCCTTTTGTTTAGAGATGCAGCTTCTGGGGAATGGGGGTCTTTGCTGCACACAGCGGGCACTGGAGGAGGTCCATCTTTGGTGCATTAGCCTGTGTCTGTAAGAGATTAATTCCTTGGGTGGACTTTGTTTCACTGTGTGTGAACACTGGAATTTTTAAGAGAAGTGATCTTGATCTTCCACTGTCCTAGGCAACTGTCATACTAGTTAACAGAGATGGCGGAAACATGTGTTGTGTGTGGTCTCCTGGTTTTCACTAAATATATACATTTTTACTTGAATAAAATGCTCCTTTTGTTCATATTCCCATATCTCTTGAGAACTTTGTGAATGGAGAGTTTCACATTTGTTTTTTAAACATGGAAGTAAGTAAAATTTTAGGTGGAACTTTCCTAAAAAAAAAAAAAGCCTACAGGGAACTTACACAATGCACACACTGAAGAAAACTAAAAGATTTCAGCTGTGGAACCCTGAAAAGGTTATTGCTATTAACATTATTAATTTGATTAACTCTTAACATCAAGAGTATGTTTCATAGGTGTTACAGATGGCCAACATACAATTTTCTTAAAGAAAAGGTAAATTTAATGTTCATTTATGTGAACTCTGGGAACTGTGAGTTCAATTACTGATTATTTTTATGTAAGGTCTTTATGAAACATTGTCCTTTTCATTAATAACAGAAGAGTGAGCTTCTTAAGGGTGATTTTTTTTTCTTTTTTTTTCTTTTAGGTGATTTTTTTTCTTTTTTTTTCTTTTATCTCTTTTCTGTTTGTTCATTTGTTGGTGGGTTGTTTATTTTTTTTTTTTTTGGTTTTATCAACAGAGTAAAAATATGCATCCAGAGAATTAGGATTGATTACCATTTTGAGAAGCCCATGCCAATTGGAAAATGGCAACAAGAAGCTAAGCCACAGTTTTGCTGGAACTAATATTCTCAAATATTCTCACTCCTCCCCCTGACTTTTTTTTTTCCATTTATGAGCTCATCATGACAGGAACTTGTTACCCATGTGTTAATCTTGTGAAGAACTGCTGTTTACATAGCTAGGATGCTTCATGGTTTAGGCAAATGACGCTGAAGAGCTTTTTGCAGCTACGAGTCAGGATATAACAAGTCTTATTCACAATTAGTATTTGAAGTGGCTAAAGCTATTTAGCTTTTGTCGGTTGATCAATTAATCCACACAGTTCTGCTCAAGTAACAGCTCTGGTAACTAAAAGATTTTGCAGACAATAAAATTCTTTTGTTTATGCAAGCACAACAAACTCGTTCAATCGGACTGAATGTAACAAAACAAAAGGAATATTTTGTACAGCAGTCCGTATCCTTTAGTATAAACCCGGGAGGAAACAAATGAATACCAGTTCATTAATGACACTACTGCATAACTGCAGATTATATTCTGTGTGGAAGCCGGGTCACTGATGGCCACTGAGCCACATCCAAGTGCAGACTTGTGACAGGAGCTTGGCCGGATGATCTTCTCAAAATATTGCTGAGGAAGAGGGTAAGTAACAGTGGAGGGTGTGGGGAGATGCATCTTTTGTGATTCTTTTGAGAGTAAAACACTCACTGCTTTTTGTCTTTGAGTAGAATTTTGGTAATGAACACTGGCCTTCAGTAAGAGCGCGAGTGTCTGCACTGAGTAAGCACTGGATGGTGAAGGAGCCAGCGGCTGAAGCACATGGAGCCTTTTTCACATCAGCTGAGAAAAATATGGGAGCTGAGGGCAATGCAAGGAGGAAGGACAGCCCCTTTGCTTTTGCAGAAGAGGGAGTATTGTGCTCCCCACCATAACCCTCTCTGTCTCCACTCAAACTCCCAAAGGACTGTTTGGCTGTGCAGAAGCTTTGGTTTATTTAATACAGAAGAGCTTTTCTTTTTCTTCACCAATAACGTTTTGATCTTAGCTGGGAATGAGAAGTGCTTTATTTATTACCACTGTTTGGCAGTGACATAAAGGCATCCAGTGTTTAACAGGTCCTCTGAATGTACATTGCTTGGAAAGAAAGCTGAGCTTCTGCATGTGTAAACATCTGTCTTCATTCACGTTGCCTAAATAGCTAGAAAACATGCAGTGTGCTCAAAGCCCTATTCCCTAGTGTATCACTTTGGAAAACTCAAATCTCAGTTTTTTGAGAGTGGAATTGCTTCTGGTTTATCATGACACTTGAAGAGGTCTGTGTGTGTTGCTCGAGCCTGTGTATTGTAACTACATTTTGTTCTATCTGTTCTGCTTGCGATGGTGTTAAGTACTACAAATGGCACAGAGAATGGTGAGGAACTTTTCCTGTGGCTCATAGTTGGAGTGCAGAGCTTGTTGGAGGAGACTTTCAGCTTATGCTATGAGTAGAATAAAAAGACAAACATGATAGGGTCAGTAAGTGTGTGTGTGTGATTTCTTCTCACGTGGAAAGACATATCTGTATAGTGGTACTGTTTGCTTTTGTTGGTCTAGGCAGTTGCAAGTTTGCACATGTCCTGTTCTGTGTGTTATGGTCGGATTGTGTTGCCGTCATTTGCAGAAAAATAAGAAGGCATCAGATAGTCCCAATAATAGTAGCAATAGTATGATTCTGTTTTCCGGAATCTTTATCCATCCTTGGTCAGTCCTTAGTGGAGTTTGAAAGGCATCATCTTAGTAAGGGAAGTTAAGTAACAGTGTCACCTCAAGAGAAGCTACAGTTAGCAGTTGTTGCCAAGTGGTGCATCCTGTCATCTTGTCAACGTGTGCTGCCTCTCTCTTCGTCCTCTGCTGACACTGGCAGCCTTCAAACATCCTAAATGTCAAGGACTTCCCTTCAGCCCACTCCTTTAATAGGATTACGAAAGAGGGTATTGCAGTGTCCTCTCTCAACTTACTGGCACAAATGAATTAGAGTAGCCCTTTGCAGTTTATAAGTGAATGAAAATATTTTGTCATTTCTCCTGCAGCTGCAACTGATATGAATGGAACTGTAGGTGTAATCCACGAGGAAGTATGATACACTATCTTTTGCAGTGGCATAAGGTGAATTTCCAATTGAGGCTGGACTTCTCAAAGGGTTTGGGTGTCATTATGCTTAATTTCTAGTTGCTGGTGGGCAGTTGTGGGCATGTGAGACAGAGGGCACTGGAAACCTGGGGAACTTTTGACAGGGAGGTACTTGATCAGCTTAAAGCAGCAGCTGAGCAGCTGTTCTTGGAGCACAGCTTGAATATGGGTGCCTAAAAAAGGACATGGGCACCTGCAATCTGCCTGTCTTTTTTTGATTTTGTAGATAAATACGTTGGGTACTTTTCAGCTTCTTAAGCCATACTACCACCCAACGTGTAGAATGCTCCAAGATTTTGAACTCTTCTTCCTTAGCATCCTTGGCCTGACATTTTATTTTGGAAAAACTGGGTATTAAGTGGAGTTCCTTTGCAATCTGAAAGTTCTAAAATAGTAGGTATTTCCTTGGAAGGAATGACGTCAGGATGTTTGACAGAAATTGGTAAATCTAATGACCTTTGATTAAAGTCTGCAGCTGTGAGATAATGTAGACAAAGACAACTTTGAAGACAGATTCAGAAGCCAGGAATTTAGAAACCATTTTCAACATTTCAGCCTACACAGATTACTAAATAAAGGATTTCAACAACTGAGGCAATGTTTTTGTTTGTAAAAGTGGGCGCTTAGTGCAGTCAAACGATGAATTAAGGACAGCCGGAATATATCAGAATATACTTTCCCACACATCCAGTGCGATTGAGCATTAATACATTTTCATCCCTTTGTAATTATTTTCTCTTTGCAGCTATTTCCAGATTGTTACCATCTGCAATTGTGACACTTTTACAAGAAAATTGATTTAGTCAATTGAGTTTTGTGATTTTTATTATTGTTGTCATTGTTTCAAATCCAGAACCTTCTAGCTTGGATTGGATTCTTCAAACCTCTTTTATATTGTGCAACCAATACCCAGCTTTCTTTTTCTTTCTTTTCCCCCTTTTTTTTTTTCCTAAGAACTTTGTTTTTTTCTCTTTGCTTTCCCGTATAACTTGAACTAGAGCAAGACTCCCTGACGGATGATAAAGTGCTCCGGTGATGTTTCAGTGGTGAGCAGTTTTGTAAATTAAAGAGGTTGTGGACTATGGAGGCAGACATTTAACAGCTGTTTTTCAAAGTTAGGCACCAGACAATATGAGAAACAACTGTATTCCAAACATGCCTTGTATGAATGAGACAGGTTTGGGGGCTGACGGGATTATATTCTTTCACAACAATGGTAGTTTGAGAAACTCTCTTTTGAAAATCTAGTCATGTGGTGCCAGTTACCTCCTGTGAGATGCTGAAGTGTATTGTTGCCATTGAAGTCAAGGGAATTGAAGTCCATTAGCACATTCAGGAAAGCTCGATAGAATTTATCATAGATTTAGTGAGAAAGAAAAGGTATGGGGAAGATTTTTCATGATTAGAACAGACCAAAACAAATAACTCAAAATGAACCCATCTTCAATCAACTTTTCTATTCTGTATTTCACTGAAAACTAGATTGAAAACAATTTTTTAAATAATTTTCAAAATAACTTCTGAAAATGCCAATTCAGATAAAACAGCAGGGGTTACACTCTTGTTTCGTTGAAAGCTAAGAAAAGACTGCTTCTTGGTAAAATAAAAATGCCAGTGATTTTGAAAATTGCTTCAAAGTAATGTCAACATCTTAAATAGTGTAGAAAGGTTTTCTTCTGAAAGATGGGGGAAAAAAGAATTAGTGGCAATTCTGGCACCACTGACAGTGTTTCAATGATAGAAATGTGGGGACGATTTTAGTGGTAAATGTTCCGTATGAAATGGGGGGAAAACTCCACTCTGGAACATTGATTAGTTCAATTGTGTGATTGCTTTGCATGCCGATGCATACAACATACTACCTTTAAAGAAATATGCTTGTGTATCTGAGTCTGCCACATGGATCTCACTGCCTGTTGTCTAACTGTTTTTAAAGTAAGTCCTGGGGTTTCATGAATTTCTGGATTTGGCCTGGAGCTCAGACTTACCAGCTTCATACAATTGCTTGCTCTTCTTCATGAAGATGCCTGGAACTGGGACCTCTACTGCACAAAAATGATAGTAAAGGCAGCTTCTTTGGCAGTGGAAATGTGCAGTTCAGTGGACAGTTTGTTCTGCCCTTTCTCATAGCTGAAACTGATCCTTCAGCTGTGTCTTGGGTTTCTGCTCTATGCTTCTCCTTTTACATCTTCCCTGTTTGACTTTTGCAGACCAGAAATATTCTGGCACCTTGCACTCTGCTTTCTGATAAACGTGCCTGTAAAGGTGCTTTGGGATTTGGAAGCTACCCTCAGGAGCTTCCGAAGTTGTATAAGATATAAAAACAGATGTCAGTTGGGGGAGGCAATAGTCAATTGACCCTTATGCCAGCAGTAAGGTAAGAATACCAGCAGCCTCTGAAACCAGCAGTCAGACAGATAAAACAAAGCATGTGCTCTTTCCATAAAGATATGACAGGTAGGTGATGCATTTTGTGTTACCTGTTATGTGCTATCCTTCTGCTAAGTAGGCACAAGCGTGTTACTTTTCCTCTACTATTTCATGGTTCCCATCTACTATTACCATAGTAGTTTTACAGGCATATGTATATTAGATGCATATGTTTAAATCAGTCCTTACATTTGTAGTGGCTGCACTTGTGAATATTGAACATAAGAACATATATTGAAGTAATTTACCATGAAAACCTTGTGATGTTCTCAACAGTTCTCAAATGATGAAGCAATTGCTGTATGATAAAAAGAAAAAAGTGGATAAAAGATGAGTGTGTAGATGTTGTGATGAACAATCAAACAGGAACATGAGCCAGGAGTTAATTTTTTGGAAAGGGAGGAAAGGCTATGGGGTAGTTGGTGAGCTCCCATGAAGGGGCATATAGCTTGCAAAAAGAGCAGGGTTCCTGTAAAAGTTAGTGGAAGTTTGTTTTCTTGTTGACTTCACAGAGAAGGAAGATCAGTCCCAAGATCAGGCAATTAACTTTGGCACCAAAAATGGTTTGAATGATGAGCCTTCCTGGAAGTGATGAATGTAGAATGGCTTTCTAATGATTAATGCATATTTCATATTAATAAATCATATTAATTGTTCTTCCTCTCCCCCCTTGAATTTTGTTCCTCTCTATGTATAAAAAGCTCTCTATGTGGGTCCAAAAACAAAAAGATATCTAAGATGGAGGTTATTCTTGGTTCCATACAAAGTTAAAGGGATATGAGATCTACATTTCTTGTTTCTTGTAAAGCTACTAATCTGAATTAGGTAGATGCTTTGTAATATAAGGTTTTTTTATTATTATTAAAAGCTGTTTCCAAATAGTTTTCAAATCTGTTTCAAATCACATATTTTCATATCTTTTCCTTGTTTCATGATACTGCATTATTCACACCCATTCATTGCTATGAATATGATTCTCACATCCCTTTGGGAAATAGCATGGAAGAAAATTCAAAAAAAAAAAAGAACTTCTAATTAAAAAAAAAAACGGTATAGAAGATAAACACGTTTTCCAGATTTTTTAAAAACTGTAAAAGGATATGGAAGGAGATGGGCCACATGTAAAAGATGATTATATGAGAAGGCAACCTAGAATATAATGTATGTAAAGTGATACTGAAAATCCTCGAATACCTTGCAGTCAGAACACTGTAACAAGGTTTCAAAAAGACTTGAAGATTTGTCTATGTCTATCCATCCAATGTACTGTATGCCCTCACTTTTTGGGTCTGCATGTTAGCAGATCGTTGGTCTAAAATTTGTTTCATAAGTTAAGCATCTGCTGAGTGCTGTTACAAATATATGTGTGAGAAGGAATTCTTACAGGCATGAGGGTCACTTGCGGGGAGACAGGAGGGTGCAGTAACTGCTGAGCTACCCTGCAGTGACCTGAGCTCCTTCCTGCAGTTTGTCCTTGACTTCCTGACAGAAGTTAGGCAAAGTGAGGGCACTCTTCCTTTTTTTTCTAAGATGGGGTGAATAACCCTGCCCTGGCCCCTCAAGTGTTTTGAGAATGACTGTAGAGCACCAGGCACTTGCCTTCGACTTTCATCCTGGATAATTACTCTCCTTTATTAATTACAGTAGAAAAATCCCTAAAGAAAACTTGCACATCACAATTTAAAAGTAATGAGTGATGCTGATTTTCATCAAAAAAGTATTGGAAAGAATGCAGTCTTACAAGCTGATCCTCAGGTGAACTTTCACATGATCTTAAGATACTTGCATAATTAAGAACTGCTTACCTGGAAGCAGATAGGCACTTGCAAGATTGGCTCTTTAGTCCATTCCCAACGTGCAGCTCCATGTTTTTAGTTTAGTAAAATGCTGTCCTTCCATCCTAGTTTGACAATAAGGGTTTTGGGGAGAAGGAAGTGAGGTGAGGCTTTTTTTTATATTTTTTTCCTTTTTCTTTAAGTTATTTAAGAACAACACAGAGAAGCAAACTATAATGGTCTGATATGAAACATAAAGCCACCATAATTCTTCATTCCTTCTACTGAGAAAAATGTTTTAACAGACTCTAGAGTGCATGTCATAATGTAGGTTTTAAGATCTTTTTCTTTTTTTTTTGTATAATATCATAAATGGAATCTGATTTGTAAGATTATATAAAATCTTATATTTTACCATTATATGGTAACTAACCTTGTAATTCTGCACACTCCTACAACCCAGCTCCCTTCCCTGACAAATTCTGATTGTAAAAAAAACATGCAAGCACTTTAAGGAGCTACTTAATAGTGAAACAGATAAAAATGATCAAACGATAAGTCGAATGGTCAAACTAGTGTTCAAACAAAGTGTTCAAAACCTATGCCTTGGCTCTATATAAAATATATCTAATTAATATGTAAATTTAATTTTTTATGTTCTTGTTATTATCAAAATGGACACTATTTTAAGCGTGTTCTAGGAATGAGAGAATGTAGGCTTAGTGACCTGAATTATTTGTTGCAAATAAATTATACAATAACAACCTACTTTTACTGTTTGCAGGGCAAGCCTGTTTTCTATGACTGTATTAGTTTGAAGCACTAGGTGAGTCTGTTTCGGTCTATGGGTTATTCATTCATGACAGATTCATTTCAGCAAGACACTGCTTATGATATATAATGGATTAGGCAGTTCACTTTTGGTTTCCCCCCCTCTGTTTACACATTGGCTGACTGAAGGACTTTTTTTTTTTAAGTAAGGAATAATGGATGTTAAAATTTGTGAAATCATCAGGAGCCAGAGGCATTTACAAATGACCTGGCAATTGCTGGCATATAATGAATAATACAACTCGGTGAATAATAGCAGAGCCAACTCACTTAAGGACTTGATTCCGAATTACTTACTTCACTGACCAGTTCTACTTAGCTTATCAAACTCATATAGGATTCAGGATGATTCTCCTTTTCCTGTCTTTGGTTGTGTGTTGGTTTGATTCCAGTAAAGTTGGGAGAATTCTAATTCCCATGCAGTGATGTAAATGATTAGAGAGGCACGCTCTTCGCGTGTCAAACAAAGTGCAGTCAGACTCTGCGCTGGGTACTGGGTTTATGTTTGTCGGGTGCAGTAATGACAGTTGAGACTGGCTAGAATCTTGTCCTAGATTTCCCAGAGTTCAGTTAAGTATACTGGTTTACATACAGTGTTAATTTTAAACAAGAGAACATACCCCAAATATTTTTGATCTATTAGATACTATTTCCTATTGACTAGCATAGCACTAAATGACCCATTAGATTGTGTTTCACCCACCCATTAACACTTGAGATTTGGATGAATTTGAAGTCTTCTACTTTCTTGGCAATTACCCACAAGACTAAGATTTGAGAATGCTTCTTGACAGGAAAAACCTAAGCAATGGTTATATGAGAAGAAGTGCCTGTCATGAAAAATCTTCAAGATTTTGGCTCGGTGGTCAGAAAACAAACCCATTTCCTGTGCATTTAGCAACTCTGTCATGAATTCTCTCAGTTTGTTTAACACAGTTTTCAAAGGTGTGTTTTTTGTTAAGACCATGTATGCTAAGTGCTACAATTTCCCTGACAGCTTGGATAACAAGTGATGAACACAGTGAGTAAGCTCCATCAAATAGGGCCAGGAATTATATCTGTTCTAGTAATGTCAGTTTGTCTTCATGCTGCATTACTTGGCACTCTAACTTTGTCACATTTCATAGATTTCTTTCTCGTTCTCTTTCTCTCCTTTCCCTTCTTCCCCCAGAAAGAGGGTGCTGCATCTTCCACTGCCTGCCCCTCTTGATAGAATCCAGAGGAAGGTCTTGGAGGTTTGGGTAGATGATTAAGTTGCTGTGTTTCTCAAATTTGTTCCTTGACAAGTCTTTCGGAGATTTGCAATAGATCTTTCTTTTTCATTTTATTTTTTAATTCATCATTTCTTGGCAAGTTATTTGTTTTCCAGTGAAAGCCATTGCCTTTACTGTAAATGACCACGCAGAACTGAGCACAGCAAGAATAATGTGTCTGTTTGGCTAGAAGACGAGCTTAGGGATGATATTCTACCTCCTTTTGTACAAAGAGATCTGTTAATGAGCCAGCACGTTACTCAGATGCTGGCAGAAGATATCCTGCATTTTTGAATGAGGTCGAACTTAAAAAAAAATATATCCACTAACTTGATAATGAGTCAGGTAACCACACCTTATTGCAAGCACACGTCCAGTTTGCTGGATGCTGAACACTTCCTTTTTTTTTTTTTTTAAGACAAACTCATTTTTGTTTTATTTTTCATGAAGTTTACTATAATTGTTCTATCACAATTGGATAGTCTTGAGTTTTGGATATTAGCAATTATGTTCTTGGCCTAGCTTCACTGCTTATTAGGGAGGAGGGGTGAACATACAAATGAAGGGATTTTTCATGGTTTGTGTGATTTTCTTCCTCCTTCCTTTTCATGATAACTGTAAGGTTAGTTTGACTTTAGTGTGAACTAATTTCACTTTCTGGTTCTCATATGTTGATACTGAACTCTTTTGAGGTCTCTGCCACTGCAGGGAGCTGTTTAAATAAATGCAGCTGTTTATTGAAGCAAATCACAGAGCACTAGCAGCTTGCACGGTTTGGTGTATATTTAAGAAGTAGGCTCTTCATGTGATTCACAGCCTAAAGTTTAATGTGAAGATTAATTCTGTGGGGTTGTTCCTGGAGATTGTGAGTAGGGTGCTGGAGAAGTCCACTGGAATTTTAGCGGCTGTCTTTAGGAATCTGGAGAAAAAAAAATGTACTGATTTAAGCGAGCACCTGTCTTAATTGCTGCTGCCTTGAACAGCGTATATTCCATATACACTGCCTGGCTCAATGGCAGGTGCATCTAGAAGGCAGAACACAAGGAGGTTTTTCCTTTTTCTCAGGAGCCCCACCGGGGCAGAAGAGTCCTGGGGGAGTTCTTGCAGAAGGAGGGCAGCCTTTGGCCATCAACCATCTGCAGAGTTTGACCGGCACTTGACCATGTGTAGGGGTGTGACTGTGCAGGTGATTTACACCTCTGAAAGTGATTCCAGAAGTAAAGTGCTTTCCCTGAGATGGTGATCCAGGCAAGGCTGAGAGAAGCATTCCCAGAAATCATGAAGATATCTATAAAATTCCTGTTACTGAGGCAATTACTGGAAAAACACTTTACTGTTAACCAAAGCATGTTCTGCAGCTTTTCCTTCACAATTTATCCCATCATCTCCCGTTGGGAAGATAAAACCAGTAAGTGTCTCTGTACCTGATAATGAAACTGCCCTCCCTCCCCACCTGTCAGCACTGCCTCTGTGCTGCAGGTAGTGCGATCACACCGCAGAGATCCTGTTGCCCCAGAAAGAGGTCCTACATTGGTGTCAGCTGCCAGAAAGAGTCCAGACTTCCACTGACCATTCCAGTGACTGTTCTGGTTAGAGGACCACCCCACACAGCCCAAACAGTCATCTTTTGTCTGGGCTGAAGTCTTATTCTCATCCAAAAAGGCTTTTTTTTTTTTTCTGGCTGCTGCGAGGTCATTGCTGTCATTGTTGTTCTGGCATTCTTCCTAATGTTTTTATGATGCTCACTGTAATGTACTGCACATTTTTCATTTTGGGACAGGCCTAAAAAATATGCCCATAAATGCCACTTCAGATGAGTGAATGCTGCTTTTTATCACCACATTGCTGAGGGCATTTCTGCTGTTTTCCCAGGCCACTGGCTTGTTTTGCTGACATTGATACCAGTTTCAGGTACAATGGGTTAACATTTTCCTGCTTGTTGCTCTACTGACGGCAGCTATGAGACCAACCTGTAGCAGACAACAGAATACAGATCTCTTACCACAGATGGACACCCAGGCCCGCACCTATTTTTGAGAGGGAAATTTGGGGGACAGAAGGAGGCAAGATGGGAAGGGGAAGAACTGTGGACATTGTCTGATGAAATACAATGGTTATGGGAACAGGATGCTTGTGGATTTTCCCTTTCCGTGACCTAGACCTTTCTTTTTTGTTATGTGGGAAAGTCCTGTTCATTTCAAAGTGCCCCGATAAGGAGCATGCAACCCTTGCTGGACTCAGCTGGGGTCCACAGTCCTGGAGCCTCAAGGAAGGGCTGGCAGGGAAGGAGGCAGCACGAACGGCCACGCATCACGACAGGCCCCACTGCTATTTCTGCTATTCCCAATGAGAAATAAGCTACACTAGCCTCCTTTTTGGTCTGCTTAATTTCCTCTCCTTGCTGGGCTAACTGTCCTTGCGTCCATGCTGACGTTGTCTTCAACCCCAGAGGCTTAGTTTTCCTTTACAATCCTCTGTATATATATATAAAAAAAATCGCAAATTCTCTCTCTGTTTTTAAAACTAGCCTGAGCAGATGTTTAATTAAAAACTACCATTGGCAGTATGTAGCAGGGTGTTAGAAACTCTCTCTCTGTGGCAGTTTCTCAGCACAAGTACTTCTGTGTGGTTACAGTCACATGTTTGATTGACTTGGTTCCCAAGCTGATGTTCACAGTGCTGTATTCATCTTACTCAGATGACTGTGACACGCAACCCGAATGCACTGATGCTGACAGTGAATGTGAGGAGAACCAGACAGATGACAGCATCTCCATTTTTCAGAGCTGATGTAGGATGATCTGTCACCTGACGATAGGCCACGGCCCATCATTTATTTAGCTACAGCTGTAACGTGGGAAAAATGAGAGAGAAGTGACAAGAAGCAAAAGAAGGCTATTTACGCCCACCTCCTCACACAAAATTGCACAAGCATCATTTGTCTTAATGAATGCAATACTCATCCCATACCTGCTCTCACATCTA
This sequence comes from Tinamus guttatus, assembly GCF_000705375.1. Next base: position 263,870 of record NW_010588062.1, read on the forward strand.
CTTGCTATTTCTAGTGGTGTGAGCAACATCAACAGCCCTTCCATGCCTGCTGTCCAGGGGACTGAGTCTGCCCAGGGCTGCTATAAGGCACTGCCACATCCATTCTGGCTGCTGAAGAGCCCTGTCTCAGAGCGGCTAAGAGTGCACAAGAAATGGCAGCTAGAATCTCAGGGGAGATTTGAAAAGTGCAAGTTTAGCCATGCTTGAGCTGGGAGCTGTAACTGCCTCGTATATGTTGTAGGAGGGACAGAAGACAACCCCTAAGGATATATGCAGTACAGTGAGACTACAGCACTTAAACCAGATTTAGGAGCCTTTCCTAGGAGGAGATTAATGGATGATACAAACCTACTAACCACCTTTCCAAGTCAGCCAGCTTGTGGTCTCTATACAGTTACTGGGGAGACAAGTATCGGGAAGAAGCAACTCTGTGTATATAGCTTTTTCTTTTTCCCCAGATTGTCCTCTGCACAACAGTTCCTTGGCTGACCTTCTCTGCAGTGTGGGAATTTTATCTGTATAGCCCCAGATAACCCAGAGCCCTGTGTGGGAATAGCGGCAACATCTAAAGGTCGGTATTCAGAAATGTCTCTCGCTTTACCTAATTCTCCTACCTGTTCCCATATTATCAAAAAAGACATTTTTGGACCCAACGGTTGGAGTGCTCTACAGGAGCAGGTGATGTGACAGTTGCACTGTCTCAAGCCTTGTGGTTGGAGCTGTGGGCCAAGAGACATCTCATGAGTCCCAACTGCCTCTCTACTTCAGCTGTTCTGTGGAACATGGGAAATGGCTGGTGGCCTAAACGTGCAGAAAATAATGGTTTTCACTGGTTATCATGTTGGGAGCTTAGGAGAGGAACAGATCTAGGGTCCTGCCCATGCCTCTTATTCCTTGTTCTCCTTCACACAGGGACGTGGGAAGTTGGTGGTGCTCAGTTCGCTCTCGTCTGATTCTGAGGGTCAGCCAGTTGGCACAGGGATATGTGTATGTGATAATTTGTCCCTATGTATGCTTACAACCTTGATTCACTCTATAAATCATATTATTGTTCCTAGCTTGGGTTAAAAAGGAAATCCAATGACATATGCAATACTTCTGTGACAAATATTGTATTTTTCTTAGTTATCATCTACTTTTGTAGAGATGACTTGGGCACCACAGATGACAATGATGAATTATTTAGAGCAGACCAACAGCCATTTTTGCTGTGGTACCATCTGCCATAAAGATCACATTTTGCCTTAGCAGTTTCCTCTCTTTGTTACTCTCTGAAACAATATTTGGAGATTTCGGAGCAGGGAGGAATGGATAACCTCCTCTGTGCCATGGTTTCATGATGTGAAGACACTTCTGGACAAGTGTTAAAGGTTAAAAGCTCTTGGCATTTGATGGGAAAAACTGTAACAAGGGTGCAGTGAATGATGCAACCCTGGAGTGAGCTTTAACTGTTTAGGATGTTTCCCATGTGCATTCTTCTCTTGTCTCCTTGGTAGAAGGGTCATGTTGTGGGCAAGGAGGAGGTGTGACTGGAGCAGAGCTGGCAGATGGTCCCTTGAAGGTCGTTTCTTGTTGCTCTCTCCTGTAGTGATGCCATATGCTGTGCAGGGGGATGTTTCCCTCCTCTTCATGGAGTGTAAACTCATCAAAACAGTAAGTCAGGATGTCACCAACCCTCAGTTCTTGAAGTTTCTGATTAGGTCTGTGACTTTAAGACATTTGTTGGTATGTTGTCAATTAATATATAGAAGAAGCATGTTTGAACAGAGATTAAAAACATATGTCCATGATGAGGACGGAGTTTTCTCCTTAGTGATTTAACTTTTATCTCCTGAAATTCTGGTTTTGCCTAGGAGAATTTGTTTCTAAAGTCTTTCCACATAATCCGTGAATAGCAAGAGTGTGATGGACAGTAACCCACAACAGATTTGGGGAAAGTTAATATCACTAGTGCTTCTGAAAGCAAAGCTGCTCCTCTTAGCTTTTGGTAATGGCAAGAATTTCCAAACGAAAATACCTGGAGCAAATTACCACAGCAACTGGAGGGTAAGCAATGTATCAAGCAGAAGTTGGCTGTGCCTTGAATGCTGTTAGTGTGCCTGAGTTACTTGTGGAAATTTTACTCCATCTCATAGTGGAATCTCTCTAAAACTCCAAGTCCCATGATAAAAATATATGAAAGCTATTGCTGTTTACAGTATGTGACCATTTTGATTTTTTTGTCCTTTTCTTGTTAATTGTGATTAATAATATCAAGAGAATATTTTTATTCTAAAAGAATAAATGGAGGCATAGATGAGTTTAAGGAGGTCTAAAGCCTGGCATGCATTTTTAGACACATTTATCATCAAAATCAAAGAGAGTGAGTGCAGAGTAAGCAGATAGAGCAGAAGGTATTTGCCCATTCAAATCATCTGAGCTGTTTTAGAAAGGGCACCAACTGTCTTCATGGGACATGCCACTTTATGCCACCAGGTGCTTATATTGCTCACTCACTCATCACTGCTGGTCATGAATTGGTTGGCAATACAATGAGTATTACCCTGAACTTCACAAATTAGTAGGAGGGAAGTTCTTCTGATATGAGTCACTCCATTTTCCCAGGGCTAAGATAAAGATTTGAGAGTTTCCAGTAGCCAGGCCACCAAGGCTCGAGCAGGGTACAACATGTCTTTGTTTTGTTAGTTTCATTAACACATCTCTGGCACCCTATTTAGAAGTTTACGATTAAAGCTCTTTTTGGAACACACTACTTCACAAGCTGCGTAGCCAATATGCCCGTTTAGGATTTCAAGGATTGTACAAGAAGGTTAATAAATCAGCTATAAAAACAGTGATATTTGGTACAACTATTTAAAGGTTTTAATATTTAACTGTGAGTCTTAACTGAATACTAGCAGTGTGTACAATTAAACAACTTTTCTCAGCAATATATGTTCATAATTAACTATCCTTTGTGTAAATTTTCATCTAATGATGGATTTTGTCCGGTTTTGGCTAATTACTAACAGACACCTCGTTAAATATCTGATTTTTGGTATGTGTGTATTTAACAAAATGCACAGCTACTATACTGCTAAATGCAGCTTTTCTCCATTAGTCTTTCCCCGATTATTTTCTAAAAAGACATGCAGTGTTCACACAGCTTGCTTGCTCACTTCTGCCTGGGTTTGGACCAGGCCAATACTTTTTTACCTTGATAAAATCAGGCGTGTGGAAACTGCAAAGATTAAAGGAAAACAATGATGAAATTAGGTTTTGCTTTTTCCTTTGTCTCTGACCTTCAAAGAAGATTAATCAAGCAGATGCAGGTAGATGCACTGGCCAAAAGCATAGAAGAAGTACTGTGGAAATACAGAAGTACTTATCTGACTACTAGGCATACCGTTCTCACACTGTAGAGTATGCCAACTTGAACCACTGGTATTCCTGACCACTTAATGTACTATTTTGGCCACTATATAGGTGAAGGCAAGACAGCAGCAGAGCCAACGTGCATGAGCATTGCCCGATCAGTGACTAGCTTGGGCTCCAACACTGCTTCCAGAGGCAGAAGTTTGTCAGTGTTTGTAAAGGAAGCAGTTCTGAAAGAGAAAGAGAAAGAAAAGGTGGATGGGATATTCTCTTAGGTAACGTGATTGGTAAATTGATGCTGTCACCCATAATGATTACATCTTAAAGGAACTAGCTATAAATTCATCACTGTAGTGCTCTACCCATATAATGTGTCTTATCAGATGTCTCATTTAGCATTGGCAAAAAAACAAAAGCCACCCTCTAAAACCCCTTTTTTCACATTTTTCCCAAGCAAGCCTTGCTTTATCTGTTGTGAATGCAGACAGGGGATGTTTTGTGTATTTAGCTGCTTATGTTAGGCATCAGTTCAATTCAGTATCTTTACAGTTTTGTATTGTCTGATACAGAGCTCTACCACTTCACTGTAGTGATTTTCAAGTGATGCTGGATACAGAGTATCAGAGGAGACAATCCAGCAAGACTGCGTCCAAATAACATAATTAATCTTCTATTATATAGCACCTTCATCTAATCCCACAGGACAAACAAAGAATTTAAAGAGCTTGTATAAGAATGTTGCAAACATTTATATATGTGTGATGATTGACGTTTACCTGTTTGTAGGATAAAAGCGACAATTATTTAATATCATATGCTAGTGGTGCCTAAGTTAAAACTAAAGCTAAAACAGAATCAGCAGCAAGATTTTTTTTTCAGGTGGCAGAATAGAGTGACCTGAGTGGGTATTTGACTAGCATACTGGAGTTGACATGCAAACTCCAGAGGAAACACTATCATTTGATCTGTGGTCAAATGGTGGTCAAACCTTAGATAATTCATGTATAAAAATGAGGTTTTCAGCAGAACAGTGCTTACTACTATGATGACTGACTGACTTTGTAGTGATTTTGTGAAGGGGAAAAGTGATTCTTCTTTCTGTGAGGGAAATATGATAGGGCCTGGCCTTCCCCATTTAAGGGAATAGGGTTATAGCCGATGGCTTACGATTTGTTGCTGAGTTTTCCTTAGGTTTCAGAAATTTTGTTACTCAATAAAAGCAACTCCAGTGTTTAATTTGGCTGGGAAAGTAGTAAATAGTAGAATAGAGATGGTGTAGGCTGGCAGGTGAGGAAGATACACCAGGTACAAAAACTGGTGTGGAAGACCAAACTGCTGATAGCTGGGGAGGTGAAATTCATCTGCAGTGGAGGTGCTGCTTCCCTGGGCAAGCATGTTGCTGGAGCACATCCATGCAAAAAGGCCACCTGTAGTGCCTGCTTCCTACCCCAGTCTTCCATAACAGTGGCTTTCTGCATGAAGTGAAGATCTTTGTGTTAATGAGAGCGTATGACAATGCAATGTGACTTTTGGAAGGCTAACAGCAAATTCTGAATGATACATGAAATGAAAAATCTCTGCCTGATGCAGAGAAAGCATGTGCAGTGCTTGGATGATACACTGCCAACAGCTTTAACAAGGGGCTCCTTCACAGATTTTCCACCTCAATCAGCAGTGCAGTTGACATCCCTTGAGCAAAATCTCTCCTCTGCTATTTTTTTTTCTCATGTTCAAGCAGAGAAAAATTCTCCAGTTTTATAGCTTATCCATTGTCTAAGATACTCATTCTGTAATCTTTCTCTGCTTCAAATTCACCTCTATAGGCATCATCCTCTCCCTGTCCCATACCTCACTCAGACTTCTTCAAATCCTTTTACTCTTTGTAGATTCATTCTCCATACACCATCAGCAAAGGTTAGGCACATCTTGATCAGTGATCTAGTCTGTGAAATATAACATTTGCTGGTGCAGTCTGATGCAAAAAAAAAATGGTAAAGAAGTAAATAATAAGGCCAGGTAACCCTATTTTAATATTTACATTCCAGCAAAGTTGCAGATTTTAAAACAACCAAACCCCAGCTAGTAGATATTGGAGGTAAAAAGGGAGTTGATTCACATCTTGGAAAGCAGTGACTTGCAGAAAGACCTAGTTGTCATCATAGATAATTGCTTTAACTTTTGTTTTTGCTGCTGTGCTTTGGCAAAAAAGAGCTGATACAATCCATGGGTTATGGAAAAGAGAAGCACTTAGTGTTTGCAAGCCCCCTCCTGTGTCCAGTGCTGCCTAAGCAGGACTATGAGTTAAATATTAGAAAACAGGTATTGGAATAAGTAGCTTAGAGAATTCAGAGTATTCAAACAATTTAAGAGCAAGCTGAGAGACTGCTCTGAAGAAGATACCTGATAGCAGAGGTTTTTTCACCTGGCTGACAGAAACTGAACTTCAGCCATCGCATCTTGGAATTAGGAGCTGCTTCTGCCTGTGAGGCCTGTTAAACTTTGGCGTGCCCCTCCAGGGAGGTGAGAGCAAGCTGTGACTGCGGAAATGAAGCCTTTAAGATAAGCCTGGGCTGGAAGCTGTGGTCCTGTCATACTGGTCTCCTGCCTTTCCATCAGAGAAAGCATTTCCCTTTAAAGCTTATACCCTGCATTAAGACAGTTAATATTAAGATAATTACTAGACCTAAATATCATGGCTCAATTTTTCAGTGAGTTGTCTTAAAGAGGTCTGGACAGATTTCTTCTCCTCTCCTCCCCATCTCTATGAGCAAAGCTTTCTTCATGTTCTTCCTTTTACTATTATTTCTTGTTTTCCTGTGCAGCGCTTGAGATTGGTCACAGCAGGAGATCTGTTCGTAGGTGGTATAGAGAGTGTTTACGGATTGCCCTAGTTGGGTTGAGGGAGAATTTTCCCTGGGTCAGGTTGGCAGGCTCTGTGGATCTTTCACCTCATATAGCATGAGGTGTGGTTCATCTGCTAGGATCATTTGTGTACATCTCACATGATTAATTCCTTGCTATTGCAGGGCTTCTTTGGGTCTTGCCAATTCTGTGTCTGCGGGAGATAGTTTAGTTTCCTAAGTGCAAAAGTGTTTTGCCATCACTAAAGTCATTAAGATATTTTGGCTAAACTTAATGGTCTGTATCCTATCTTGTATCCTTTCTGGCCTTAACTTTAGGGAATGATATTTCTTTATGTACTGTATGATTAGTTAGGGCTGGTGTGGTTATTTGGGAAAGGATGCTCTTCTGTTCTGAAAAATACTCTGACTCATTCAGAGGGCCTGGCCTGGCAGCCTAAGAAAAGCTTGGTTTCTCTAGAGAAACTTGCATCAGTTTATTTGCAGCAACCAATTGACCAGTATCCTTCAAACAGCATTTCTGTATATAAGAGCATAGGATTCTACAGACTGATCTCAGTTAGGAGCCTGTGCTTTCTGAAAGGAATCCTTTTTGATTAACTTTCTGTCTCTGTGCAGAAAAAAACAGTGTGAAAGAAAAGATAATTCATTTAGAATATGTTCTTGTCCTAGTTGAAGTAGCCTGTTAGCAAATGCATTCCTTTTATGCAATATGCTGGTACTGTAGACTATCATTTCTACTGTGATTTTTTTAACATCAGTGACGTCAGTTGAGTTATTCTTGAGTTTAACTTTTGTTTTAGAAAAGCATACACGTAGGTGCTTAAGTTTGCCTACTTCAGCCAAATAAGAGAATCTGTCTTTGAAACATAGGCTTTCCCTTTGGTATACAGGACACAGAGCTGTAAATGACCTGCTGTATATGCAGGCAAGGGTTGGTGCTTGTTTGTGTCTATAATGAAATATTATAATTGGCATTATGAGGAAATTCCATTTCACTGAAGCTAGAACTCTGCCATACAGGTATATGCTGGTGCGCAAAGATAACGTGCGTGTATAAAATGCTAAGTTTAAGTTCTGCTATTTATGGCACATGTAGCAGCACAATAGAGACAGACGTCATACAAGCAGCAGTGTTTGATAGTTGCCTTTCACTTCCTGATCAAGGAGAGATACATTTATATTTTTCATGGAATGGCCT
>NW_010588063.1:3245-14581 GCF_000705375.1 Tinamus guttatus
GGGTGTGGTAGCACCTCCTGCTCTGCGCCACAGTATTGGCCAGGCTGGAGGAGTTCGGGGCTGAGAGATGCAGATTGCCAATCTCTTTCTCCAGGGGCAGAAGGGTGTGCTTATACTTCTTAATTCATTCCAAAATATCAGTCTCGTGGAAACAAATTCCTTGTCATGTTTAATCTCCGCACACACTTTCAATAAAGCAGATGGAGAGGATGCTGAATAATGAAATCCTTGAGCCTGCTCCAGCTGAAGTCAGATGTAAAGTCATTATCAGCCTCTGGAGCACCAGGATTATGCTGCAAATAGCAGCAGAAACCAAGTCTGAAGTCTATAGGTCTTCAAAGCCTAGGTGATGGTTGTGTTGCTGAGACACAGCTCCTCTGTATGGTAGTTTACAACTTTTGGTCAGCTAAACTCAGTGACATAACTGCTAACAAGCTATCCAAACAAGTCAATTAAATATCACTTCTATGCATGTTGGTTAGGCCTGTCTAACTCAAAAGAAAACCAAGCACTGAAAATCTTAGCATTTCCCCAAAAGGTCTTACCCTCCTTTTGAAAACTGGAAAAAATGAGGATTTTGTTCCTGACACTATTGCAAACTTTCCCTATTTAAGTCATGGCTTTTTCCACCAGACTTTCCCCTAGGATACATTCCTGCCCGAAGCTGTGTTGTATCAGCCATTCTCCCTGACATCCTCTGTTTTCATAGGCAGCCCAGACCACACACAAATAACTGCCACATCAGAGGAATCTCTTTTGCAACAGCAGAAGTCAGTAAGAGCCTTGGTGCATGAAGTAATCCATGACTCACATCCCTGCTCTTCCAGGAGATGCTGGATGCAGAGGCAGGATGTTGACCTTGAACTAAGATTTTCCTACACAGCAAAGAGCCGTTACGTTATTTGGATGACTAAAACTGAGACTTTTTTTTCAACATATACTATGCTTTTTGCCCTTGAAATCAGATTATTGGGTAAAACCAAACAAATGTTCATTGTGAAATCAACAGCTTTCCTGAAATCAGTACAATAGAGCGAGTCATCATCAGCTTGAGCAAAATTTCAGCTTCAGAAAAAGAAGCATCTCTCCCTCCCCTAAAACTTGGATGAGAAATCGTCATTGAAATCAAGCAAATTATATATTTTTCCAGAATTACAAAAGATAAACACAGTAGCATGAACTTTAACATAGGCTAAGATAGATAGCAGCGTTATCGTCAGGATTTTCACACATGTGTTCAGTGTATGTAGTGTGAAGTATACCTAGTTATACAGGGGAAATCATCAGAGAGAAAGAAAGAGCGCCAAGGAGCAAGAAATTAAAAGAGAAAAGAGAGGGAGGGAGATTAATCAGCATTAGCAGTGCTTTCAATCATTATGTTCCCTATAGAAATTAGATTGCTTGACTCATACCGAGCTGCACATTATCAATGCAAGCTGCTGCTTTTGTTCCTCACTTTTCTGGGCAGACTGAAGGAATGTGTTTGGGTGTTCTTCTGCAGAGCAAAGGGGTTAATTCACTCTAGCCCAAGGTCTCTCTCTGTAAATACAGCTCCTAAATTTGATTGATTGTTTCTTATTACAATATCTACTGTAGCTCTTCCGGAAAAAATATTCCTTGCAGCAACACACTGCAGTTTTCCAAATTGGTGTTTAAATCCCTTTTGGCTAACAAACCGATTGCAACATTTTAAACCTTATAATGAGGGCAATAAGCTATTACTGGACATAGCATAAATGCAAAGGACAAGCCATGATGATCCACACCTGTGGAAGTGAAAAAGGGGCATAACATGACACACACTCTCATAGCAGACCCCTCTGAGAATCTGCCAGCTCAAAATTGGCTTTGGTTGCTTCCTCCAATATTGCAGAGGAATATTTAATTGTGTCCTCTGATGTTAGAGGGAATTAGGGATTGAAAGAATGACATAGACATATATAAGTGCATATATAGAGAGATAGATACATAGATAGATATGTATGTATGTTGTTCTAAGGACTGAAAGAATGACACAGACATGCACATATGTCATTCGATTCTTAAAATATATGTTTTTATATATATAAAAGGATTTATGTATATATAAATACATGTAAATATGTCTATATTTATATATACATAGTATGTATGTATGCATACGTAATATTCGTGTGCGTATGTGTGTGCGAGTATATGTATATGTGTATTTTAAAGGTCCGCAGATATCTGAGAAAGACACAGCTCTGTTTTTCTTTATTACTTGTAATTTCACCTGGGCTCATCGCTCATTTCACTAGAAATAATGAATAAAGTAATAATGCTTCCTATAAACCCCATGGTGTCCTTCACTGCTTGAGTACCAACCTGGTATGTTAATAGAGCACTGGGAAGGGCATTATAGGTATTTAGAGCTCGGTATATGAGCTAAGCTTTCCTCTTACCCCAAAATAAGGGGGAAAAAAAATAAACACACACACACAAGCCACAGTTTTGGAAGATTTATGTTTAGTTTGCTCTGTAATTCAAACAAAACTGGAGTTGGGGTGAGGCTGTGAGCATCTGGAGTTCTTCACGAAGTCGCTGTGAAAGCGGCTCTCCGCGCTTAGCACAAGCTGTAACTTGGCCTTGTGCTCCTGAATAGGCCAGAAATAGTTTGTCCATAGGGATTAACTGACCTCTGTGCTCCCTTTCTAACTCTGTATATTTTATCTGATGGGCTTCAAGGGATTTCCTCTGATTATTGCAGATGCCTCTGGATATGTATTCAAAAGGAGCCTGAATGCCTGTGAAATGTCTCCCTGTGAAGTGACCCCACAGAGCGACCTCACGGAGAAGATGTTAATCTTGGGAGGTTTTATAGCAGCTCCTCAAGCATCCATAATTTCTGTGTCTGCAAACAGTTTCTGCATTGCTCTGGGAATGGGATGCAGACAAGGGAGACAATTTAGAATATCTACAGCAGTACATGATACCAAAAATGTAATCTGGAAGAGTTTTCCTAATTCTGACTGTATAAAATCATATATGAATATAATTTCATATATGTGCATACACATGCACACAGAAATATATGTTATCCATAAAGTAACAGTGTCTTAAATGGCCATTTTCCAATAACTGACCATGGATAAACCCTCAGTTGTGTCCAAACTCCAGTGAGATACCATGAATATTGGTGCAGCTCAATATTTGTGCAGCCAAGGTCTTTGGCTCTTTTCTAGCAGTTTCCCTTTCTAAAAAGAAAAAAGAATACTGTCCCATCCAAGATGCAAAGGAGGTATTTGGCTTAACAAGAGAGATGCATAATGAATTTTACTGCATTGAAAACGGAGGTAATGCAATATGGATGAATAATGAAGGAGCGGGAAGAGAGGCTGGGTGCATGGTGGTATTTTGATCGCATACATAATTTTGACTAGAATAGAGATTCAGACTGCTTTAGCTGCAGTGAGGCGATAGGTTTCCAACCTATCCTTTGTAATCTGACATGCTTTGTATAAAGAATGCCATAGAAATGACAGGAATCAATATGAAGATGCCTTCATGTGTGTGTGTTATATTAAGACCCAGTTGATCACTTCTTGTCATTTGAAAGAAATGTTCAGCCTCAGCACTCGAAATTATCCAGCTGCAGCATTTTCTACTCAGTCCAATCTCCAGTTAATTTGATCCTTCATTTAGCTTGAACAAAGCCTCCTAATAAAAACATTTGTATTACAAATGATACACATGATCAATGGGATAGCTGTAGGCAAGTATTTGATAATTTGAAGACTAGCTATAAAAAGTTCCCATTTAATCAACATAGCAGGCCAAAATCTGGAGTGAAAGCAAGCCCTGAAACTGGTATATCACCAAGCAAAGCAGACTATAATGAAATATCAGGATATTTGGATGTTCTTACCGACAGTCTGTGTTATATGAGTCCGTCCCACAGTTTGCAATTATTGTCTTTAAAAGGTGAAAATGGTCCTTTCTTTGCTGACATTTGTGCCTAAACACACTAAAAATCTCCCAATAGCTCCAGCTTCTGTTTGCACCTTGATTAATGAGCACCAGCTCAGTCCCTCTGATATGGTCTCCCACAGCTATAATACCGAAACAAACAAACAAACAAAAAATCTAATGCATTTTTAAGCAAAATTCACAAGGAACATCTGGCCATTTTGTTTTCTTTCTTCATCCCTTTTAAATCAGCATGTGGAGGATTTTTTTTTCCCAGGGAACGCAGGGAATAGTGTGATGAGGCTCCTCTTTTGTCACCCTGTGCACTGAGCTGCACAACCCAACAGCCTCAAATCTGTTCCAATCCATCACTTATTTCCCCCTAGAAACTTTTCCAGCGTTTTGTCTTGCACTGTTATTTCTTTATTTGCTTAGTTGCCTTCAAAGGACATTCCTCCTGGCTGGATAAAGATGTTTTACAAACAAATGCATGGAAACATTTGTGATAACGCAGCAGAAACAGCCAGCGAGCTCAGTCCCCATGGGCAGGTGACGCTTTGTGTCACTCAGCCACCACCGCTTCGCTCCATCACGGAGCAGCAATTTTCAAAGCCAGGGGCGGGGGGTAAGGACCAAAGCGGAAGGGATTAAAGGGTAGCGGGAGGTTCCAGGAGGCTCTAAACACTCCCCTGGGGGAGACGAAAACGAATTAGAAAGGACTTTTATTGACAAGGATGGGTTTGCTTGTGCTTCAACACACACAAAAAAGGGCATATTTGTGCGTGTTGGAGGGAAGGTTCGCTTCGGCTGAAACTATTGGTTATACCCTGTGGGGAGTTAAAAAACCCTTCAGCTAAAAACCTGGGTAGACACTCTACCTCTGCTGGTACTTTACAAGCCATCCTGAGGCCAAAATAAGACTTAATAAATAGGCAGAAAGGAGTTACAAAGCAGCAATAAAGAATCGCTTTTCCCCCATTTCAAAGAGCTCCAAATTCTATCACGGCATCCAGAGACATAGAGAAGGATGGAGAGAAGCCACCATACACAAGATTATGCTGCCAAAAATCACCTTTAGTCTGGATGATGGCTTCCAAAGGAGGGTAAAACACAACGTAGGTGTCTGGTCCCTTTGGGGCACCAGAGCTTCTGCCTCCAGATCCATGATACTTATTGAAGTGAGAAATGCCTCCTCCTGCCACATTGGAGAAGAAGACATGTAAAGTGAATGGAGCCTGCACAAATGAGCCCATTTGCATAACCAAATTCAATGTTCCATCTTTCAAGAATGAAAAATATGAGTAATTCCCTGGCAAGGCCCAGTTAGAGCCTGCCAACCCCTAGCACATGGGTTATATTTGTTATGAAGAAATAAGATAATATTAGTGAGATTCCTGGAAAGAAAATTAGATATCCAGTCTCCAAACTGCACAAAACTAGCCCAACTATTCTGGCTGTCTCCTGCCTTTGTAGCCCAATGCTCACCAGACCTTTCTTGTCATATTTGGTCAGAAAAGCAGAGACCTCTCAGCTTTTAAACAACTGGAGTGAGGTCTCTGGCAGCACTCAGAAACCCAGGGAAGCTGTTTTCTTTCAAGGAATTTCAGTGACAGAAATAAAAATAAGAACTACAGCAAATACTTACACTGCTCATGAAATATTACTGTAGATACAGCACGATATAGGCAGCTATATATTGGGTCATTAACCTGAGTTCATGAGGCTGATTTAACCATGCGCTGGTGGTGCTTTCTGTCTCTTGGTGAAAATGGGTTGATTAATGGTCCTAGTCCCAGTGTGGGAGGCCTGGGGAACAGGTCTGCATCCAGATCCGGGTCAGGAGCATGAAGCAGGGAGCTTCATGACCCGGAGGCAAGGAGCAGGGACCCTGCTCAAAACCCTCCTGAGATACCTCAAGAGAGAAGAGCACAGGAGAGATGGGCTGTTTTACTGTCAACAGTTGATGTGTAACCACAAGAGACTCTCCACATTGCTCATATCCTAAAGCAATAAAATCCTTCCCACCCAAAAGAAGATGCATATGCAGTTGAGGGTAACATCACCACTGCTCCCAAGCCTGGCAGGATAATCCTTCCTAAGGATGCAGCTGAGATACTAGATGATCTCTAGAGGTGCCTTTCAACCTTAACCATTCTGTAATTCTGTGAATCCCATCAGGGAAGCTCAGCACTGAGCTGTCCAGCTCTCCAAGATCAAGGAGACATTCTGATAACAGCCCCTGGAAGTTTGGCAGGTGGCTGAATTAGCTTCACAGCCTCACTATCCCTGATCGGGGAAGAGAAGATGCCGAGTCTTAGGGCATGGAGCTATAATGAGGATTAATAAGCCATGCGAAGACGTTATGTAATTGTCCGGCTGGCTGTTTCCTTTGCACCTTATGTTATCATTTATGCTTGTGCAAAGTGGCTGTAAAATGCTCCTGGTCTGATTCAATCTAACTTCACAGACTCCTCATGCAGGTGTAAATTGCTCTGTGCAGTCCAGGGCAATGTCTAAATGCAAACTCATCTGATCATTTCTGTTGTCTTTTTTTTTTTTCTGCTCCCTAAACTCCTCTGCAGTCAATTGAACACTTCAGTGCCTAATAAGCTGCATAATATTGGGTGTTCATTCATACATCAACTCCTCAGAAACTGCATTTGCACCTGTAAAGTGCAAGTCCTGCTCCCTTTGATGCGAACAGTCAATAGAGGGGCCTGGCGCAGACCCATCACTTCAGTTCTTTCATTTCCCTGTAAATTCACTCATTTTCCTTTCAGTTCTTGGGCATTTGCTAGGGCAGGACAGGGCAACGAAGGGGAAAGGAAAGGAAATCAAAAGGAGAAAGGAAAGGAAATAAAAAGAAAAAAAAAGAAAGAAAAGGAATAAAAAAGGAAAAAAGGAAAGAATCTGCAATCCCCTGGACCTTCACTGGGACTCGGGCTCTTGCCTTTCTGCCTTTGGCCCCAGCTGAGGAACAGGCATATGAACCTCCGCGGCCACTGCACGGTGGGTCTGAACCTGAGGTGGGGGGGCTGTAAAATATCGGGTAAAAATTTGATTTTGGAGGCAAGAGAGAGAAAAATGATGCCCAATGTTGTTGTCCAGACTACAGGAGAAAACAACTGAACACCTGTGGCAGCCATAAAATTGGATTGAACTACAACATTTGAGCTGATATAACAGGGAATAACCCTCAAGAAGCAGAGGCCTTTGATAGACGCACCCCTACAGGTATTTTCAATCCTTAGCAGCTGCAGAGCTTCAGTAATGAATGTCAGGCTGCTGGCCAGCTGAGAGTGGAATAAATATCCATTCACTGTCAGTGCAAAAAGCAGCAGTTTGACATATGACATTCAAATGATATGAGCTTTAAAAGAGTTGGTAAATGACCGCTGTTTGACTTGAAACCTTAAATTCTACAGGAACTGCATCACAGTTTACCCGGGCTCTGCAGGGGATTGGATCTCTGGGTTTAAAAATGAAATAGCAAAGCGTTTCTACAAATTCAGGCCACAGTATGTAGTGTATCCAGCTGCTTCGGTGGTCAGAGGGGTAAAGATGGGGTTTTTCATGAAGAGTCGTTGTCATGTCTGCTGGTGGCACAAAGTGGGGTAAGGAGACCGTGGGACGTGAGCAGGGCTTACATACTGCAGTGGACTGCGTAGCCTCCACTCGCTGAATCTGCTCCACTTTTAATGAATAGCACGGATTGTGAGCCAAGAGACCAGGCCTTTCCTTCCAGCACTAACTTCCTTTCCCTTAAGCAGATCTACCTCAATTTCCCCCCAAAGGAAGATGAAAACTGCTAGATCTTAGAGCACTTTGAGACTTGTGGATGAAAAGCTATATATAACAATATCACATCTTGAGAGGATTTACATCGCAGTTTAATGTGGACTTAATACTTTTTATTCCCAACCTCCTCAGAGCTCTCACGGAGAAGAGTATCCTTCAGATGAAGAGCTGGGGCAAAGCATTGAGCCCTTGGCCCCTTCCAACAGAGCTGAATGCTCTGTAAGCAAATCAGAGCCACATGGGTCATGCAAAACTGATTGTGAAAAGGAACCAGTGGTCCCAGGCTAATTCCTGCCCCGTGGTCCTGCAGGAACAGAGCCCGTACCAGAGAGGTGCTGCTGACAGCAACATGGAAGAGAAACTAATAAGCTTTGAGACCGGAAACGCTGAAGGCAACAGGAATGTGACTGAGTGACAGAAATTAACTTCTGGGCCATGGGACAAAGCAGGTAGGGGGAACGAGAGGGGATGTGCTCTACCTGGTTCCATAGTCCAGCACCAGCACTTCTCTCACATCCTTCCAGCCCTGCCACAGCTAGAGCTGACAGGGGTAGAGCTGCTCTCCTATTTGAGGATCTTCTGCAATTTGCCTTCCAGGACGCTCGCACAGCCTGCATTGTACCCAGTTCACCAGCTCATTTTTGAGGTGTCAAAGAAATGAGCACAGAAAAGAATTCACCTCTATACCAGGACACCTTGTTATGCACTCGTTTCATTAGCCAGTCAGTTTAATATCAGTAGTCATAACATTTTTATGGCCTACCTGAATTGACTCTGCTCACAATCCTCACACTAAAACAAGACCGGGACCAAAGCTGCTGCAAGAAAAATCAGAGCCTCCCGACCTTTGGTCTGGACTCTGTGGTCTAATTATTCCATCGATTTTAACGGAGTGGAGTGTTCAATAAAGGTGTCTGGAGGCCTGTCTCTTCAGCAGCAGGTCTAGCACAGCATCAGCGGCAATAATGTGGACAACCTCTATGCAAAGCTGGGTCAGGGTCAGGAAAGCTCCAACTGCCTGGCAAATTGAAGCAGGCACCATCACGCTAACGGGGACCTGCCCCAGGACCTCCAGCTTGCTCGCTTGCCCAGCCAGAGGAAAAGGCTGCGAGCCAGCAGAGCACTCAAGCACATGTTAAGCCCAGGAGTGATACCACTTCAATGAGTGAGCACTGTGTTAAGTGCACGTGGGTGCTCTTGGCTGAAACCAGCTTAAATCATTGAACCACGAGCGAATGGGGTCAGATTAAACTTTGCAACTTAGTGGTGAACTGGCTTTACAGAAATGTGCCTTGAGGGAATAGCTGCTAAACTGAAGCTATGTTTTCCTCGGGAAGCAGGGCTACGTATTCAGAGATACGGAGAGCAAATGAGTTGGTGCTCAGGGTCCTATGTTCATCCTATGTGAACTTCTGGAGAAGGAGGGGACTTACTTCAGACTAGCTCTAGACTGGTCCCATGTATATCTAAAAGCAGTTGGAGCTCTCCAGGTGAGCTTCCAGAGCACCTCTGTTTTAGTGCCAAAGAGGAAACTCCCTCTGACCTTTCTATGTTGTAAATCACAGCATGCCACTAAGGTGGACACAGGCCAAAGCTCGCTACCACTAACCTGTAAGTGTTTTGGAGACAATTTAACACGCAAGTAAACTGAGGCACACTGGAGTTGAAGAATAGAGCGCTGTATCCCTCTGGCTGTAATGAATTGTGCATATTTGATACTTCTGGAAATCAGACCAGAGAGGAGTGATATGAAACAGGTTGGAATGATGCCAAGGGGTCCTGTTCCATGTGCTGTGTTCAAGCCATGTCTGTCTCCTGAGAAACTCTCAGCATTCAAGTGACATCCCACTGTAATCTCCCAACCAGCCACCCTACAAAGCCTCCCTCTAGGGAATCAGTGATCATTTTCTGCATTTAATAGCTATTTTTCCCTAATCTTCCTTTCCATCCTTGACACTGGAACAAGGCTTAGCAAAGGGATCAGAAATTCATAGCCTTGAATTTCATTGCCTCTTTTGAAGCTGATCTACACAAATCAAGAATTGTTCTCCTGTGCACAAAGCTCGATATCCTGCTGTATTTCCCCTTTAGGCAATCCTGAGACATTCAGATGAGAATGTCTCAGATGAGCCTTCCTCCACTCCAACAGCTTTCAAGCCAGCTCTCCTTATTCATTTAATTGTCCCAATTATAACCCTGATGCAACCATCACACCACTGATTCACTATCACCTCCCTCTGGCTGAATCAGAGGAAGCTGGCCCTATTACTGGTACTGCTGGGAGGGGATTTTCATTTTCTGCTGACATGAAAATTAAGTTCTCTGTTCAACAAAAGGCAGGTACCTCACTGGAAGCAATACTCTCCTCTCTCCTCCACGTTCCTAATCACATCCTTCCTGTTTCAAGGCAAAGGCAAAAGGCCAGGTCAGGCTCAGCACCCAAGGTTTACTGTAAAAGACAAACGAGAAATGGCAAAGGTGTGAAAATTCTTAAGCACGACTGAATTCGGTGAAAAGAGAACGAACGGTCCTGCACTGGCGTCACTTTGTCTTGCCAGAATTAAGTTACAACACTTAGAGATTAAGCAACGCAGTTCTGTGATCCTGTCCTTACTTTCTCTGCAGGTAAATCTGAGCTGGAAGTGGCCACGGCTGGGGAGCAGCACTGCAGAGCCAGATGAGGAAGATGCCTTTGAACAGAGATGAGAGAAGCTGAAATCCTTTGACACTTGAAAGTGAACTGCATATTACTAAAATGTTAAGCAGCTTTGTGAGAGAGATTATCCTGAAGGATATCTTCTGTAGTTGACATTTGTATGTGTGTGATGAGTTCCAGCACGGGCATGGAGCGAGTGGCCAAACCCTTTTGTCCGCTGGTTGGTCGCTTTCCTGCACGGCCGCTGGGCTAAGCGTGGCCTTCAGGCCAGCGAGGGTACGGATTCATTCCTGCCCTGTGACACTGGGTGCTATTTCATCACCCTCATCTTCTTGGTCACATCTCAAGGCAGAGACAAGAGGAGTTTTCGTGCCCCTTTTGATGAACCGCAATGATGGCAGCGTCATGAAGGTCTGTAGGCCATGAGAGGCAGAAGGGCAAGCGGTGGCTGCACGCACGTCTGAGCTACTAGAATTTTCTAGCCCTTTTGCCAAGTTTATTTTGACAGTCTAGAAAAAGTGCCTTACTTTCCCGCTACCCTTCCAGGCAAGGGAGTCATACTGAGGAATTTAATCCCCTGCAGAAAGGTTATTATGTCTCCTTAGGGGCTTTCAACTACATATCTCAACAATGCAGTGATAGAAAAATCAAAGGTTTAGCCAGCTGCTATCTAGGGGCTGAAGTTCCTAAACTCTATTTTGCAATGGAAACCACTTCATGCTGGCAGTGACTTTGCACAGCAGTTTCTTTTGGACTGGGTTATACCAAACCCTGCTTCTCTAGGAACAGCTCTTACTATTGATGTTACACATAAGACAACACCTTAGAATCCTTTTTTTATATGAAGAGTTCTCATTCCCAAGGAATCCAAGCAGCATTACACACAATAGTGACTGGGTTAGGTATATATACACATACAAATATTTTACCCAGCAATGCAATAATTTGCTTTGGA
>NW_010588063.1:14593-29529 GCF_000705375.1 Tinamus guttatus
AGGTGTTTAGCTGAGCATATGGAGAATGCTTTGAACACTGCATGTGGTTAGCTAGTTTGCAGCATGGAACAGACTTGGGAATCAAATCTCTTACTTTCACAGAAAGAAAAATGCTTGGCTGAGACTGGCAAGACAGCACATTCAGTAATTTGCATTGCTACGAAGGTCATAGGAATAATTAAGTGAAAAACAGGACTTCTACATTCACTCCAAGAGATTGATTTTTGAGACAGAGATACTTCCTCTGAATCTTGACACCTAAGAAATTTAGAAGCCCCTCCGGGAAAGGCAGTGGCCATTACGTGCCCAAAAGTTTACGAGACCTACAGATGGATTCACCTGTGTATGGAGGAAAGAGCAGAAGCAGAGACCGACTTCAGCTCATTAAAGAAGCAGAGGTAGGTGAGCTTTTTATTGTAATTCACTTTCCATTAGTACTTTTTGGAGGAGTGCTGTGAAGTTAGAAAGTACAAAGCATTATGTTCTCCAGAACATAAAAATGGCCAAGTCTAGCAAGACTTCCCAGCTGTTAATAGCCAAAGGCAACATTTTCTTCTAGACTATGGTTCTCCAGGACAACTGAAGACCTTCTCAGTGCTGTACCCTGCTTTGTTAATTCAATTAAGCTGATATTACAAAGGCAATACAAATCAAACCTAAACAGCCTCTTGACAGCAGTGATAGTGTTGACAGTCTCTTTTATGGGAGGAGGTTACCTGCCCAGGGGTAAAATAAGCCAACAATCAGGAAATATATGCAGTGCACTTCCCTTCTGCAGATCTCTGGTCATTAAGGACAACTGCTTGTCTCTACACTCCTCTAGCTAACAAATCTTTAGTCTGAATCATGCAAAAGCCACCTAAAATCATAAGAAAATCTAAAAAAGAAAATCAGCACAAAAAAAATGCCACAGGCATTATTTCCTGCAAGGTTGTGATCATTTGAACACTCCTCAGAGTCATAAGGGCCTCAATGTACACAGCTGAGGAAATAGCCCTGGATAACTCTGTATTCCCAGGAGACGTACTGAGTCGCCTAGTAGCATTAGGGACAGAAGCAATGGTAGCATTACTTAAGTGTGTGCAATTTGTTCTCCCTATCTTGATTTAAATTACACTGCCAAAAAGGACTGACTGTCTCTGAAATCAAATTGTTGAGCAAAGTTCATCTTTAAAGAGACAGAAAAACATCCAAATAACTGCAGTGCAAATGGTCTTGCAAAATGCACATACTGATGTGCGACAGTGGGGTCTGGGGCTAAGGAACTTTCATTAGGATAATGAAATTATGCTGGGCTAAACACCTAATGCCCTGTCAGGAAATAGGGCTTTGCACCACTGAAATTTGTACAACAGAGACATCAAGCTGCATCTCCTCTCAAATGCTAGAGGATGGAAGCTCCACCCTCGGCAGTCTCTGAGCTGTTCTAGCACCTTTACTTCCCCAGATCAGCACAGCCTCAGGATGATGGGCTTCTTAGGTTGCATGAAAACTTGTGTGTCCAGAGGCAAGGGGATCTGGAGCAGGAGGAAGAAAAACAAGAGCCATATGAGCTGGGAAAAGGACAGTCCTGACACTGGCAGGCCCCTTTTAGCCCACGTGTGTCTCAGCCACCCCTTGTTTTCAATGCATGTCCTGAGTTTACAGATCTATGTGTCACAGGAACAGCACTGCTGTTCACGTAATACCTACAGACTTGGGTTTTAATACTCCTCAGCTCCTGAATGACTTGGTTAGTCATTTCTGGCTTCCACACAGCACAGCTGGAAGAGCTCAGAGCAATGATCAACAGGATGAAGGAGGGAAAAGATGGATGCGAAGGCAAAAATGTCTAGCATCCATCCATGGAGGAGAAGCTAAGGAGGTGGCATGCAGTACTGTTGTGTTTAATGCTGAAATGTGTCAGCCCTGAGGGGAACTAGACCATAATGGGACCTGGAGGAGCAGTAAGCTCTCTGTGAGTAAAAAATTAGGAGAGTTGTTCAGAATTAACACCCACGAGAAAGGTCCACACAGAGGAAAGTACCAGACTCCCTTGGGACTGGGCTGGAAGTCCCCATTAAAAAAACATTTAAAACTCTTGATGGAAGGAGTCATGTAGCAGGGCAAGGAAGAGCTGTTTTAGTAAGTTTATTCCATTGATTCAGTACTGCTCATCTCCTTGCTCTCTTTCCCCTCATCAAGACAATGGCAATACATCCCCAACCCGACAAGGTGCATTAAAAGCCCCATATCCCAATAAACTTTGAATCAGGAAATTTAAGCAATGTGGCTCTAAGCCCAATGTGCCATCAGTGAAAGATTGAGAGAAGACTTCCATATACATACTCCAAAGAGATGTTCTGGGGTGATTTTTCCCCCTCCTTCTCTAACCTGCTACACATAATTTCTTCTTCTGAAGAAAAAAAAAAGGCTAAAAGAGCCCCATAAACCTATAGGCACCAATAATACAATACATATTTAACTTGTCTCCCTTTAATTAAAGGCAGTTATAAAAAGAATCAATTTTATGGATTGCAGAGGACTAGAAAAATGTCATTAGACTTGGGGGAGGGTGGATAGGTCACTGCATTGTTAATGGACTATTACAGTCTTTCACCTCCAGGTTACAAGTTGAGTTGCAATCTGAATCTGCAGAGATTCCAGCAGAGAGCTTGTGCCAAGTAATAATTCTGTGCATATTTTCCTGTCTCACACAACAAATGTCCTTTGAATTTGCCTGCTGCCCCCTCCGTTCCGATTTCCCAAGCACGCCTCAAGAACAAAATACATTAATTGGACAGTTTTTCACGGCAATCTGTGCAGGACGCCAGGTTGGGGCTAGAAACTGAGTGCCCACCCCCAACAGTTACACCTTTTGCAGTGTTACCTGCCTCTGAGTCGCAGGGAATTGCTGTGATTTTCAGGAGGGATTGCTTGACTTATAATTTCTAACAGCCGTTACATTTACTCTATATCAAACAGCCCCATCTCCCAGGACCTGCAGGACCTGCTCCATCAGTATCTGCCTGCAATATTCACAGGGATCCCAGGCAAAACTGGCAGGAGGGAGGGAGGGAGACTCTGCCCTGGTTTTCCTCCGCCTCCTGCATCTCACAGAGCCTTAAAGGGGAGAGGGGGTCATGAATTCAAATCTAGCTCAGAAACTGTTACCTTTTAGAGGCTGTTCATAGCCCAAGAGAGAGGACCTTGCTGTCTTGGGAGCTCTCATAGCTAAGAGCCACGGCTGCATTACAAAACACAGCTTCAGGGCACACTGGGTGGGCAGAGGAGGATATTAACTTTCTCCTATCTGGAACAGGGTTATCCTAAGCCAGGTCAAGGCAGTCTGGCTGGGGACCACAGAGAAGAGAACGTCCTGCAACTTAGGTGCATCAAAACCAGAGGATGCCAGGGATTTCACTCTGATATATTCCACCACCATTACATTTGCTTCTGTACAGACTTGAAAAAATATATCAGTAACTGGTATTGAACTATTTAAAATAACTTAAGCATTTAAATACAGATATTCTCATGTGCCTCTCTAATCCAGAGTAAAATCTTCCTCCCTGATCTCTGCGTGAAGTAGTAAAACCCAAGTCTACAGACAAGGTTCAGTATTCCTGAAGCTATCAGTCTCTGAACTCCTCAGGGAAGAGAGAAATTTAATGTGCATGTGGAACGCTTCCCTATTTATCCCAAGATGTAGGTGAAAGAGAGCACATGGGACCACCTCAGTGGGACTAAAGTGCAGATCACGAAAAACTCCAAGCCCATATTCCCACCCGAGTATCTCTGCAGGGTTGGAAAGAGAAATCTTGCACCAGGACAACCACAGCCACTTTCAGAGTGAGGAGGGCAAACCTCATCCCTACACAGTTCCTGGGGCCAGCCCCAAATGGCAGGTAGGTATAGGGGTCAATAGACTCTTTGTTCTCTTACTGAACCTGCCCACAAAAAATAAATAAATAAAAATAATAAAGTTAGGAAGAGCTACTGTTCCAGGAATGTCAGCTTTCAGATCTGAAATGATGTAGGGTCTGGGAAGACAAAAGATTTTTGCATTTTTGTGCATATTAGGAGAATCCAGCTAAGCCCCTTATTTCTTTCTTAATGGCCATCTTATGTGACTGCTTTTAGCTTGCTTGGAGTTTGCTGCACCTCTCTGGGTTCCTCGGGAGAGCAGGAGAGACCTGAAATATGCTAATGGTTTCATAGCGACTCTTCTCTCTAAACTCCCGTTCTCAGCTCAGAACCTGAACCTGGATTTCAAGTCCTAAAACACACATTTCTACAGCTTCACGTCTTCTCTTTAAATCAAAGGATTAAGCAAACACAAAGATGTTCTTTCTCTGTGTGACTAAAAGAGGGGTTGCTTTTGAGACATGCCAGCCATTCCTTTCCTCATCATGAAAAACAGGGCAGAACAATCAACTTCATAGAGAAATTTGCCACTGAGCATTTTCAGTAATACTCCATCTCAGTGATCACTTGATTTTCATGCTATAGGGCTTTTTATTCCCAGTACATGAGGTCTGGGTATAAACCTTAGTCACATTAGTCAGCAGTGAAGTATCTTGCTCATCCCTCTGATCTACTCACAGTGGGATAAGCAATCCCTACAGAGTCCAGCTACAAATGCACTTAGTGATATGGTGTAAGGATGGAGCTGCTGGAGCAACCTCAGTGAAACAGGAGAGTGCTCCCATTTGGGTGATTCCTTCTGCAATCCACACAAGGCACCTAGGCCATAGGTATGGGCCAGGTAGGATCACCAAATCACCAGTTATTATCACCAAGCCAACACGAGATGTGTGGCCCACAGGGATGTGGTGCTTATACATAAAACCTACACAGGACCATAGATGTGAGTCCAGAGCAGGTACAATCACCATTGCTGCAAACAGAGTCTGTCTGGAGGATGTGATTTCAGCAGCATTTCCCTGAATTCTGCCTGCTTTGCCCCAAATGAGCTCGCAGAACACATTTCAACCCAAGGCTTTTCTACCAAGGCATTTGAACACCTGGTCTAAGGACACAGACCTGATCCTCTGAGCCACCTCAGAGTCAGAAGGTCTCCCAGGTCTGTCCTGGGCTATTCCCTCCTTTCTCAGGGGCTGACAGAGGCTCCTGAGCAAGGACTGTTTCATAACTTGAACTGAAAAATTATTTTTTATTTCCTACACGTCTTTACCCTTCCAGTGCTGATTTGCATGGCACTGTGCCAGTCACCCAATGGCTCTTGTTTTAATATCTGGCTATAAACCCCTCAGTGTTACAGCTGCTGGGAGCTGGTCGCGCTGTCGTTTTCTTCAATACAGTTAATTAAATTCCGTGCACAGTTTATGGATGTAGATCATAAAACTCCCCTCATGGTAATGCTGGGACTAGATGTCAGACAATGATAAATGCCTAATTTAAATGTTATAATCATGCATTCCTCGCTTTCACTGCCATTCCTACTCCCAAGACCCAGGTTGAATGCGTGGCTATTTCCCCAGCTTGGGCACCTCTCAGGCCTCAACTCCTCTGGCTGAGGCCAGTGAGCTGGGTCATGATGCATCACATAGGCAGGGATCACCACCACCACATCCTTTGGAATTACTTACTCCATTGATCTCCATGGTCTCCTTGCAGACTCTTTCCATCTGTCCCCCTGAGGGGAAGAGCCGGAGGGTTTTGCTCACCACCATGTCGAGATCCTCCATCTGCACGAGCGCGTTGGATGCCGGGGTAGCCTGGGGAGGGCAGGGAGAGGAGAGTCTCGGATCTGCCAAGGCTGCCTTGATAAGTGAGCCCAGCAGGCTGCACCAAACAGACCTGGAGGTAAAACCGCTCTACTCCATCATCCCCTTGAAGACTGCAGCTACCCCAGACCAAAGGAGAGTTTCAGATCCACCAAGGCTGCCTTGATAAGTGGGCCCAGCAGGCTGCACCAAACAGAGCTGGAGGTAAAACCGCCCTGCTTCATTCCCTTGAAGACTGCAGCTACCCCAGACCACTCTTCTCCTACACCTTAGGCCCACTTCAACCCCACCCCAACATACACCTCATGCTCCCCCTTCAGGTGTCAAGAGCAGCTCTAGAAGGTGAAATTCTACAATTTTCACTCTGATGGAGGCCCAGAGACAGGCATGAAGTCACTGGAGGAAGTATGAGAGTTATCAACAAGTGCGGCTGGAGTCTCTTTCGCAACAAGTGACTGTTTTTGATTTTAGCTTTGCTTTTGGCTCAGAGTCTACATGACAGAGGTGGAGAAGACTGTGGCATCTCCCACCCTTCTTTACCTTGTTGCACAGATTTGCATCAATCTCATCCTGAAGTTGCTGCTGCACATCGGGGTAAGTGGCCAGGTTGTACAAGATGTGGAAGGAGGGAGGTGGGAGTAACCCTGTGAGGGTGGAACTGGTGGTCTCATAAGCAGCAAAAACAGAGATAAGAGCCTGGGCCAGAATCTCCTCATCACTTAATGCTAAAAAGAGATACAAAAGCACAGGCAAGGAGCTAAAATCTACAGCGCAACACTGATTATCATCAGAAATTTAGCATCCTACTGGTCAGTTTAGGCAACTCTACTGATAACTGCTTTACACCTAGTAAAGAAAACATCCAGCTGACACAGACTGAAAGCTTCTGGCACCCGCAATGTGGTGAGTCCAGCACTGATGTAAAGCCAGAAAACTGCTGTAGAACTCAGCAGTGTTACATGGCTATCTTTAAGATAAAATCAAACCACTGAAGTTACATGCACCCTGAGTCTCTGTTAATTGCAGTCTGGAATTGTGTACTCAGGCAACAGTAAGTTAAAAAATATGGGCAAGTGCCAGAAATAGAGATGAAGAGATGTCCAGCAGTTCCTCTAAGCTCAGAGATGAACCACGCACAGCTGAGAGATTAATACAGTCCTGCGCATGGTGTAACAGTGGTAATAACAACAGTACAGGATTTAGCACTGCTACTGCAGTGCTGCGAGGATGCAGCGGGCAGTGCAAGGTGCCGTACACAAACTCTGTCCTTGAATCTCAGAAGTTCACAATTTTACAATAAGTTTAAGGACATACTGTCTTTACAGAGGGAGGTAGACTACACTGTGCCTTGGTTGAGCCATTATTCTCTGACTCTAACAATTTTCATAGGATAAGCAATGCAGGAGCTCACAGATGAACAAGATATATATGCATATGTGTTTTGTGTGCTTCATGAAACACAAACATCACTCACCTTTGGGGAAGGAAAAGTAAGAAACAGCAGAGTAAGGAGACATTCATCCTATTTGCTGTCTGTTGGATGAACAACCCTCATGATTTGTCCCAGGAATTGAGATATAACCTAATATGATTGACATGCAGCAAGTATTGGTACTGTCCAATACTGAGGCCCTGCATCTCCCATAAAATTAAGAAATAAAATCCATTTCTTTCCTTCCTTCAACCATGGAACAGCCCTTCTCACTTCTGAGAGGAGAACAGATCTAAGGATGTACTTTTATACGAGTTGTTCTCATTTGCAGGGTCAGAGTTGCCATCTGAGCTCTGTGAATCCACCATGAGTTGCAGGAAATCCACCCGGCTCTGGGAGGAGGAGATAGTCAAATAAGACATGGATGAGGATGAAGACAATCTTTGTTCTACTGCACATTCCTCTCTGACACGTCAGTGCCTGCCCCTTTCGCAGCCCCACCAACTGCAGCTTCATGGCTTCAGAGCGCACTGGGTTCAGACATGATTTTGACCTTCCTCAGGTTCAACAAGGTATTACAGAGGGTAGGAGATGTGCTACAGCTCCTGAATGCTCTTCCTTCACTCAGAGAACGAAGAGAAAAGGACATTTGGTCTGCACTCACCTTATAGCTGCCCTTTTGCAGTCCCTTCTTCATTTTGGCGAAGGTGTTGAAGAAGTTCATGACTTCTGGGGGTAACAGAGTCAAATTCCTCCTCTCCAGCCCTGGGATAGGGAAGGGGAACAGCACTGAAAGGAAAGAAAAGAACAACATATTTTAGTTCAAAGGAACCCAAGAAACTCAAAACTGGCCTGGAACATAGCATGGAGACGAACAAATCTGGACTTTGACCCAACAAGTGGCTTTTCTGTGCCTCCAGCTCTAATTATACCTAACAGGTCTGAGTTGGCACTTGCAAATCTCCTGAATTTATA
Organism: Tinamus guttatus; assembly: GCF_000705375.1. The sequence goes on from NW_010588063.1 coordinate 22,730, forward strand.
CCACTGTACCACCTCAGTGCAACACTAAGTGCAGTTCTCTTCGAGCCAGAGTACAAGCTCTCCATCTTATCTCTGCGAACAGGTTTCCTGCTTGTAGGAGGATGAAGCAAGGACCCACATGGGTTGTACAAATATCCCTGGGGAAATATTTCTATGGACTTACAAGGATGAATCAAATACTGCAAAGTGCTGAGGACCTCCTAGAAGGTAAATAAGCCCCTGAACTACTAAGGGAGCTAATAGGAAACGAAAGTGGTCATCACTTTGGACACCCATTTAGAATCATGTGGGATGAAGTATGCCATATCCATTACTAGGACCAGAGGATGTAAGAAACTGATTTTGAGAAATTTCTTAATGTTGGTGACAAAGGGGTCACTGGGATTATTAACGGAGTCAATATTCACACTGAAGGATGTACTGGCCACCACATCTATGCTACAGGCTCCAAAAATACAAAGTAAAGGAAAAGAAAAAAAAAAAAGAAAAAAAAAGAAAGGGATGAACCCAGCAGGACCGGAGAACAGAAGCCCTTCTAGGAACAATCCTTGAGAGAGAGAATTTCTCTTAATCAAGGACTCAGTGCAGAGTCCTGACACAGCAGGTCCTGTCCCGGCTTGACAGTAACCATTTTTCAAAGTTTCCTCAGTTCCATTCATGACTCTCTTTTTTTTCAGCTTCAAAAATCTAGGTTATAGATGGAAACTGATTGAACTGCAACCCAGGGCAATAAAGATCAGATTCCAATTTTCATGCGTAAAACTGAGTGTAAAAAACAACATCCAAAAATACCATGTCTACAGCATGAGGGCCCGACTCCTTCCTCAAATTGTGATCTGCCATCTCACAGTGAGTAACTCTTTGGCTTGTGGAGAGAGCATTTCCAAGCCATAGATACCTTCTCTGACCTTAATAACTTATCTATGGAACTCATACAGCTATGACTGAACAAGGGTGCTCTTTCTTATATGTAGCTTCTCCTCCAGGTAAGCTGCCAACACAGCCCTCAATTACAGAGACTTAATGCAGGCTGCAGCCCTCCAGGCTCCAAGGCCAAAAGGCTCTTGACATACGAGGAATCAGCCCTAGTTCTTCTTCACATAAACAACAGCCCTAGTTTTGCTCCTGCTACTGCTGCAAAGTCCCAGTGTCCTTCCCTTTACCTCCTTCAACTTCTCACTGCTGAAGGCCGGGGATAGCACAGAGTGAATCCTTCTCCACTGCTCATCTTCAGAGATGCTGACAGCTGATTCCAGACTTCCATCCAGATGAAAGTTCTGCAGAGGGAGAATTTAGAGCAAAAGGGATATCGTTAAACAGGGAGGTGTATGGAACTTTTCAGCCACCTTCCACATGACAGTTACAGCAGCTCTGCCTTAACCAGCAAAGAGCAGAAAAGGAAACAAAAGGCTTAAAAGTCATAAATAACATTAATTCTAGGGTACATCCAGACTAAGGCTACCAATGTGCCTGCTCTGTTGGCCTCTACACTTCACAGAGTTGCTTCATCTTTACTGCCAGCAGAACTGGGGCACATCACAGTGTGGACACTTGCCAAGGGGCCCAGAGTGGCTCCACAGCAGGAAAGGAAACCAAGAAGAAACTTCCTTCATTGCAGCGTGCACCACAGAGGAAAGCTCTGCACTAGCTACCTACCCAGTGGTTGGCAAAAAGTGCACAGCACTCCTTCACCAGGATGGTTTCGATGAGCACAGGGTCCAGAATGACTAGCACAGGCTGCCTGTCATCAAAAATCCTAGACCAAGAGAAAACCAGGATCAATGTGCTGGGCAGAGACACTTGGAGCAAACACAGCCTGGTTTGTCTGTGGTCAGAGCAATGCACAAAAAGTGGCCAAGCCCAAAGGATTCTGAGCCAGTTGAGTCCTCTCTGGCAAAACAGATAAAGAGACGAGGCTGAAACTCTCATTACGGAGCAAAATAGGAGAAAGGGGAGAAAGATGGTGCCAAGCATAGGCAATGTGGGCAGCTCTACATATCAGCTGTGTTATTAAAGAAGAGTTTCCCAAGCAGTGGGTGCTTTGATAGAAGGGCTCTCTGCTGCAGCTCTCATCCCCTGCATTTGTGCTGTCTGGAACCTGCAGTCGATAAACCAGCACGGAGTGGCTTAGCTGTGGGGTGAAGAGATTTCCTTGCATAGCAGATGAAGCAATGAAAGAGGAAAAAAAGCCTCCTCCGTGGCCTTGTTTTTCAGTCAACGGAGACAGAAACACTTTAAAACCCTGGTGCGGGTCGAAGCGCCAGGAGCCAAGAGCCACAGCCAAGGGAGCTGCCACCTTCAAGAGGCTGGAGACCATTTCATCTTCTAAAACAATGTGCTGGGTTTCCTGGAGCCTCCAGGGCTTTCGTGCAACAGCTTTGCTTCAGTTTCAGAGGTTCCCAAAAGAAGCCTGATAAGAGGCCTGGCATCTGCCCACACAAAACCAGTTCCATGCACGGAGCAGGCTGGAAGGTGCCTCCTGCACCCGTGCTGGCAGAGGCAGGGAGCAGGATGAAAAGCCCAGCAGCAGCCTGCAGCTCGTTCTGCCCAACACAGCAGCTTCAAAGACTCAGTTTGACACCAAGCACTCGAGCTTTCCGGGCAGGCAGCACGGTAGGGAAATGATCGGAGCCTTCCCTTGTGGCATTCCAAACTGAGGGATGAACGTTTGGCTGCGCGGGGTTGACGGAGGTTGGAGGGCAGTGGGGAGCTGATGGAATCGGACACGTGGACTCTCTGTGGTGCAATTTCCCTGGCCCCAGGGTCTCCAACACTGTTGTAGGATTTTGAGCAGGCCCCAGAGGAGCAGTGCTGTTTATTTTCAAAGCTTATGGAATAAAAGAAGGCCAAAGCAGGCTTCGTCATCCCACCCTTACACTGCACTGAAATCCCAGCAGGAGAAGAGTCTTGGAGAGGGCTGTCGGGAACCCATTGGGGAACTCAGATTTCCCCACGATTCAGCTTGTCACTGCTGGAATTAAACTGCTGAGACTTGGTGGCAACATGCCTCTGCATGGGTGACAACATGCTAGTTTTAGGCTGGGGAGTACCTCAAATGAGGCATATTTTGTTCTGTAGCAAGGAACTCACCCCCAGATTTTACCATATTTCTCAAAGCATTAAAGCACTTCTGATCAAAATCTGTGACTCCCTGCAAAAGAAAAAGAAAAAAAAAAAGGAGGAATGAACAGTTTGCAAGTGAGCAGTGATCAAAACCAGTCACAGCTTGCAGTCTGGGGGATCCTGAGGACCCATGGCGAGCGGCAGAGGCTGCATGCTGGCTCTTAAGAGCCACGTTGATACTGAGGGGTGATCTGCACAGGAGGGAAAAAAGAGAGGTGAGAAAGAAAACTGCACTTTCAACTCCCACTAGCCGGCCTGAGCTAAGAATATAATGAAGCCAAGGTATGAAAAGATGGATCATTTCAGCACGAGGAAAGGTAGCAGGCAGAACTAGATCCCAGGGTGCCCTTCCCTTTCCAGCTCAACAAGCCAGAGCTGCAACTACCTATTCCTCATGAGATCTCCAACCGCACTTAGTGAACCGCAGAGATGACGGCCTTTTTGTTTGGTTTTGTTTGCATTAAGGTTTTCATCGATGTTACATGGAAGGATGTAACATGGGACGTGTAACGGCACCAGGTATCTGCTAAACCATTACTGAGCTCGTGTGCAGGCAGCAAGCCCAGCAGACATGAGCTGTTAATGCACCTCTTCCATTGAGGTTGAAGCTAATGTGTGTCGACCCGGGTTTGCCCAGCTAGTATCTAGGTATTTGAAAGGTCTCATAACTCAATAATTGGTTTTATTTAGAAATCCATTCATCCCGTCTAGGTTCAGGACAGACAAACAGCAAGTGGCTAAACAGGGCACTGCTGGGGCTAGTCTCAGCCTCTTTGTGGCTGAGAGAAAGCACAAGTGTTCACAGAAATCACTTACTTTTCACAGAAATTCTCGGCCTTGTAATATTTTGTGTTCTCTGTGTCTCCAGAGAGTTTCCTAACTAAAAAAGCAACTTCCATGAGCAGGGGAAAGAGAAGGCCAGAGCACAGGGAGCACAAGGCTGGCTACGAGGAAGAGCCCGGAGTGTCAGTGGAGCACAACTTCCCATCACTCACGTGCCGGCACTCCAGGAACATTCCCAGAAAAGGCAAGGGCCGTGGGCCAGGAATACTCAGCTTCTTGAAGGTCCAAAAGGGCCATATCCCATAACTGCCAAGGAAAAATGATATGTGAGATACGTCTATGTGGTAAGAATAGAGGGTGGTTCACCCTGCAGGCAAGGAGTATCTTAAATAACCATCTCTGCCAGCTGGAGAATACGGAAATGATGGACTATGCAGCTGGCCTGCTAAGCATAGTCTGTACCTGCAATAAACGTGCGGTCATTTGAGGACCATTTGCAAAAGGAGAAGTGACTCCCCTTGCACGAACGCTCACCATCCTCCTAGGAGGAGCTGCAGCCCATCCACTACAAACCCACCAGCTGCTCCAAGCAGGGATCAGGGGTCCAGGGATCTCACTACATTGTTCGAGTCAGAGGGCTTGGACTTAGGTGACTGACAGAGGCCTCAGAGGGATTCAGTTTGCACACCGAGACCTGCCTCGGTGCTCGTCTTGGTGCGAAGCTCCGGTGGCCGAGTTGCAGGAAAACCAGCAAGGCAGGGGCATAAATCCAACTGCAAAATTAAGTTTGTGCCTGCAGAGCTCCCTACAGCTCCTCAGAGTGACATAAGCAAAAGGGCAATTTTGCCAGCATAACTGCTGAAATTAGGACTTCTACATTTTCCTCTCTGAGCCAGAAAGACAGCTGGGGAGACCCCATTTCCTTTGCAGCCAACCAGAGTTTGCTGCAGCAAAAACACAGACAGTATTTGGCCTTAGATCTATGTAGAAAAGCACAAAATGAGGAGTTATTTTTTTAGTCCTAAGTCCAGTTTCCTCTTTCTCCTTTCGAGCTGACCCAGGAAGGGCATGCGGGAAAGCTCCTGCTGGCAGGTTTCTCCTAGCAAACAGCTCCTTGTCCTTCCCTAGCCCTTATCTCTGCCCCTGGAGGGCCAAGGATCCAGTTTTCATGCCAGCAGCACAAGCACCGCTTCCCTTTCCATGTGTCCCAGCTCCAGCTGCTCCCCGGGCGCCAGCACTTTTCCATTCCCCGGGCCCCACTGCAGGACCGGCCTCTACTTACAGGAGCAGGAGGCTGAAGAAGAGGATGAAGAGCAGCCAGGTGACTAGGGCAAGCTCTGGCAGGAAAGGCATCGTGCTGGAGTGCAGATCCAGTCCAAAATCCCAACCGCCACCAGGCACTTTAACAGCCCCAGGCACTCTCACATGACCCAAAGCAGGAGGTTTCTTCCTCGCTCCCTTGCTCAGACTTTAACCCTTGGGCCGGTTTCTCCCTGGACTGAGACTTTAATAACATGTCCAGCTCTAGTGGCTTTAAACTGCTAACAGGATAATTTTCCCCAGGGGAAAAGAGCTATTTTCACCATAGCAAAGAGATTGACCTTGCTTAACTGTTCCCTTCTCACCCCTTACCCTGAGATGCACCCGGGGCTCACAGGGAGCTTCCAGGTGCTTGTGCTGACTGTGTGAGCGGTGCCTCTTTGCACGCTGCCGGCTCCGTGCTCCCTTGGTTTGCTCGGCCCTTCCCCAAACACGGCATCGTCTTTGGTCTCTGCAGTATCCCAGGGCAAGGAGTCCCACTGACAGCAGCACTACGCAAAAAATGTGGTGTCCCCCAGCCCGCTGTCCCCTGCTCACCTTTGGGGCATGTTTGCGCTCCTGCTGTACTTTCCTCAAGGAAGATGGAGCAGGGTGAGGAGCTGATTTTCCCTTTTGCATCTGGGCTCCTCTCAGCATAGGCCGGATCTCCACTGGAGGTACCAGGTCCGTGCTCCTTGCAGCCCAGTTTGGACACCGGTGGCTCTGGTGATGTCTGCCCACGATGAGGGCATCCAGGCGGGAGGCAGCTCCCTGGCTCCGCATCGGTGCCAAGGACCCGAGGAGCCCTGGGCGCAAACACCACCATGCAGAGAGGTCACCCACACGCAGGGTCCTGCACTCAGCACTGGCATTTCCAGATGGGTTCCCATTCCCCCCTGGCTTTCTGCTTTGCTTTAGGGCCTGAGGTCACACAAGATGACTTTTGCTGTTGTTTGTCTTCAGGAAACTGAGCGTCCCCCCACAAGCCCCGGCCGCTTTCTACCGGAAAAACAGGGAAAACACATTAGAAATCCCAGCCGAGCGGAGAGCCGGGCATCTGTCTGGCAGAACTGCAGCACCGTGAAGCTCACGGCTGCTGTGGATGGTTCCTAGAGCAGACGGCGAGATGGGGGGCAGCACCACTCTCTTCGCTTGGTGCCCCGGCCTCCCCGGGGCGCTGGGGCTGACCCAGATCGAGGGCGACGCCGCACGAGCTCAACCAGCCGCAGAGGAGCCGGGCACCCGGCCACATGGTGCCCCTTCGCGCTGAGAACGGAGCCGCGTGGCCGGAGCCCGCAGGAGACCCCAGCGCCTCTGTAATTAACTGCCGCTTAGCACGAGGCAACCGCATCCACACACTGCCCATGGGCTGTCCGGGGTGAGGAGCGTTTCTGTCCGTGCCCAAACATCGATCTTGATCTCCCCACCACAGCAGGTGCCAGTGCAGGGGGCACCATCGCAAGTGCCCGGCTGGAAAAGGAGGGCAGCGGCTCCGCTGTTTTGGGGAGGACCAAGCGTCAGACGTGCCCAGCTCCTCAGGGCCACGATGTGCTTGATGACTCGTGTAATCGGGGACTGACAGGAATCAATTAGCC
>NW_010588063.1:29582-78938 GCF_000705375.1 Tinamus guttatus
GCAGCGCAGCCGAACACGCGGCAGTCTGGATCCGGAGGCTGCCGCAGCGGGATCAGCAGCAGCAACGCTGCGTCTCGCTCCACCACGATCTCCTCCTTGCAAGACCCCTTGCCAGGGCTGAGGTGCCTTATCCCGTGTCTTCCCTTTGCATCCAAAGCCTAAATCCTCCACTAAGTAGCCGATTACCGACCTTCAATGCAATAAGGACCTTGGGAGCTACAATTAGAGGCAGGAATTAAAATTAGCTGGTGCTCAGTTTTGAGGAAGGCACAAGTGCTGCGGCAGGGCTGTAAACATCCCAGAGCAGCTTAGCTGCATTTCTGCTTTCCCAGCAAGCTCTGCTAAGAGCTGTTGTGATTTTTGGGCTGGAAGCTGCTTTGCATTTCAGCGTTTTCCCCTCTCTCTGGCAGCACTAAGGCAAAGCCTGGCTTTGGAGAAGGAAGACGGGCTTAGCCCCCGTCAAAGGTAAATTAACAGGGTAACCTGTCAAACCCGTGGTCACTGCAAGCAATGGAGAGAGGGACGGACAAGAAAGGAGAATCTGGGTGGAGCGGGGAGCATCCGGCTGCCTCGCTAACACGGATGTCCCCAACCAAAACTGCCACCGCAGGGCAGAGCTGCAGGAAGGGCAGCACTGAACTCTCATCACAGTGCTATTTTATACCAAGGGAGAGTATTAAGGCAACACTTCTATCCTTATGCTGCGCTCCGGACTGAGTATGACGGGGGAGCCTGCACCTACCATGGCCTTTTTTTTTTAAAGAGAATCTTAGCTGAAACGGCACCCAAGAGGGAAAATGCAGCCAGGTAGCTTCTCCGGATTATATTCTTGGCAACATTAAAAGGGTTTTAGTGCTGTGGGCAAGCAGGCCACTGCGCTACAGGTGAGGCTAATGCAGCTCCCCGGCACCTCAGCTAGGAAAAAGGGCAAAAATTGCCCCAAATTTGACCAGGATCCACACAAAGCTCCTGTATCCAAGACTAGCAACCCAAGGAAAACTGAGCACTTCACGTTTAGAGAAGGGGCTCCTTCCAATGGGAATGGGAGTTGCAGCTGGTATCACACACGTAAAGGCTGCAAAACAGAGATGCTGGGTGCAGATTGCATCGACTTGACTCTGATGCTCCTTATTACAGCTCTGTGTCGCGACGCTGGTGCGTTTTTCTTCTCTCCCGCTCCAGATAATAACCTATTTAATAGAAAATGTCTGAGACAGCTGTTAACCCCAGCAAGAAGAGTCGTGCTAACAGCTCGCAGCCTCTTCAGTAGCACAGGGCCATGGGCGCAGTTAGGTATTAGAAAATAGAGATGGTTTGCAGCCAAAATGATGCCTCCTGGGTTAATTGTCTCTAATGATAGTGTCAAAGAATTCGCTTCCGTGGGGTTCCCAAGGTCCCCTGGCAGCGCCCATGTTCCCAACCCCAACCGAGTGCCCTTCCATTCCTTGTGGATAAGGAAACCCCGGCACTCTCTCCAAAGAGACCTCGAGTAGCATGCAGTGCTATGAAAGTGTTAAACTTCCATCTCCTGGGCAGAAGAGGAGCCTTTCAGTGTGCAAACCCAGGGCAGGGGATTGGTTTTCATCCACTATGAGCTTCCTTAGCTCCTGTATCACAGTTACCCTGTTACGAGAGGGCAGCAGCTACAGCCCTCACGCAAGGGCATGAAAAGACAAGAACAAACGTTGCTCTAGAGAAGAGTAGTATGTGTGAATTCATGGTTAAAACACAGCAAAATAACTAGCCATAGTCACGATGTAAAAACGGACAGGAAGAGGATGAAACATCTTTGAGCAATCGGGGAGATGATGACAGAAATACTGATGTTTAAAACTCATGCAGAACATCAGAGGAGCATGACCAACAAATGAAAACATCCTTCCGTTTTTAAAAGCGTAGGGAAGACCAAGGCCTAGGAATTACTCCACTGTGTAGCCCTGCCTCAAGGAGAGGAGAATTGCTGCTGTCTAGATGACGAGGACCAGACCGAAGAGGGCAAAGTGCTGCACAGTCTTGCATGGGCACAGAGGACCACACAGGAAACCACCAAGACACTTGTGTCCCTGCTGCATCTCACTGCACTGAACAGCTGGATTGTGAAACATCTGCACTGCGGACACACGGGTTCCCCTTTACTCCCTATGCCCTGGGAAAAAAATCCTTTTGTAACGCAACAGCCTTCTGAAGGAGATAGCAAAAAGTCAGGCTTCTTTAAAAAAAAAAAAAAGGAAAAGAAAAAACTGATTGCGCTGTCTTTAACAATTCCTTCTGCTTTCTCTCCAGTCCCACAAACGGGAACTTGAGTTGTTATTTTGGGATCTTTCTGGCTCTCAAACCAACCTTTTGAAATGCTTAGATGGGAAAGCGAGGGATGCACTGCTTCCCTGAAGAGCTCCAGCAGCAGGGAATGACCAATGCTGGGCACCAACTTCTGCCTTCCTTCCCGCTCATGCCGAAACCGAGCACTGCATCACTCCGGATATTTTGGGGGTCTCTGCAGAGCAAAGCAACGTGATGCTCCTTTAACCCAGTAACACTGCTGAATGCTCCTGAAGCATTGGCAGCTGAAATCCATCTCCCTTACACCTACCCTGTAATTTTCCTTGCAAGAATTGAAAATTATAAACCACAGCAAGAGTTACATCATAAAACCAATTACAGCAAGCGCAGAAGTGCCAGGTCTGTGTGTACTCCGTGCACTCGCCATGCTATCAGACACCAACTCCTCCAAGGACAGTCTATCCTTTGCATATCTCAGATATATTTTTTACTACTGAATAACATGTCTCTCTGTTTTCAGACCTCCCAGCTGGTAGCTCAGACTCACTTAATGAAGCAGCCAACACTCTCCAGAAAGCTATCTGAAGGTGAAGTGGCATTTTGCAATGACCTCAGTTCCTGCCAAACCACTTCAAAATCATGAATCAAGCCAGGAAAAGAAAAAAAATCACGAGGTGGCCTCAAAGACATCAGCTCTAAAGAGGCTACACGATCTTTTCATTGCCTGTCGTCACCCATCACAGACACAGGCACAACCTACACAACGGGGCCGACATTTCGAAAGAGATCCCGCTGCAACCCCCTTATCTCCAAACAGAGCTACCTCATGATGGCACATGTTAAAAACACACCACGGGCACAGCGCGTTTTGGAGCCAGCTCAGCCGGACTCCGCGCTCCGCGTGGCCTTGCTGCCTGCGGGAAGAGCTCGGCTCTCCCGTTTGCGCCCCGGGAGCCCCCGCTCCCGCCTTGCTGTTTTTCCCATGGAACACATCATGCTCATGACCCACGGGGCGGCCACTCGAGCGAGTGATGCAAGCTGTTTGGCTCGTGCTTCTTTCAGTGTCATTGGCATCTTATCAGTCCCTGCTGGACACCAGCCATCCCAGCATGTCTGGGCTGATTCCCATCTGACAAACCCAGCAGGTACGCCTAGAGGCTTCTTACTCAGCCTCACATTTTCTATATATTTTTCTCTATATATTTTTTTCTATATGTTTTTTCTATATATTTTACTCTATATAATTTTTTCTGTATTTTTCTCTCTATATTTTTTCTATATTTTTCTCTATATATTTTTCTCTGTATACATACTTTCTATATATTTTTCTATACATTTTCTATAGCAGCCATTTTGCTGGTTGTGTTCAGCCTTACCTGCTTTTAGAACACCCTTATCACTTACCTCTCTAATCTCTTGTGGTGCAGAAGCAGCTGCCTGGATGAAAAGAGCGAGTCCTCGTCTTTCTGCCTGGTAGGTATGAGCTGGACGGAGGACTGAGATGCTGAGTTCTCCTCTTCTGGTCATGTCCCTTCCATGGTGGTTGGTAGGTTGTTTCCTATTTATATCAGGTTATGCCACATAAAGTTTTAGCATTCCCAGGGGAAAGGTCTGCCGCAGATGAAGTCACTGTCTCATAAACCAGTGTGGAAAACTGCCCCACTTCCATTCTCAATTTTCCATAGATCAGTCTCTCTGATTATGCTCAATTGCCCTGTTTCTCCCTGATCCTCCACCTCTGGGGCATCTGCAGATTTGTACGTCTGTACATGCACAAAAAAAAGAACCCAAAATTAAAGTTTGTATTTACAAGCTGTATCTAGTACTGATGGAATTACACTCTAATTAGGTCAATTGTATTCCCCTGAGAGGCAGGAATGATAGTGCTGGGAAACAGAGACAACTCAGAGACCTCAAAATAGCTCATTCCGCTCAGTGCTCACCAAGCACAGCCCGTTTTCCTTGTGCCACCCTGAGACCATTTGCAGCTGGGGACACCTGGGCACGCTCCCCCCAGCCCGTTGGGCCCCATGGGCAGTGCCAGCCTGTGCCCCACGTCCTCCCAGCAGGAAAGAGCTGCTAATGCAGCCAGCCCGACCGGCTGCAGAGGTCACCCCGTGTTCGCGAGGTGTTTCACCGCTCCTGGCACAGGGCCCCTAGGCCTCTTTCCACAACCGCCTTCCACCCTTATTTGCTTTTTCTGTTGACACAGGCCACAAAATGCAAATGCTTGCACAATATCGGATTATCAAGGATGGGGGCGAAGAAGAACATGTCCTTCCCTCCACCGGGATCCGTCCTTTTGCTTTGCCTGGGTGCAGGCAAGAGGCTGGGGATCCAGGAGGGTTCAAAGCCAATGTCACCGTGTTGCACAACGCCAGGAAAATCCCCTTCCGTGCCCGCACGGGCATTGCACTGCCTGCTTCCTCCTCCAACACATCTTTCCACCTACCCACTCACAACCTGCAGATTTATTATTTCTTCATGCAAAGGAGCAGGTCCACCAGCTGTGCAGATAACCACCACTTTCAGCAGGGCAGCTCTGAAATTGGTCTTTTTTTTTAAGCTTTCCAGAGTGACTTCGCACATGCCAGACTCATCCAACTTAGTGTTATCCAAACTAGGTAACAGAGGGTGCTGAGGAAAGGGGCTCCTTCCTTGGGGCGCAATGGATGTGAGCAAAAACAAACAGCCACGTGTTCAAGGTGCACTTAGATTTTGTGGGCTATGAAGGTTTGAAATGAAAAAAATCAGTAAGGCTAGAGGAAGAGGGAAATACATATATATATATATATATACACGCATGTAAAAATCAAGCAGCAGGCTTAAAAAAAAAAAAGTAAACAACGCCAGAGCAAAAAAGCAAGGGGAGGAGGAGGAAGCAAATGAGGCAAATAGCAGGAAAAGGCTCAGTAATGAAAGCCCTGATTATTTGATCCACTCAGGGCAGGGCAGGAAGCCAACCTGCTTTCTGTAGTATTGTTTAGGCTACGAAAGCCATGGCAGATTTCCCATCCACTCCCAAAAACATGTGCGAAGGGAAGGGTGCCGGAGAAGAGCAAGGCCTGGAAGCAGGAGCACGATGCACTCTGGAGCTGAACGGCCTCAGAAAGGCACTTCTGTGTTCGCTGGTGATTTTGCAGAATGACGTTCCGTTCACCAAGTTCTACAGCATGAGCATTTTCATCTTCAAAATGGGCACGTTGGTACCTCTGGGTTATTACAAGCTACCAGCCACAGAGGGCTGCCTGTGTTTATACAGAGCTGCATTATTTATAACACCCCTTTCAGGAGCAGGAAAATAAGAGTTCTTTCCTTAGCAGCTTTTTCTTTTTCTCCGCTCCTCTCCCACTTGGAAAACATTGATTTTTCACCCTCGTTTCTCCCAGCGGAGCCGTAGTCAATCTGACTCTGCTTGGTTCCTTCTCCAGGCCAGCTCCTCGGCTGATGCAAAGCAGTGACATTCTCCCTGGGGAAAATCCTGGATTCACCTGACATGGGAGCTGGCACCATCAGTGTCGCTGCAGGGACCAATCCGTGGCTGCAGGGGACATTGGGTAGTACCTGCAGAGGGGCAAAGACACCCCAAAAAGGTGGCCCTGGGGGTTACCCAGCCCTGAGTGAGTTTTAACGCTTCTGCATTAATAAGTGGGTGAGAATTTATGGGCAGAAAGTAACAAAAATATAAGGCTGATCGGCGTGTAAACTATCTGAGAGTGTCATTTTAGCAGAAAAGCAGCAGGGGATTATAAGATTTTACAGTCCAGAACTAACAGCTTGGAGTTTCAGCCTGTTACATTTTCACTGTCCTGAGCTGTTAAATCGTAAGCAGACTGGCAAGGCACTGAGAAATTTCTCTGAGCCAAAAATAACAGAAGAGGCTTGAATATATGTCCCCCCCCACCAATAAATGTACCAAGGACACACACTTTTAAAAAGGGTTCTTTTAATCAGAAGCAAGTTTGCAAAAGAAGAAGTAACTTTCTCATATAAAAGAGCGGAGTGGTGAAGGTGAGGCTAACAAGAGGTGCAGAACAAAAAAACAGGTCAGATCCCCCAAGGAGACACTGAAGTCAAAGCAACGACCGGATCACCGGGACACACCGAAGGGTAACGCTGCGACACGGTTGCGTGCGGCGGTCCTACCCCTAAACCCACGGCGGATACCGAGGAAGATGAGGGACTCCATGCGAAGAGCGGCAGCGCGACTGGCTGCAAACTCACTGCCAGCTCTCCCGTTGCAAACGCCATCGCTCCAGGCTCTGGAGAAGCAGATCTACCTGGGAAACCCTGGCGCGGTCTCTGTTTCCAAGGATTTGAGCCCCAAGGAAATACATCGTGATCAAATAGCCTCCAAGTGAAGTCATGCATTTGCTGCCAAACCACATTTCCTGCCAAATCTCATGGCTCCGAAGCCATTTAAAATGCGCATGTGTCAGCCTCGAGAAGATAAAAAGAAGACAAAAAATTGTGAGCGAGAGCCCGAGCCGCAGCTGGCGGGGCTGTCCCAGCCCTTGTGCCTCCCCTGTCCCCGTGCCATGCGAGTGCTCGTCCGTGCTGGCTCTCTGCTAGCCGGGGTGGCAAACTTCACAACTGCACAAGGTGCAGGCCAACCTTCGGTGTCGGGGAAGAGATGTGGGTGAGAGGAGGAATAGAGGAATACAAAGAACTTGTACACTTATATAACTTCACTTGAGCAATGAAGCTGCTTAAGGCTCCATGCCCAGCATTTTCAGTCTTACTGTGCTCCTAATTTGCGGGTGGCGTTCTGCAGGGAGGAGGGTTCAGGGATACTGTACAACCACATCCCCATGCAGGTGGCTTTGGGGAGAAGAACGGGTGACCTCTCCCCACGTGACGTCTACTAACACCTCGGTGCTGCGGGGACTCCACGCGCTGTGGCAAAAATCTATAAAAATGACCTAGAAAATGTGATTGAACTCCCAGGAATTCCAGTTCGAATGAGACTGTTTACAATGCAAAGTGCCTGTTTAGCAACTGCCCCGTGACGGCTTTTCCTCTCCAGATGCAATCTGTCACAGCAAGCACCCTTTTGGCTATTATCAATAAAGGAGTTATCTAAAAAGAGGAGGTTTCGGGATCATATTCTCTCTACAGGTCTCAAGTTGCTGGGAACGCTGATTTCTACTGACCCACTCAAAGGGTTTTGTTCTTCCTTTTTTCTCTTTCGAAGTTTCTTGACAAATTCCTTTAATGAAAGGGATGGTCTGAAACAAATCTCAGTCTGAAAACAGCAAGTGGGAAAAGACAACAGAGCTATCTGTGCATAAACAGCTATTTCTCCTCTTTTTTTCTGGAGAACAAATTGGATAATCTTTAGATGACCCAATGGACTTCTTGAGGGAAGAAATGACAAGAATAATAAATGTATTCCCACATCAAGACAGACTCAGATGCTTATTCTAAACAACTGCTACAGCAGCTTCTGGCTGAGACCTGGGTGTAAGCAAATAAAATTAGGTCATGGCCCATCTGCAAAGCATCACTGGCTTTAAGACTCAAAATGAGGAAGGAAAAAAAGTTCCTTTGGGTAATGGAGCAGTTTCCCTTTTCAAATACTTTTGTCTTTCCTTCTCTCCTGCAATGCCCGTTTCCAAAAGCAGGATTGCTGACCGCAGTGTGATTCCTTTAGTAAATGTTGCTGAAACCCTCCGCTCTGTTCTGGTGAGATCTCTCCCTGCCCTCCCCAAGGAGGCTTTTCCAACTGGTAACTCCCAGGCTGGGGTAAGAGGAGCTTGTCACTGGGGAAAATAAAACAGTGCCCTCTCCTGTCCCTTCTCCCGTCTCGCACCCAAATGGCAAAGGTCCAAGTGTGAAACGGACTTTGGGGGGAATATAATGTTCCACTGAAAATGGGCTGGAACAGTGCAAGGGGCCTCGGATGGCTTATTTACTCATGTGCACTTTTGCTCCAGAGCAGGATTTATTTACAGAGACAACCTGAGGTTTGGGACTCACCGGGAGCATCCCTGACGGTGGTGGTGGGGGTCCTCTCAGCCCTGGGAGGGGTAGGAAGATGTGGGCACCCTTTTTCCCCAAGAAACTGGGCGTTTCCAAGGCTTTTGCAAGAAAAATGAGCTCTCATTAAACTGCTCCCTGGAATGTCTCTCTTGGCCATTTCATTTTTTTCATAAGAGCCACAAAGAGACCTGAGAGACAAGGGAAAGTAAATAAATAAATAAAAATAAATATTATAAGAAGGAATGTTAAATATAAGCTTTCAGTTTTCAAGACTGTCCTGAACAGGAAGATGAAACAGAAGTGAGTTTGATGGGTAAAGTTATTTTAACACGACAGCCAATGTTTAAAAGTCACATTTCAAGGCTGTGACTCTCAAAAGATTACAGCTCCAAAAGACAGCTTTCTTGCTAACTGATGGGTGTTTCCTTCCAGATAGGACAATTTACCTGATATGTGAAGTAAATAAAACATACCTATTAACCATATTTACAAGTACAGCATGCTAACAACAAGGCACAGGCATCATGCACACAGCTAGACGAAGTGGTGGGCAGGAGAACACAGATCCTACTCTTATCTCAGGGGGGAGCCGGGCAGGGCACTTTCATGCTCTGCAAATGCTTAAATAAAATAAAACCTGCATGGAAGAAAATCCAACCCCCTAACAAAAACAAAATCCCAAGGGGAGCGTAGCGCCAACTGGGATGGAACAGAAATGCCTGTGTTCAGATCAACAGGTCCTAAAAGAATCACACCCGACGTTCTGCTCCGGAGGCAGCCAGAAGAAAAGGGCCGTAGGGCCAACCCATCAGGCCCTCGTTAAGCCCGAGGGTTTTAGCTGCAGTTGGCTCTAAGGGAGAATGGGAAGATGGGGCCAGATCTTGCTGATCCCCGTGTTTTTCTCCAGTGGAACAGCACCACGAAGTCCACTTCTTATTCTATATGGTTTCCTTGCTTCTTGGGTCAATGTGGAAGGGAGTAACTGCACCTTACGCCAAACAGACGTGTGCAGGAGATGTGGAGCTACGCTTACCTGCAGAGCAAGCTCTTCAGCAGTTCATCTACTTTCTTCTAACCTGCTTCGCTAACTCCCTCAGTGATCCTTGGAAGCCTCTTCCTGTAACGCTACCTCTCTCAGCCGTTGGATAAGCACCATTAAATCTCCAACAAAAACTGCGCTGCTATGTCACATGTACAGAAAACAGGGTGTCTAAAATACGCAATCTGATGCAGGAAACAACAAGGGAGAAGGAAAACGAGTCAGAAAGTCACACAGATAATTTTGCCTAAGAAACAAAACAAAACTCAAAGGATAGACTGCGAACAATTTTTTTGTCAGTTCAGTAATTAAAGCAAAGTCCATATGGCTTAAGAGAACAGTCAAAGTGCACAGAAGGCAGTGGTTTTGTTTATGTTCCTCTTCACAGTAAGCACATTTCATCCTCTTTGGAGCCCCTTCTCCATCCCACACACATCCTATCCAGGTGCAGCAAAGGGGATGGTTCACAGGGTTTTGGTGCAAGCCCAGATTTTTGCAAGTCACTTGCCATCTAATGAGCTGTGGATCATTATCTCATATTCAAAAGCACTTGAACACACAAACACTGGAGTTTTTGGTTTTGAATTTTTTTCTTTTTTCTTTCTGGAGCCTTTGGGGGGGAACATTAATCCAGTGCCAAAGCTATCCAGAATCGGTATGCACCAAGAGCAGCAGTGCTCAGAGGCAGTGCCAAGGAATAAAAGCAGTTCTGAGTTCATTTGCCTTGTCACAGGTGCACTGAGAGGTGACACCAATGCTGAGCTTGCCCTGGGCCCTCACTGCTCAGCTGAGGTGCCACCAGGCCACTCCTGGGCACCCGACAGCCTCAATGTGAGCAAAGCAACTTGCTGCTAAACACAACAGGCTCAGGAAAAGGATGAACCTGGCTGCAGTTCTGCAGGGGGAAAGAGGAAAGCAAAAAGGGAGCCATACAAAAGGATGGAAAATAAACTAAAAATCCCCTCTCTTCTTCCAAAAGACTGTAGCTGGAAGTGCACAAAGCAGCCTGTCTAAATGTGCACAAGATAATCCATGACCCTAATGCTTAAAAAAGACTAGTTAGCTTTATTTGGAGACACTGCTGCTTCTCTTGGATACAAAGGTGTAGAATCAATAAAAGGCACCTGTGGACACCAGAACTCACCCAATCTGTGTGACAAGTCTTTGTACTAAAAAAAAAGTAAAATCACACACACCCAGCTACCATGTACCTTTTCACAGACCAGTAAGCAGTGCTGCAGAGCCTGGGCATGCAACGATGCTCAACTTCTACTGACAGGGCAGGAGAACTTTGATGATCAAAAAAATTATCAATTAGTGGACTATTGA
Source organism: Tinamus guttatus (assembly GCF_000705375.1). Next base: position 40,213 of record NW_010588063.1, read on the forward strand.
GCTTGCAATCTTAATTGAAACTTGCCTCTGGCCTGCTGCATTATGTCCTTGGAATTAAAAAAAAAAAAGTACAATTTAAATGGCATATGCAGTCCACAAGGGAGTCCATAAAAATAAACTGACCTTGCATCCGAATTCTTCCCACTTGCTTCACCCACTGCTGTCTAGAGCTCTCTTTTGAGCTCTCTCCTCTCCTATGGGCCCTAGAACTGTAAAATTTAAAGAATGCAGCAGGTCCCATTTTGAACAAGAAAGAAAAGCAGGTCAGCAATTGAGTACAAAAACACCAGTAGTGAGCCTAGAGCAGGCAGTGACACATCTGAGCCTACGTTAATCAGCCCGTGCTCCTAACGTGGGCTACAGCAATGAGGAGAGAGGAGGCGCCTGCTTTTCCTGTAGAAATTTGCCCTTTCTCTATATTTTCCTACTTGACCTTGATGATAAGGAGAATAAAAAATAAAATAAAAAAGGGAAGGAAAGGAAAAGGAGCCTGGGAGGTCTTACAAGTTTTCTCTTCAGATCACATCACAAAGTCACTCATTGCATCTAGGGAATTCACCTCCTTGTTTGGGAACGGGGGCTAGGAGGAGGGGAGAGAAAGCAAAAGGGAAGAGAAGGATATGGGAGCTGCTTCCTGAAGCAGTGTTACAAAAAAGCGGTTAAAAAACCCCTACTATTCACAAGTGGTTAAAATTGTCACTTTTCAGAACTTTTTTGTTTTTTTTAAACAAAGGTTCAGCTAGTTCAGCTCCTTATCTTTAGAGTTGATTGTCTTCGGGGAAAAAAAAAAAGGAAAATAGCCTCGTTGGTGTTCCCATCCATTCTACCCTGATAGAGAAGTTACCCACGCAGTTCACACGCACACAGTCACCGCGCCGGCGTCACACGAAGGACGAGAACCCTGTCACTGGAGTCCGGGAGCCGGGCGCGGGCTGTCCCGTCGGGGTGTACACCCCTCCTGAGCTCTGTGTCGTGATGACAGTCTGGAAATAGGGTTCTGCCTCGCTGGCCGCGCACTCCTCGTAGCGGTAGGACGCCGGGTGCTTCACCCCCTTCTGCTGGCGCTTCCAGGAGTTGTAGTACGTGGGGTCGCTCATGTAATGGTTCACGAAGGAGTGTTTGGGCAGCTCGTCTTCGTAATCCGAGTCAGTGGCCTGGAACATCGCAGGGGGGAAAGAAAAGCCAACCATTAGCATCTGTGATTTAGCTTGCTCCACTCCGAAAGGAATTATAGACAAATTTAACATCAGCAGTTGGGAAAAGCTGCAATTTCAGAGTAGAACGGTCTGCAATCCAATTGCAATATGCACCGGACTGTAGAAAACTGCTGTGATCTGATTTAGCATGGATCTGCTGGGAGAATCCCTTGAACTCCAGCAGTATGGGATGCAGAGAAACCTGTGCTGATTCACTGCAGAGCACTGCTGCAGGAGCTAAAGGCTCCTGTTTCAAGAAGAAGATGCAGGGGAGAGCAGAGATGTCACAGGGAAATTAGCAGCTTTCAATCACAGCGCCAGAAAGCTCACAATTGTAATTTCAGACAGGTGAAATGTTGATAAATGTTGATCAAAGAAAATTATTGAGAAGCTCTGCTTTTCTGAGGCAAAGAGGAGAAAAAATATCTTCCATGCGAAGGTGCAGAAGGTAGCCAGATCTACTGTTGATTACGATGGTCAGATCAGGGCACCTGCACAGTAGTCAGTGAGTTTGACTTCCGAGCTCCATCAAAAATTGCATTTTTTTTTACATCACTGAAAGGTGATTTAACAAAATTATTGCTTCTTTCAGCCCCCAAACTCTGTTTTGTATATCCCATCTGATTATTTGTGGTATAAGAACACACGCATCCAGCAGCAAAAGACAAATGGGAACAAAAGAAGCGTTTCCAGAACACAGAAGTTGCTTTCCTGAGACGGCTCAGGCCCTGCCTTGTATTCGGAAAGGATATTACCCCTTAAAACATTTATGTGTGGTGGCTGGGCTGTAAAAGGCTTATATCAATAGATAGAGCTGAGGAGCTCTACTAATATGCAACCCAATATGCTCCATGCATCTGTTCCCTCTCGAGTGCTGCTGCGGTGCTACAGCCGGCGGAGTCGCAGGAAGCCTGTAGATCTCCTCGGAATACAGAGACCAGAGCAAAGCCTTGGCCAGGGCATCCCAACGCACCTCCTGCTCCCACCAATAACAGCCACGGCGTTATTCAGCACACAGACATTTCTTGAATAATTTCCTTATCTCATGTTTCCTCTCAGGATCTCCAGTTTCAGCATGCGAAAGCTTTTTTTTTTTTTTTTTCCCCCCCCTCTTGATAATCTGCATAGCCAATCCTAAAGGCAATTAAAAATCAAAGCTGCAAAAGTCTACAACATAAGATAGAGCGCTGGGTAACCGAAGCCTCTAACTATTAGTTGCTGCAATTATTTCCCTAAGTCGGTATCATTCTGATCTAGACACCACACGCACATCCTCCTTGATCCTGCCTGCCACACAACTGGGCTCTCCTCCTCCAAAGCTCCTTTCTGATGCTCTCTAAAGAACAATCCTCAAATGCCCTGTGAACCATCCTTTGAAAAGGGCACCACATCCATCATCCTACTCCTTTGCTTAGATACCTGCTCCGATACTATTCCGTGCCCGTTTTCCAGCACAGACAGTGATGGACAGGGCTGAGATATTTTTCCCAGAGTCATCTGAAAGTCTGAGCAAAGCAGTGCTTCACATTCCTGCAAAATTTCCTTTCCATTGTTAACCATGCTTTGGCTCTATCAGAATTATGTATTATTTTATTATTCATTTATTATTGCAAGAACGCAAAGCTCCAGGTGTTTTGACACATAATTAATATTACAACAAAACCCTACTGGTATTTAATAATTATTCCAGCTGTATTTCAGCAGATCTCTCAGCCAGGAAGCACTCCCTTCCACTTGCTGCCAATTTTCAGAAGCCAGCACCCATCTCCTTCCACGAGTCTTCCTCAAGAGATGTGTTTTTGTAGCATGCCTGAAATATCCTCAAATTTAGACTGTTTCATAGGCAGTGGTGCAGAGAACAGATCCAGAGTTTTGGCATCTCTATGAGGAACATCCTGCCAGCACCGCCCTAGCTGTTTTGTTAGAGGATCGAGCAGAAGTGCCTCTGGTGACTGCAGATGTGGCACTACGATAGGGAAGAGGAACAGCAGCTCAAACAGGCTGCTGTCCTCCTTCCAGAGCCAAGTCTTCCTACAGACAGCAAACCTGGATCTCCAGCCCCTGCTTTCCTCCCTTCCGATCAGCCAACGAGCATTTTGCAGCAACCTGCACCTAAGATGAGCAACAGAGCAACCCTTGCTCCCTACTGCCCTTGGCTGGCGAGGCTGGGGACGTGTCTTCTTTCAGCTGGAGCTATATTCATGGAAGAACTTACCATTGCCAGCTTTTCCCCACCATTCCTTCTACTGGAACAGCCTGTGTGTTTTTGTCGGGCAAAAATCATATTCTTCACTTTGAATGTATAAATTACAGGCATGAGGTAACCTGGCTGACTTTGTCTGATACAACTTAGTATGGACATGCAAAATCACCTCCTTCAGTTGATGGCCATTCTTTGACCCTGTCACGAAACAGCAGTTTCTCAAAGACTTCACATTACTTGATAGGCCTAAAATACTGGGGCTGCTACTTGATTTCCATCCATTGCTAGGAGAAAAATACCCACAAAGCTAACAACAATTCTGTACCTAAGCCAAGTCCTTTTTAGATTGCCAGAAGCCAACAAATAAAGAGGAGAAATACTGGGAACACTTAGAGGTGGGCTGCTGCCACTTGTAATACAGCGTCACTTAGATCTGCCACGACCAGAAAGAGTATTTGAAGCAATGGGTTGACAGCCGGGCCGCTGCTGCCTGCGTTATCCCGAGCGGGAGACACCACCGGCCTGCTGTAAATTCAGAAGGGATTTCCATAAAACAGATGTAACTGCACAAGCCTCATCTAACCTTGGCCTTTTACCATTGCCACCAATAATGCTGAAAAGGATAGCTTAGCTGTTAGTGGTGGTACGAGGCGTTTTCCTAGTATTTCCTTCAAAGTGGTCACTATTTTGACTATTCTGTCCATGTGTGTTTCTTAAGTATCTTTTACAGTTCTGGTCCCAACTAGACATGATAACAGCCTTGACCAGCAAGGAACTCTCCAATTTAAAACCCAAGTCCCTCTTTGATGAAAATCAAGGAGCAATAAAATACATTCCACAACCCGTTTTGCAAGACAATACAGACAAGCTTGTACTAGAGGGTTTTTTTTAGGCTTGATGTATTATTTTTAATGTTTTTGAACTATTTGTTCTTTGAATAAATAGAAATGCTGCAGGGCTTTTTGCTTTGTTTTTGGTTTTCTCCGCTCTGCGTCGCCCTTTAGTGCGACTCTGGCTTTGTTACCTAGGAAACTTCCATAGGCTGGAGTGGGATTGGATGTACTGTGACATTAAAAGCTGTCAAACAAAGGTGCATGGATGCCTGTGAAACAACAAATACAGAAAATGACAGCCTAAGTATTTTATTGATAACACAGAATGCACAAAGGCTGTTAAGAGACAAACTGGCAACTCGAGTTGGCTGGTTTAGTCAAAAGGCCAATACTGTAAGAAATTGGAAAATAATTCCAATTATCAATTTTTCAAAAAAAGTGATGGCACAAGAAGCAACCTTATGAGATTGCTTGTAAAAATGTAGATGGCAGCAGCTCTTCTTGGTTGTCACAAAGGCAATACACTGTAAGGGAGACCAGGCAAACACATTTCCCTGGGCAGTGGAGTCCTTGTTCACTGAATGTGTCTGCAGTTGGTTTGCACACAGTGCCCAACTTGTCAAAATTGCTGAGAACTTTATTGGAAATAAGTATTATTCCATAATAACCGTTAAACAGAAATTTATAATATGTTCATACAGAGCTGAGAAAGCCAAAGTCAGCTAAACTGCAGAGAGCAGGGCAGCTGAGTAGAGCAACAGCATCATTCAGCACCAGCCCATGGTGTGTGCAACCTGTGACACTGATCTCCTGCAAGGAGCTTGGGGACACCACAAAGACATGTGCAAGCAAACGGGTAACCCTCCACCTTGGCAAAACTGCTCTTCCCTGCTGGGTGACACAGTAGATATATCATCACATTTCTGTGCAAGGGAAATTCCGAATTTCTTCAGATCATCCATCCAGAGTCTAGTCCACTTGACTCATTATCTGAAAGCCTATTATTATTATTAATCATTTGGAAATTACACTCTTAGCACTCTCTCTTGCTCCATACCTGCCAATTAAACTACTTTAACCTCATTAACGGGACTGGTGCTTGGTTTTCACGACACGGGCTAAGTTAACAGCTTGATTTATGAATGCTAGAGTAGTGTTTGGGCTGCTAGATTTTCCCCTTGTTTCTTTTATGCAGGGAGTTTGGAGGCAGTGCTCCCCCGTAGCGCTGTTCTAAGTGCAGTCCGTGAGCCTGGGAGTTTCTTACAGTCTGCTCCACGTTCAGCAACCCCGTGAGACTTGCAGGCAGTGAACTTCCATCCTCCCCATATAAAATCTTGACACCTCAGGCTCCAGGAGCACAACGAAGAAGCAACAAGAGGACGTGTGGGCTGAAAGCAAAAGTGCCATCGTTGGCCTTGCCTGCCCTAATGTGCATTATATTAAGTGGAATTTCAGATGCACGCAATGATGTGTCAGGAGGAACATCAGGACCCCTTTGCTGCAGAAGCCCAAAAGCTGTATAAAGCTCTTAAAGATGAGATGCCTTTAATTCTTCATAGCATGGAAAACATCTCTGTCTGCTAAAGGAGACGGGGATTCTGAAATCCTTGGAAAAGTGAGCATGTCCCTTAAGGCATCTTTTGAGAAAAGAAACCTAAAGAACAGAAAAAGGAAACTAACCAGTCCATGAATGCTTGAAACAAGAGTGGTCAAACTCCTACAGCCACCTCTGCCCCTTTCCACCCTCACCTCCTGTCTGCACCACCAACATAAGCAGCATTTCCAGGCTGATCAAAAGGCACCATCTCCTACTGCTACCTCTACTGGGAGCCTATTAACATTTCATGCCTAAAAGCACTCCCCACCAAAAAAGCAAGCATCAAAGACATTATACAGAAGGACTACATATCTAAGCCCCAAGGAAAAACAGGAGGCACATTTTGTTCACACATTCACATGCACACACAGACAGATTCACAAAAACACTAGAGTCTTGATTGAGACCTTCAGGCTCTACTGCAATACACAGCAAATAAGTAATATTAATAATAGCCTAGGAAAAAAATGAAAATCACCCTCCTCTATGTTGTACAAACAGTGCATACAGAAGACAGTAATGACACCCTGAGAGTGCATTACCAGGAAAAACCACACGGGGCATTGAAATTAATGTCAAAAGGTGCCGGAACTAAATTCACGATCATGGTCAGCACACAGTTTTAATGACAGGTTTAATGCTGGGTTGTTGCAGTGACATGACTAAAGCACTCCGGGTTTAATCTGGAGGTAATGCTCACCCACGGCACGGACAGCACGGCAGGCTGCGTGCCGGGTCGGCCGCGGGGCAGCGCGGCGCGGCGGGCTGTCCGCGGTAATTAACGGGAGGTGAGAGCTAGGTGGCCGGGGAAAGCAGCTGTGGCTGCAGGTGCAGAGAAGCTACAGATGAAAACTGTCATCCTCCCTCACCACTTGCTGCTCTTGATTTATTCTTGCTGGAAGGGTCAGGTTTGGAGTAGTTTGGCCCACTGCTCGCTTCTCGTGCTGTCAGCTCAGATTCATCAGCCTCTCGGTTGGTAACACACGGTTTTAGAGACAGGTTTACCTTTCTGTACGGTCCTCAAAGCCTGGCTTTTAACTCGTGGCCACTGCCGAGCTTCTACAGACCATGAGCACTTCATTTCTTCTTAAAGGGGGGTGAGACACAAGACAGAACGCTGCCAGATGTACAGTGCTGTCATACACCAACCTCTGGAGAGTCTAAAGGCAACGCGAGCCGGAGGCTTCTCTTGTGTCAGACTAGCTCTGTGGACTGGGGCAGGACATCCAAATGATGGGCTCTCACAGCAACTGCTATGAGATCCTGTGGGCTGCTCCTCCACCAGTTACACCCTCTGTAACAGAGGCAGCAGTAAAGACCACTCTTCTGGATCTTGACATTTGCTGCAATTGCCTAAAAATGCACCGTGAAAACTTCGAACCACACTTTTTGCTCAGTGCAACAATCCAATGTGTATTGCCCCTTCAACCTCAGCCGAGGCAGAAGCTGATGGTTACTTCTCAGCACACACCTTGTTCCCAAAGCGTTCCAGTTTGCAGCCCACAGGCATCTCAGGATCCACCCGGATTCGGCAGCTCACGGGATCAACGGGACATGCAGCTACACACCAGAGGGGTGTGCAGACACTGCCTGTTTGGGCTTTCCTTTTTACATAGCACTGGAAAACCTGTGAAATATCCACTGAGGACAGGTCTAGTCTGGCTGGGCCCTGCTTGTCATTCTTTCTTGTGGCATTTTGATTTTAGGACAGAGCATATGATGGGAACAGCCAGGAGACAAAACATTTTAAAGTACTCAAGTACAGACAAACAACGAGAAGGAATAAAGAGCAGGTTTGGGAGTGGGATTTCAGAGACTTTCCTGGGTTCAGTCGGGGAACGAGCGCGTCTAGTGACTGAGCAAGGCCTTGCCATTGCCCAAGGCAAAGGAGAACACTCACCTCCGACTCCGATACTTCCAAGGGCTTCTCACCGAGGCCCAAGCCCTCGCTCAGCACAGCCCCGTTGTACTTGTTGCAGATATCCTCATCAGAGTAGTGCAGCCCCCCAGGGCTTGGCCGAGGAGGAGACCTGGGAAACGTAGAGGGTGACAATATGGGATGCTGTCATTTTGCTGAAATGACCACAGTCCACAAACATCGTGTTTAAAAGCCAGAAGGCAACAACTCAGGCACGGGTGTACAGTCCTCCCTAGATCATCCAGACAACAGCCTCTCCCCTTTTTCTTTTTCATGGCTGGCCCGAAGCCAGATAAAAAGCCATTTCCAAGAGCATGGTGTTCCCAGCTTCTTACCTCGTTCCATTTTTCTTTGAGAAGGTGCTCTTGATGTTTAGGTGCCTGCTATTGAGTTCCAAAGCAGTGAAGCCTCCATTATCCAGGGTGACTGACTCTTCCATATTGGAGATGGTCTTACCTGGAGACAGGCAATGAATGGCTCAGCTCAAAAAAAGAAAAGGTTCTTTACCCTCAGATGCAATTGTAACAACCATTAGAAACGGGTTTCTAACTTTTCCTTCATTTCGTTTTATAACAACCTTCATTTTTTGAAAATCTCTTTACCTTTCTTTTTGGTAAATGAGTCCAGTCAGAGTGGGTGAAAAGAGCTTATCAAGAGTAAGAATAGACAGAAGAAGCCAAAAGAGAGTCAGGGTCACATGCATTTCATTCTGAGGTGAGCATCAAAAATAACATGGATGAACTGTGCTCCAGAGATGCTTATTTCTGTCTTTTGACTATAAATAGCATACAGGTGAATAGTTCAGATGGTCACTGAGGATGCCCTGAACTCAGTGCCATGAAACCCATTCATGCCAACTGGGACAAAGGAAGGAAAAGTAAAAGTAGGAAAGGCAGAAAAGGAAAAACATGGAAAAAAAAAGAAGTTAGAAAGGAAAGCAAGGGGAAGATTCGGTGGGTAGAAAAGGAGAGAAAGATGGCAGAGGTGTCAGGAGGATAAGGTATAGATGTAAGAAATCATGGGATGACACAGGAAAGGAAAGGGGACTTGGGACTGACAGAAGAGGTAAAACACAGCAAAGTGTTTTTTCTTTTGTGATCAAATCTAACAAGAGCTTGCTTCCTTCCCATGCTCATTCTTCATAATCCCAAAGGTGTGAGCTCAGCGAGTGTCTTGGGGAAAAAGACCAGTTGCATATTGCCACTTTGCAGCAGACAAGCACTTTATTCTCAGCTTCAATTTCAATGCTACATTAAGACTCAGTGTGAGCACTGATATCTGACAGTACAGGTCAGACCTGTCTTTTTATGTCTTTTCCCCCCAAACAGAGAAAAACTAAAAAGATGAGAGATTTCCTGTGTGTTACGCATACAAATATGTAATAGTATTAGCTTAGTAAAATACCATGGCATCCATACATCTTAAATTCCATGAACTAAAATCTGATTTACTAACACTCATTAAGAGTGAGTTATAAAGAAACAAAATCTCCTCTTTGAGACTGAATTACTAAATTCTGCCTGGGAGACTTCTTCACTATATTAATCCCTAAAAGGGGGTAAAGCAAGGACCCGTTAATTTGCTCTGCTCATTAAAGGGTCTCTCTCCTAGCATCAGAGCTATTTTTGCTGGAGTGAAGGAGATTCTCAGGCACACACACACACACACACGAACAACCCCTCCAGAACTTAATTCCGTAAGAGGAAGACAAGACAAAAACAATATTCAGGGATCCAGAATAAGGAAACTGTGTTTTGAAAGAGGAATGTTTGGGCATTCAGAGTTATGTAGCTTGAATGGCAGCACACAGAGTATCATCAGTGCTTCAAATGCAAGATATTTCTAATTCCTGCAGCTCCTGAGACTGTGTGCAGAACATGGAGCCAACGTCTTACCTGCGCCGCAGTTCTTGTATTTCTTGCTCTGCCCATGCAGGATCAATGCAAACACCACTAACAAGATGAGGATCAGACTAGAGAGGGCTATCACCAGGAGAAACCACCACTCCTCGTAAAAGGGGGCTTCTGTTTGTGCTGAAAGAACAACAACAAAAAAGTAGTAATTCCTCTTCGTGCTCTTTCAAATATCCCCTTCTTCCCAAAGTGAATGGTGCAGCCATAATAATGTGTGGGACAGACAGATGTTCAAAAGAGGTCATATGGTCTCCTAGGCACTCAGCACTTTCAAATGGTATGCTGACACTTTGCTTTGACGGCAGAGAGAGCCAGGCAGGAGCATATCAGGGCTCCATCATCTCCACACTTAGAGCAGTGCTCCAGAACCCCTTAGCACAGAATTCATCACCAAAAGAAAACAGCTCAGTATACCCACATTTTCTGAATGCTCCAATACGCTTAATATTCCTTGGATAAAAGAACTATTCGTATATCTCTCATGACCCACAGTTACTCCACATTTTAAGAGGCCTGGACCCTGCCACTGGCTCTTGTAAAACATATAGCAGGTGTCAGGGAACAAAGTATGCTCAGGTCAGAGTATTTCAGTACCTCCACCGTTCATCTCCACCTTCCAATTTTCCCCCTGCTCTTCTATCCTTTTTCTCCAGGAGCTCATCCAAGCCCGATGTGCAGCACATGGCCATCAATTCTCTTCCCAGATCTGCCTGGATTTTGTGCAATCTCAAGTCATTTCACCCCATTTGACCTCTATTTCCCCAGCTGGAAGAGACTCAGAATGATCCTAGCTTTCCCTTCCTCGAGTTATCTCGCCAGAGTCAGTTTAAAGAAGTAAGTGCTGTTATTTTTTGCTGTGGCATCCTCTTTGTCAGCATCCTTCAGCTTTGAGAAGAAATGCTGCCAGGAGAGCACAAACTGACGACTGCACAACTTCACCGCAGTCAGTAGAGAAACACCTGATGGGAATGGGCAACGCCAGAAGACCAACTGCAGCCGAAACCTTCACTATCAGGCATTGCTCTTTCCCCTGGCTGTCCAGAACCCTGGATCTGGGCAAACGCCTGTTATGAGCCTGACGATATGAGCTCAGATTTGTTCCAGATCACTTGATACTCTGCAGCAGTGAAAAGTAGCCACAATCTCTCTTTGCTAGGAGGCCAGCCCAGGCCAATAAAGCCCTCAAGGCAAACTGTGCAAGCCATGCTGGGCTGAGCAGATTCAGTGCAATTTGTACCTTCCTGTGCTAACTGAAATGGCCAGCCTGAAATGCTTTCTACTTTTTACGACTGTGAATCTCAATGGAAACCTCTTACTTTCATGTAGCAATTTGAGATGAACACTGAAGCATCAAACAGAGATGAATTAAATAGTTCTGTTCAAGTGGAGAACTTACAAACAAGCATTTTATTTATAAAAAGCATCACAAGGAGCTGCATGTCCAGCTTTGGGGGAACGATACCTTCCAGAAAAAGAGAGACTGACGTGATTACTGCTATAGAATGACCCTTTACTTTGTGTTTTAGAGCCTGTGAAACCACAGGCAGGAGAAACACTGACTCTCTTGGTGTTTGGAGTGGGTTGTTGATGCCCTTGTCCTGAAGGAGAAAAGCAATGTAACGCTTGCCCGCTCGCTCTGAAATCCATAGCCAGCTCTCACAGGCTAAGTGACTAATTGTGTAAGGACAAATGCAGCCGTGATGGTGATAGCAGCGTTTAGTGCTCCCGCCTGCTGGGTAACTGTTGAATGGTGTTTATGCCTTTCACTCTAGGAGCAAAGAGATAAAAGCCTCTCCACATACTGGAGCATTGCCAGGTTCTCAGGACTCTCCAGAATTTTGAAGCACAAAGGCATTTTAGCAGGTTCTTTTATTCCTCTTGTCTGCCTTTGCTGACACAGCAAAGATGAAACCTATTGCTCAAAAGCAACTTGGAGTAGAACTGTCTCAGCAAGGGCAAAAAAAGCAAAGCTTTCACAAGGACAAACTTTCCTGCTTCACAAGAGGCCATCCAACCCCAGCTGCCCAAACACTGCAGCCAGAGCTGCGTTTGCTCTTGAAGGAATCGAGGTTCCTCCCGAAAGTCAGAATACCAGTTTGTTCAAAGAGATGCTAGAAACATGTTAAGGCAATAGCCCTGTTTACTGGGAATAACCACTACAGAGCAGGGAGGGCAGGATGAGTATGCAGGCAAAGCCAACTAGCTCTTTGGGGCCTACAGGCATCACCTTCTACTGCAATGCCAGCACAAAGCAACTGGCATTCAAAATAAACACAGAAAATAACTAAATTCAAAACAACTCAAAAAGTATTTAGCACAGAACATTAGGAAAAGAAGGAAGCAGAATAAGGAATGGAACTGACTAGGAAAGGAGTAGGCAAACAGTGCCTTGATGCTTTATTTTAACTAGAGAATCTATTTTTGTTTTGTTTTTCTCTTCCTCCTTTGAAAGAAAACCCATTGCAAAAGGCATGACAAAATACACAATTACCTGATACTGCCACAGAGGGGACGCTTGGCTCTCCATAGCCAAATTCATTGACAGCCACCACTCGAAATTCATAGGTCACCCCCTGTTTCAGCTTGTCCAGGCTGACTGTGTAGGAGGTAGCACTGCGAGGAATATCCTTCACAAACATATCCCACAGTCCTTCGTCTAGGAAAGCAGCAAGGAAAAAAGTAGCGTTAACAGCAAGACTTGGCACTTCTGTCTGCACATTGAAAATTAATTGCCACTAATTGCGTGTTTCAACCACAGGCAGTTGACAAGCTCACCTGAAGACCGCTCAACAATACGGACATATGTCAGAACACCCTGCAAGCCACACTTCTAAAAAGGGATTTATTTATGATGGGGAGTGTTACACTAGTCCAGATGGAAGAGGTCTCCTCCAAGATCTGCGCTATCTTGGCCTGAGCTGCCTTAAGTGCCTGAATACCTGTGATCAGCATACCAGCCACAACAAATAAACCCAAAGCAATTTGATGCATTAATCAGTCCTAGACACATAGATTTTGCCTGCTTTTTACGTTGCAAAATGGACTTCATGACCCAACCTAAGCTAAGCTTTGCAAACTAATCTAAAGTTTTGGGTCTAGGCTGGAAGTACTGTGGCTTTGCATGAAGTGGTGGCTGGAAGGCTACTGTCACCAGAGCGCTGCTTCCTCCACACCAACAGCAGTTGACATGACCAACAGTGGGGCATGTGTTTTTAAGCAGAAATGAGGTTTTGTTTGTATTAGAAAGCTCTGCAAGTTCTAAGAAACACAGTGCTCTCTGAATAACTGATGAGAATGGCCCAGCAGGGTTATCTTGGTTCTCCACAGCCATGCTGACACTTATATTGATGTACATCCAGCCTAGGTACTGTTTTGGTCCCTGATCCATACCCATAATTCTATATATTCCCTTCAATACAATGGAAAGAGCTTTCAACAAGATGGATGCTGTTAGCACTAAGCACAAAACCAACTATAATTAAAACTGCCCGTCAATAATTTTGAGTGTAGGACTTGAACATTAATCTAAATGGGCTTTTTTTCCAGTAGCAATCAGTACCCAGCATTTCCACCAACAAAATGAAAGTACTGTCTACCCACAGGACCAAATTCTCAGCTGGTCTAAGGCAGCAGAGCTCTTAAGGATCTGTCTCCACAAAAACCCCACTGGGCTTCTACTTATAGTTATCAGAATTGGTTGAGCAATGTCTTTTTCTCTGTAGGTCGCACAACAGTGGGAATCCTACGAGAACTTCAGCTCCTGCAAAGGAGCTGCCTGCTTTGAAAGCAGCTCCCTGTCCTGGGACATGCTGGCATCATCAGGAATTGCGCACACTTGAGGTGTTAGCAAGGGAACAATAAAGCAGGAGCCAGCAGCTCTGCCTGGAGAGACTTGCTCCACTGCTGCAACATACAGCCAGAATCAGTTCTGATTTTTCTTTGCATTTACCCAAGTGGAAACTAATTGAAGTCACCGCAGCGATTCCAGAACTGTCCTGGTGTAACAGCAAAATTTGGCCCTCCGCCTACTTCTGTGCAATGGGGAATAACTGCAAAGATGGATTGATTAACACTGCAGGTGCATTGCCATGCGAATGTTTTAACTTTGGCATCAGTAAATATTGGCTCAGTAATTCGTAACGTGCTGCATGGCTAGCAGCACACACAATGACTAACAACCCCCAAACCGCATCTTTTCTGATCATGAGGATTGGCAGTCTCAGCGGATGCAAACAGCAGACTGAAATGTTATTGTTCTAGCTACATTTGAGAAATGGTGAAGAACAACGAAAATAGGTAATTCTTCTGTCATGCTTAAAATTCAGACCTATATGTTATTCACCAGCATGATCAGCCTATAATGAAGTTATCATAATATACCATTGTTATGCATTAGTTGGATATTACAATGGCTATAAAACAGAAGATAAAATATTGACTTCCCTTTCACAGGGCAATATAAGGCTAGATTATTTCTACCATGTACAGTTACAATGTAATAAAAAAGCAGCTTGGGATTTAGCTTCTCTGAGAAGGGTGGAGTGAGGGACGTGTTTTCAAATTTACACTGTTGCAACCAGCAATACTAAAAAGATGCATCTCCGACCATAAAATATTGTCATAATTGCTAGAACTGCGTAAGCTTTCATAAACACATTTGTAAACAGCTATAACAGAATTTCAGCCCATTGTGAATTGTCTGAAAAGCAATTTGTTTACATTGAAAAGACTTTTAAATGGGGAAGAAAAGGCAACGATAAAAACGAATGCTCAGTCCTCATTGCCACAAACACAAATCTCCTCCCAGTGCACATGTTCCTTCCAACTCCATTTTCCCCAAGCAGTCGGGGTGCCCAGGGCAGAACAGCTAGTTGACCCAAAAAGGGTGAATTTGGCCCCTTTTCTGAGATATGCTTTGCAATCAGATATATCCAAACTAGAAAGCCTTTATTTCAGTGGTGAACTTGGCAATTCAATAGCGGTGGAGGCACTCGGCCTCCTTTCCTGCTCCCCCTCAATCCAAGGTTAGCTGGAAGCATTGGAGCCTGCCTAGAAGGGAACAGGGAGTTGCCTGGCCTTTCAGCACAGTAGAAAATCGCGTGGATACCGGGGGCAGCGTTTCCCCCTCGGTTTGGGGAAGGACAGGCACGCCAAGGCTGGCAGCTCCCCTCAGCAGGCCGAGGCCATGGCCCGGCCTTGACGGTCTCTCCCACATGGAAGGCAAAAGATGGGGAAGGCTTCGGCCGTGAGGCAGCGCGGAGCAGCACCACGGGCTTCGTTTCACAGGCAATTAGTGGGGGCCAACGCAGCGAGCACAGCTGCCAGCCGCTAACGAACGCCTGCGGAGGCGCAGCCGGCAGGACGGGAAGCCGTCAGCTACGCGCTTCCTAAACCCGCCTTCTCCCCTCTTGCAGGAGGAGGGCTGTAAAACCTCCTCCCGCATCCACGTTATGAGGTGCGGGAGGAGAAAAAGCAGCGGGGAGTTAACACAAGCTGCGTCCCTGCTCTGAAGGATGCGGCTCATCGGAGTGCCCGCGAGGACAAGGATGGGAAGCGAAGGCTGCCAAGCTGTCAGCCCGGCACGTCGCTCGCCGGGAGAAGCGGAGTGGGAGCCCCGTGGCGGATGCGGCCGCTGCAGCTGCACCCTTCACTTTGAATCTAGTGACTGCTGCTGGTGCGTGTCCACGGCTGACACCGCGCTCCCTCGATGGTTTAAAAATAAACAGAAAAAGGGAGAAAACGGAGAAAGAAAAACATTACTGGAGAGATGGGAAGGGAAGCTAAAGTGAGATGCGTCATGGGGGGCGTGTGAAGTGAAACCACCTTAGCGTTCATGAGAAGGAAAATCCCTGCTCCAAGCAGGGCTCTTCCCCCAAACCTCTGCTGCCCTCATGACACGGATCATCTCGGGGAAGCAAGGAAAGCATTTGCCTGACTTGTCCGTGTCCCAGGTTCATCACTTCTGGCTGCTCTGAGATTCAAATGGCCTGTTTGTGACAATCAGCGTGTTAAAAATATTATTATTGGAAACACATTAAGACGCAATTCTCAACCACTGGCCTTTAGACTTTCCCTGCTTGGAAAAGGCCAACAAGCAAAGCCCCAGATGTAGGCCAGGCCAGAGGACACAAAGGAGGAAATCTCTGTCCTCCTGTCCTGGGCAGGAGGCTCCTCCTGAGGTGAAACTCTAAAAGACCTTAAACATGCCATTTTTGTCTTTTTCTCTGCATGCAGAAATACAGAACACCACCTAAAACCCATTTCTCAGCCAGGTCAGCTGATGTCGAGAGAGGGCTTGCTACGGCAGTGACAGCAGCTGCCTCCCTGCATGTCTCGTAATGCACAGGGAGCTGAGCTGGAATCAGTTTCTCTAGAGATGGAGGAAGGAAAGGAGAGAACACCCTTCTGCGTCTGCCATGGTCACCCTCCATGAATCCTGGAGAGAAACAGGTTGTTCAGAGCAGCCATCTCACCGGTCTGCGGCCACGGCCGCTCAGCCCAGCAGGGCAAAGGAGACGCAGCAGAGCAATAAAAATTTCAAAAGGAAGCAACAAAAGAGGGGGAAGGTTTGTCATTTCTGACAAAAAGCCACCCTCCTGCTCTGATGGAAGAATCTTGGCAGGAAGCTACAGCAGGGAAAATGAGATGATACAGCATTTAACGTTTGGGGTAATGAGGCCTATAATAGATGACACTAGAGATGTGAAATACTAAGGTAGTGGTATTGCATTTAAATATTGGCAACAAGCTGAAGCTTTTCATCTGTCTATTCAATGCCTCTTCTTTTTTTTTGATCTCAGAAGGATGAGTTTTCTTCTTCCTTGATTTTATGTGAAGGGCACAAGTCAACTGCTCTTCTCTTGGACTACTACTACTTAAAAATAAAGGCTGCTCCCATCCTTGCTCTACTACCTGTATCAATCACTGTACAGTAGCAAATTCTTAGAATTATATTAAAACAGAAGCTGCTCTGAATGACCAACCCTGTCAGGAAGAATTAGCTCCCTGCTTTTGTTAAGCTCGAAATTCAGATTTCAAACTCCGCTGTGCAGAGACGAGGAAGAAAAGCAGTGCTGAAATGAAGCTGAAGCTTGCGTGAGATAAGCAAACGTTCCAATTAGTCTGTCTCCTCTGTTGGATCACATTTCACGCTCTCTACAGCTGCAACCACAACTAAGGAGGAGAATCCAGCATACAAATGGCTAGTTCATTTACTACAGCAGCATGAATAGGATTAAAATAATCTGAAGAGGAATTAAATGCCTCAACAGTCAGGTTGCAAGAGCAGGAGAATAAGACCTTTTCTGTTTGTGTTTCCAGGCTCTGTGGAGTGGGGCCAGTAGGAATGACCCAAGGTTAATACAGCTCAGACCGGCCTTGGAAGGATGGTTTTCTTCCTGCTCAAAAAGACTGGGCCACAAATCCTACAGCACATCCTTAGGCATGAACTGCAAAATGTTCATTCACATCCAAAAGCAAGACAAGCCCCAAAACACCTGACAAATTTGTCATACCACAGCTCATACGACAGGGTTGTCTTTTGCATGAGAATGTTTCTGTAGGAGTTTTATGGTTTGTTTCACAGAGATAGGGGGAATAGAGTTGTTGTTGTTGCTTTTTCCTCCGGTCTAAAGCAAGATGTGAATGATAGTAGGCTTATGAGGTATCGTACACAAATGTTTAAGTTAACGGAGCTCCTGGACAGTAAAGTGATTTTTTTTTTCTTCTGTAGAACACTTAGAATTTTTTAGCTTGCAGACAATCCGTATACAGGGTGTGGGTTTCCCTCTGAAAGACTCTTCCTCAAAAAAACATGGGTTTTGGGGCAAATGTAAGCTGGCTGGCAAAAGTCAGTGAATGGGTTTAAGTTGCTATCTGAACAACACTGTTCAAATAAAACGTGATTTTTTGTACCTGAGGACACATGAGGACAGGAATCAGCAAGCTGATGTAAGGGAAATGGAAGCACTGGGTCATTCCAAAATTAAGAAAACTCGATCACTCTGGGAAACTCTACTGCTTTGAGAACATAAACATTTTCCTTCATTTTGCTTTGAAAACAACTGTCACATTAAATTATAGAAATCAGACAGTGAGAATCACAGCAGAGACTCACTGCAGAGCAAATTCTACCAAAGATGTAAGTGGAAATCCGTATCTTCAACAATGATCACGGAACTGCAGACTACAGTTTTGCTACTGGTCTGGTTAAAATTAATTAAAATCACTGGCTGTAACTGCAACTCTGCATTCAAGACATATATAGGAAAAAGGTACAACTCTTTATATAACGAAAAGATAAACATTCATTTAATCAATACACATTCATGCAATGTGTAACCACCTAGCAGAAGAAAGGAAAAGAACAACCAGCCGACATGGATTTGTCAAATATAAATCATGTCTAATCTCCTTCTCTGACAAGGTAACAGACCTTGCTGATAGAGGAGAAAGAGCAGACATCATCTATCCTGACTTCAGCAAAGCTTTTGACACCATGACATTCAAACATGGCCTACATGAAACAAGTATCTTGTAGAAGCATGGCTGGCTGGAAAACTGAGAACAGTTACCAGTGTTCACTGTGAGAGTGGAGGGAATCTATGAAATGAGCTCCCACATGGATCTGGCAGCATTCATCATTTTTGTTAATGACTTGGATACCAGAAGGTGTGCACTTATTAAATTTGCAGAGTGATACCAAGCTGGAAGAGACTGCAAAACAGCATGGAACATAGCTGTTCTACGATCTAGCCAAACTGGGAAAATATTCCAGAAAAAACGTACAAAGACATTCAGTTAAGGAGGGATGTGAAATCCCCAAAAGCAAAATAATTTGGGGAGAGCCCCAAGGAAAGCTCACTGGTGATGAGGAGATTCCTTTCACCCACCTCACCTTCACCCTGCTGAAGGAGCGGGGACAGCTCTGCTCACCAGCTGCTAAAAGTGCTAGTCCTGCTAATAGCATCAATTAGCTGCTGTGTCCTGCTGGGCAGCGGGATAGATTTCAGTGTGTAACCCTCAAAATACAGTTTGCAACTACTTATGGATCCTTGTGCCTGAAAGATGCTGCAAGTGTTTAAGCGATTTTTAATTATTTTATAATTTTATATATTTAATTTATACTAGCTTATCAGTTGGATGATTCACCAGTGAGGTAGCGCAGTGAAACCCAGAGCACCCAGTGTAATTTCTGTGACTGTTTCTATACAGCAGATAACCAGATATATCAGAAAACAAACCAGGGAAGGTGGAATATTGGAAGCTTTCCCTCACAAAATCCTACCACCTTACTGGGATGACCAACAGTCTCTTCCACTGCACGACAGGTTTCAGTTTGGACTGAAGGAACAGAAGTCCTGACACCATGTGCTCCATGTTCCCCATGACTTACCTGAGGGCCGTGCCTCTATAATGTATCCGGTGGTGGGTTTTTCTCCTGAATCTCCCTCGGTCCACTGCAGCGTCAGCCCAGAGGCAGATTTTGTCACCAGAATTTCCTGAGGGGAGCCAGGAGACCCTGAAGGGTGAAATAAGAACAGTGGTGATATGGAGACCTACTGTGGTTTTCTTTCTTAAGTCTGCTGACAGAAGAAAACAACAGCCAGAAGCTTTGGTCAACATACAAGCGTTACTAAACAGCCCAATGGGCTGCTGGCCTAAGCTCTTCACTGTTTTTACATCATCAGTTAAATAGAAAACGCTGGGTTTTACTGGTGCCTCTGTAAAGAAGGAAAAAGAAAAAAACACTGACATTTTAATAATTTGTTATTTGCAGCATCTGCACATTGCCACTGCTATTTCTGCCTTCAGAGGTGGAACCAGCTGCTGGGTTCCAGGGAGAAGTTCTTTGCCATAGCTGCCTGTATGTTCTCTTGGCAACATGCCACTGTCACGTTACAGAGGATTCATGGTTTCCACTGCCTATGACTGGACTTGATTCACTGCACTACTCTCCCAGTTAATGGCTAAAGAGGACACTGGGATAAAATCAAAGCCTGCTGGCATCCAGAATGGTGGAATGACCAGACATGGCCCACTGCCTTTGATGGAGGGAGCAACCATCTCCTTGAGCTGAATGATTTATGAATAATTCATGGTCTAGTGGGCAGTCTAATATCATTGGAGTTCCTTTACCTTTTTAGATTATCTATTTATCAGAAATCTCTGATAATAATAAAAATCCTACTGCTTTGGAATACACATTGCACCAAGGGGAAAATTCTGAAGTTCAGCTTGTTCCTTTCAGTATATGATGCAATTTGCAGACATATCCCTGTGCATGAACCAGAGTGTCAGAAGGGTGTAATTCTACATTCCTACTCATTTTAAATCCAAACTTTACTGCCTAAACAGAGTTTTTCCAGTTCCACTCCAAAGCACACCAGTACAATCAGAACCATGGACCACACTGCCAGGCTGTACTGACTTCCCTGGCGTTCCAGTTTGTGCTATAATTTATTAACAATGCATTATTTATTCACATCAGCCTTTTAGTCTCCAGGGAAAAAAAAAAAAAAAAAAAAAAAAAGGAAACATCCTGGTTTTTTCTTCTCCATGGGCAGTAGTGAAATCCACTGAATCATGCCTTGAGCTCCCAAGACTAAACTTCTCCTTGGCTCGAAACTACATATTAAGCACAGAGCTCGCTATTTCCTGCCGTGGGGCTGTGTTTGTACAACTATATCCAGCTTGGGACACGCTTTTATGGCTCCGTTACCTTCTGCTGGCCCAGCTGTGACATTGGCTTGCAGTTCAGGTCCATAGGCGATGGTTCTGGCTTGCACGCGGAATAAATAGGTCATGCCCTTGGTGAGATCTCGGACTTTCAACCAGCGCTGCCAATTTCCTTTTATGTCCACAGTCACCACCTTACTCACCCCTGGAATAGCCACATAGATGGAAAATAAGAAAAGGTTGCAAGGCGAAAAAGAAATCAAGCGGAGCTTATCGCATCTAGAAAGTAAGTAAAATTATCTAACAGTTTGCTAAGAAAGTATTTCTTACAATTAGCAGGAGTTTAAGTAGTGATAATAGCCAATTTTCAGCACTGATAAGTATAATTAGAGTTTAAGCTTGATAAGTGGGTACTGACAAGAAGAAAACCTTATAACACAACTGGGAAATTACCAAGAGACTGCACGCAACTTCACTAATTACTCTGGGAAGAAAGCAGGAGGTAAACAAAGAGGACTGCATGCTGCAGATTGCTTCCTAAGCAAGCCCTCCTCTGCTGCTGCTTTGCCAAGCAACCTGCAATGCTGTTTGGGGAAAAATAAAGGGCAGCTTCTTTTCTTTTATCCTGTCCTGTCATTTCCACCGCTGCCAAGTGAATGCAGAATGAAGGACATATATCACATGTAGAACAAATGGGTGTAAATACTGCTGCAATGGGGGACGCAGTCAAAGCACTATTGTCTTGGGCAAGGCCAGCATCAACACTTGGGTTGCACTCTTTTCAGCTTTGCAGAGCTTCCAGATGTGCTAAATGTCCACGCTGCAGATGCTGGTGCAGTGAAGGAAGCCCTAAGCCTGTCCCTCCAAGGAGCCCCCACAAGTTCCATCACCCCAGGACAACTTAGGCAGAGCTATCTCAGAGTAATGTGTCCCCATAAGTGATGCAGGGCCTCCTCTCTAGACCTTAGAGTATGACAAAGATAGCACGAAAGTGATCTAAAAACACTTCAGTCACCACTCAAATCACCTCATCTTAAAACACATATGCTTGCTTAAATACATAGGCTTCCTATTTTACTAATCATTCTTTGGGTTCCGACTGAGGGTTGAACTTCCTCCTCCAGTTAAGAATGTTTCTTACACAGAAGAATTAAAATCACTGCCATTTCCCTCACCAGTGTTCGTAGCCATAAAGGTTCTCAATCCTTATGTGCTGATGTTGCACAAAGGGCAGGGTGGCAATGACTACTTGGAGAAAAAGAAACAGCTTTCATCGAAATGTTCTAAAAGCAACCTAATGAGAAGAACTTGATACACAAAGTATTTTACAGACTAAAAGCTTGAATTCAAAGAGTCCTTTTAGTTTTTTTTCTGGTTCTGTAGATGCACATAACACTTTTCAAACTACAAGGATTAGAAGTGGGAAAACGATTTTCCGACTAGAGAAGGGTGTTTGCTTGTTTGTCTCTCCAGAAAATGCAGAGGAAAGAAGTTTTCCAATTTGGATGCTTATTTTACGCAAATCAAGCTGCTGCTTTCAGTTTTTAATCAGTTAAATAAAGAATAACATCCAAAGGGCTTCTGTTCAAAGTTTTCTTCTGGCAACAATTTATAATTCAGAGAATCTTTCCCCAGTTAACAAGGAAGCAGTAAAGGTGCTCCCCCCTTCCCTAGGTATACTATTTCATTTCTCAGAGACAAATCAGGAAGCATTTGTCATTTCAAAGTAATGTTTCCCCCAAAAAAGAAAGCAACTGTTAAAAAAAGGCTCCAGGGCAATTTTGTTGTCTATAATGGTCTAAAAAATATCACTATCAAGCTTAAACAGTAAAAGGTCAAATGGGGAAAAGATTCTGCTAGAAACAAATCACTGTTAGAAAGTTCTGCAAAAAAAAGCAGGTTTTGAAAGGTGGTTTATGAGTGGCAGGGCAGGAGTTGTCACAACAGAGAGGAGGCACATCCCCAAATCACAAAATGGTAGAAAGCCAAAGGAAGCAGGAAAAGGGCTCCAGGGAATCTGGTCCATGAGTGTGGGTAGCTCTGAACTGGAGGAACACCAGACCTGGGGACGGAAGGAGGGATCTCGGGCTCAGGTGCCAGCCAAGCTTCGCGGGTCTCACTGCCTGGTTGCAGGACCCGTCTTCAAAGGGATTTGGGTTTACCCTGCCCTCTAAATCAATGAGCGTGGCTTTTCTATCCAAGAAAAAAGATGGTTCCTAGAAAGGGATTGCTTACTACTGAGGGAGAATAAATATTTTCGAGGAGGAAAACATGTTGGCACAAGAGCAAATAGGTAGAAACGGGAGAATAAATTTAGGCAAATTTTTAGAATCTGAGGAAAAGTCCTCCATAAGCTACCTCTTCAGATAAGAAATCTTCTATAGGGGAAGGAGAAGCAAACAGAAACAAGATACAGGTCAGGAAGAGGATAAAAGAATGACTGATGAGGATGATGTCAAATTGTCACAAAGGAAATATGATGGAAACACTTCCATATGATGGAAACACTTGCCTACTTCTAGGGACAAAATGGATTCCTTAACATTTTGTAACAATATAAGGCAGGGAATGTCCAAAGAGCCTGAACATCCTACATAACCTCTCCAGGTTTCCCAGGCAGAATCACAGTTGCTTCCTGCATTAGCTCTTTGTGCTCAGATCTGCCAGCAGTCAAGGTTGAAAGTGCTTTTATTCTCCTATTTTTGTCTCTGAGTATAATTTTCTGAGTGCACACGACATGGACATTCAGACTATACAGAACACCTTTATTCCTTACAGAAGAAACAAATACTAGAGATTGATATCCTTATTTCTTTGGAAAAGAGTTTAAAATTGATTGGCAATGGCTGAAATTACTTTTCTTGTTGTCATCTTGCCAAAGTTGGACATCCTATTGAACTATGAGCTACTATTTCTACCAGAAATATAAAAATATTAATAAGACCATCCTGAAACTTTGCAATCTTTCCTAATTCACCTTTGTAGTGATTTTACATTTGTTTCTACAGAAATTCCAGAGAATTCCTTTTCTGCTGCTGTTTTGGCAAATTAATAAAGCATTCGTTGTGACCATCATATTGTTGAGAGAGTTTAAATCTTGCGCTGAGTAAAAAGCAGTGCTTGAAAACTCGGTATAAAGAGACACAACTAAAGCTCTAGCAATGTTATTCTTCCCTGTCAAAAGCAGCAGTGGTACCAGTGATGCCTAGCACATATGATGCCTGGGCAATCTCTGCGATAACAGAAGTGACACATGATGTGATGAGCAACACAAACAACTCTGATGACTATTCTGGGATGGAGCCCACTCAGCAATTTTAAAGCCCAACGCAGGGAGACAATCAAGCACTCGCAGGCTGAGTTGGCTCTTCCCTGATAGCAGGTAACAGTGGCAGTATAATGACTTTTTCAAACCATACAGGGATATAGTTTTTGCAAGAAAATGAGAGAGGACAGACAAAAGCTATATTCCATAATATCCTAGTTTACTTAGCAGTCGTGGTAAAATTGAAATTGTTTTACTTACCCTCTGCCACCTGGATCCTCTTGGGAAATGGCAGAGAGCAAGTAAAAAATTGGGTAGAGGTAAAAGACATGACAGTGGTTTTCTATCATTTCCCCATGAATATGTATGATCTTAAGCCTTTCTTACCCTGGACTGGTGCCAAAGGCTCATAGACTACTCGATAGCCCTGCAGGACTCCATTTGCTGCTGTTGGCTCGCCCCAAGACACGTTGAGTGTCGTGCAAGTGATTTCGGAGAACGCCAAGAAGCTGGGAGCACTGGGTGCTGAAAGGATCACAAACATTTTCAACGCCAGCGGAAACAGTCAATCTGATATACATATAAATTATAAAACATTGTGTTTTGCCCAGCATAAAACTAAAGGAAACAAGCTGAGAAAGGGATTTATCAGTTGTATCAAAACTTCTTGTAATCAATCAGAAAAACAGTCTAGGAAAAGCAGCCACTCAACTGCAAAACTAATCCCAAAAGCAAGCGAGGAGATATGACCTACAATGAAAAAAACCCTCGCAGAGACATTGATTTGGGCCTTTGTTCTCTACCTAGCTGCTGAATTTCAAAAAACCTAGGAGGAGTTTGATATGCTGGAAATCCATGGTCATCTTTAGGGGAAATAGGCTGCAGATGCTGACATTTCTCAAGATTAAATTCCTTAGAAAACCAGCTAAAAGGCAGGGCTCAAAACCAGAAGGGCACTAAGCAAGCCCACAGCCCAAGTGCACATTTTCTCTTCAAACCCAGCAATGACAGCACTTCCCTTCACTGCACCTTGTGTGCTCCCCCCGGGATCAGCGTCCAACACGGCGACAGCTCATTCCGACTGCGTGGCTGCCACGGCTTAAAGAACTCGGGAGTTATAAAAAGTCTCATACTTCTCATATGACTGTCTGGAGTATTTCCAGGGACTGGAGATCAGTTCCTGCTGCTTTTCAGATGTGACGGGAGAGACCAGACTAGACCTACATTTTCATCCTAGATGAGCTTGTGAAAAGATCTTTCATTTGCCCAGTCTGATCTAGTTTTTATAGTACCGTTGATTTTCACCCTCAAATTCCTTCCCCAAATGTGATTTTTTTTTTCCGCCTAGACCACTACAGCATAATGTCCTATCTGAAAACTATCTTCAAAACCCTGTGTCTCCTCCTGTCCCATTTTCCTCCGTCCCTGCCCAAAGCAGGTGCTTTGGAAGGAGAAGATGGTCTCCTACCAGCCTGAAACGTCCTGCCCTGTGAGGGGCTGCTCCTCGGGCCGTCCCCGGCTGCGTTGAAAGCAGAAATGCAGACCAGGTAGCGCGTGTGGCTGGTCAGGTTTTTGAGCCGGACTGTTGTCTCTGGGAGGAAAAGGACCTTCACTTTCTCCGTGTCGTTTTGGATGTCGCTCTCCCAGTAATAAATCTGTAAGAACAGAGAGATGCTTAAGTATATCGCATATTACCTTACAACCTGAGTAGTGAGGGCTGCAGAAGACGATCAGGAAGATGGTGCATCTTGTTTTGGATTCCTCTGTTAGGTGGAACATTAAGACTTTTCACCTTGTGCCCAAACTTCATTCCTCCTTTGGCAAATTCCCCTGAGCACAGTGACAGGGTGGCTGAGCACATCATTCAAAAACAGAGCACAGATTGAAGGATATGGCCTAATCAGAGCAGATAGCAACTTCCAGAGTTCGGTAATGAGAGGTCAGTTTTTAAATTCTCCCTAAAATGTTAGCTATCTGTCAGCACTGTCACCCTGACATGCTGTATCCATAATTCACTTCTGCATGGACAAAACAGTTTCACCATTTGTGTTCACAGGATAGCCAAGCCAAGCCTCTTACTGCCTCCTGAAAGAGAGGATAAAGATTCTTCCTAAAGTTCCTTGAAGTACCTTTTTTTTTTTTTCCCAGTGCCTTACATAATTTTAACCCTGATGCCATAAAATTAGGCTTCAGAGAAGATGATTCCAAAAGAAAACGTGGTGCCAGCCCTACTTATTGGGCAGCCTGGCACTGAGAGCATTACAGCAGGCCAAAGCAAGCCAGAAAGTTGAGGGAATGAGCCAAGGCAAGAGTCTACCTTGGCTCTACAAGCCAAGCTGTTAGAGCCATCTATATACATATGAAAGGAGAAGTACATGAATTGATATATAAGGTTGCTTGTCGCTGCCAAGAAAGGATGCCAGATTGTTCACACTGGCTTGGCTTTTCTTCACTTATGGACCTAAATTCATGGAGAGAGGCAGAGCCAGGCGCTGAACCCAAGCCAACTTCCAGTGTTTGTAGATTTGCCCATTTCCATTCTCTGAGGGTCCACTCTCATACCGGAGAGACTAAACAACATGCCTCTGCAACATGCTCATCCCCCAGAAACCAACTGCAATTAATACTATGATTTAATTTTATTAAAGTTAAGGGAAGCAAACAATTCTTCTTTCTAGTCTGAAGAAAGTTCTGCTTTTCCTGATAGCTTGTAGCATTCAATAGTTAGAAAGCTCAGCTAATTTTCTTCTAATTTTCAATACATTTCTTGCCCCAGCTCCTCTATGTCACCTGTTTTCTGGAGCAGACATTATCTGCATGAACAGGGCTCCCAGCACTCTCTATATGCCCTGTTTCTCCGTCCTCTCCTTCTCTGCAAACAGTAAACCATTCTCTTTTTCCTTATTATTTTTCTCTACACCATTCACTCTTTCTTTTGGTTTGGCGACAAAGTGCCATTTCCCTACTGCTTTAATTTGTGGTACACATTGAGGGTAGTTGTCGTTGGAGCTATTGCACAAGTAATAGCAAAAGCCAAGAAAGACAAATGGAACTAGTAGAAATAGAAGCATTGCCTTGTAGCCCTGTATGTTCCCGTTTTGGCTGTCGGCAGGAGGGGGGTCCCAGGTGAGCTCCAGCTGACTTGCAGAAAGGGAGTTGACTTGGACGTTCTGCGGAGCCATTGCTGGTGCTAGAGAGAAAAATAAAAAAGACAGAAAAATCAGTATGAACAAGCAGAACTAGTTCATATCCAGGTTACAATTTTCTGTTTGTGAAATGACCCAGGCCAGACTCTCTTTATGCCACAAATGAGTTAAGTTACCTATGCCCTGACGTTACCTATATCACTGGGAAGGCTCAGGCATAAACCCACAGCGCGCGCGAGTGGAGGATCAACAAGCTGGGCTCTGTCTCACCCTAAGTCAGACACTCAATAAGCCCAGCAGCTTTGGTTGGGGGCGGCACCGCTGCCTGCCCCTCGCCACTGTCTGCCTGGCCCTTCCACTCGGTTGCAAGGCTTGGCAATGGCCCCTTTGCACCACTCCAACAATTATGGCCAAATATACCCCTTAAAATCACCTCCAGAACAGGTCAGATGCAAATCAAGTCAGCTAATATTTTGCATAAAACAAAAGGGCTTTTAGTTTGACATTTGTTAGCTCTCATTTCATTATGCTTCAGGTATACACACTGGACCTGCTTGGCTCACGATGGCATTTCTCCTCCTTTGCATTGCCCAGTATTAGAAAACTCATCTTTCCCTTCCTTGGAGTGCACCTGGGTCACTCTGTCTTTCTCTTTTTGTCCCGATCCAACTCGGTGCAGGTGCATTTTCCTCCCCAGTGACGAGCGAGGACACTTGCTTTTCAGCCCTGCTGTCTCTGCCTCGGGCAGATCCTCCCAGAACAGCACGTGCTGCCTGCAGAACGGCTGCTGAAGCACAAAGTCCTGCTCCAAGTCCAGAAGCAGAGAAGGAAAGGCCAAGCAGAGACACGTTTCTCCTTTCCCACAGTTCCTGCTGCCACAGCTTTTGCCCAAAACGCCCCAGAAAGCTGCTGCTTTTCCCTGTGCCCACTTACAGGCCATAAATAGAAGTGATAAAACATCCACTCCTCGAGTAAGATAGCCCCGGTTATCTGTCCCTCTGGAGACTTCTTTCTTTAGCAAGAATGACCTTCATAAGTCACACTTTTCCACCAATACTCCCTCCCCCCAGAGTTATAAAATAAAATAGTAATTAACACCCACTCAGCCTGACACCAACTATTTATTTTGTTCTAACTGTGTGGTTTCCATATTATCACTGCCCACCCTGCCGTTAATGGAAATGTTAATAACCAGCGCCAGGTTGTTGTGACAGATGCTTGGGCTCATTATCAGAAATTCTTATTTACCGCTCCATTAAACGACAGAATCGCACAAAAAAACAATTCAATCAAAACTAACTGGAGGAATTTTAACAGCCACATTAATAATCCAAAACATAAATAAAGTTAATGTCTTCTGCATGTTTGCCATCGGCAACTCTATTGCAAAATTATTGTTCTACAATTAAAATGTGAAAGGCAAAATTGAAAATAGCCATTATCCTAGCGCTGGCTAAAACTATTTGTTATTTTGGTATTTTGAGTTTCCTCCTGGGCTTCCTCCGAGGTGACAGTGACGGCAGCACTGTCCGTGTCTCCGTGTCTGTGACCGGGGCAATGCAGAGCTGCTCTGTGGAGGGCTGAGAATCTCCTGCTTTCCAGCCTTCCCCGGCGCACATCGGAGTGTGCAGCCAAGCTGCTCATGCAGCCTGAACCCAAAAACGCAGCTCGGGGACTTGCAGACAGCAACGTGCTCGGGGAAAGGGGAATACGTCCGACCACGGAGCAAAACGGGTCACTTTAGCAATGTGTTTTCTTCCCGGGTAGCAACACCACGCTCTGCCCTGAGCTGCCAGCTTTGGAGAACTCTCAACACCCAGGTCTGAAGCACCATCCACGACAGCGTTCTGCTTTGAACTCCATCTGTCAGCCTAGAAAAACACTTCAGAGCTGCAACCATCGGCAAGAGCTGGTGCAGCTGCACTCGCCACCCTCTCTGCATCCCCTCCTGCAGCCCACGAAGGTTACAAACTGCCGGCCATCACTCTCCACAGACACCTTTGCTGCTGGAGCTGCACTTTTACTGTCACCGTGCTGGCAAATTTGACAGGAGGAAGCAAACAAACAAACAAAGACAGAGTGAAAAAAAATAAGCCATTTCTCCTCGCTACCCCAGAGCTTCGGTGACATGCAAATTGCGTTTGGTTTCATGCCCTGCGAGTCTGTCCCTCTCCTCAGCTTTCAAAGGCTGGTGTGTCCCTCCCCTGATAAGCAGGGATTTCGTGTTGACAGCAAGGGACAGCAGAAAAGTGCTGCTTGCGCTTGATGCTGCTCTGTGCAGGCAGTACGTTACAGTAAGGGTGAAATGAAATACTTCAAAAGACAGAAATACATCCCTACAGACTCTACCTGTTTGAAACCCCCAGCCATTCACCGAATGCATGGGCAGCCTGTACCAATAAAAGCAAATAGACTTTAAAGGTGAATTTAAAAGCTTTTTGCCCCCTAGAAATGCTGTTCGAGCCTTCTGAGCTCTGAATTTTTTCATGGCTGTTGATATCGCTAATACATAAAAAGCAGGGTTAAAGCTGCATACCCCACATTGCTTTAGGTGTTAGTGACATTATCAACTACAGCAGGAGTGACACAGACCCCGGGGGTTCAAACTCAACTCTTGGCAGGTAAAAAGCATTTCATTTTCCCCGAAAAAGTGTATGCATTCATCATGCCTAAGTCTGTCCATGCGACCCGCATTGACATCTCATACCAATATTTGCAAACATTTCTTATCACATTTCAATTCTCCTTTAAGGCTGTCTCCTTGAAATTCTCTCTCTGCCAAAGAACATGGAGAAAAGCCTGAGCAGACTGTACAGTACCGTAATTAGGAAAAAACAACAACATTGGATTGGGATGATGTTGGCAGAATTGCGCAAAGACAACAAATCTACCTGCAAGCACAACAAGAGGGAGAGTCAACATGTGCTCCTGAATAAAATCACACCAAATCACACCAAATTCTGCATTCAAACATATCGCTGCCCTGGTTTTCAGCCGCGCTGAACAGCCTCTGCTCATGCTGCAGCCAAATGGAGCTTGCAAATGCCCATAACCTTTAGAAGAAAAAGTGCCTAAAATCCCCGGAGGGCAGCCGGCCCCAGGGCTCCTCGGATCACGGAGACCTCTCCCTAGTTTTTCCTGGGATATTTGCTCCCTGGGCTCTGTGGCGCTGACAACTTTTCATCACGGCAGAGCTATGGTCCGGCCTCCATCCCTTTTCTTAGTGACAGTTGCTACGATGCTGTGTAGCACAGGTAGGCTGCAAATCCTTGTGATTCCTCGTCTAAACTTAATGTTTTTATGAAATATTCCTTGCTGGTGTTATGTCTGCTCAAATTTCCGGGCAGCAGTCTCCTATGTTTTGATTTTTGTTCCCCCCCCTCCCAATATTATGCTAGGAAATGTAGAGAGAAGCGAGGGGCAAGATGCTCAAGCCATTTAAACAAACATGCAGACAAAAACGAAGAGGTAGCTGCTGTGCACGAGACTGAAGATTTGCTGTGCACCAGCTTGATCCCATGGTTTCCAACTATCCAAGCAGATTTCTGTTTTGTAAAGACATCTGATCCTTTTCTATCTAGCAAGCATTTTCGCCCCCAGTTCATCAAAGCACCGTTTTGTGAACATGCCTGCTTTTATTCCCTAGTAATCAATATATTTGCATTTTGGTGTGAGCACCTAGAGGCCAGAATCTCATTGCACAATGTACTGCATAAACACAGAACAAAGAGACAGCTCCAGGCCTAAAAGAGCCTCTGATCTGTAGGCTATGCACTATAACGGAGAGGTGGGCGCCGCATGTTCCAGCGCATCTACCTAGTCACTGAGGACAAGAGAGAAGACACAGCAATATCCAGCTTCGCTTGTGCTCACAGTTCAAACCTGCATGCACAGCTCTTCCAAAGTTCACATCCTGGCACA
This sequence comes from Tinamus guttatus, assembly GCF_000705375.1. Next base: position 70,882 of record NW_010588063.1, read on the forward strand.
CATGGTCATGGAAAAACAGAATTGGAAAAGATTTGGGGAGGGAGCAAACAAGCCAGACTCCTGCATCACCCCAGGCCCTGCTCTGCTGGGAAGATCTTAGTGTGCTCTTGATCTTGGACCTCTTTCCAGATCCTCTTCATTGTCCCTAAGCAAACTCTGCCAGCAGAACCCTATCTGCGCTCGTAAAATTTCATCTAAGGTCGTGTTTTTTTCCTAATGCTTTTTCTTCTCTGCATTTTAAGCTCTGTCCCTCCAGTGGACATGGAGAACTGACTGTTCCCTCATGCTCTGCAGCAGCTGCCCACAAGTTATGGCACAAATAAACAACAGTTAAGTGGATCATAAAAAAACAACCACAAAAACACTGATTAGCAGGGTGGGCCAAACAAAAACAAAGAGTTTTTTTTTTTTTTTTTTTTTAATATTGGCTCAAAGAAGAAATGCAAGGATGGTATTTTCCATGGATGAACAAAGAGGTTTCTCTGCAGTCATTTACAGTCACTCCATGGAGGAAAAGCTGCAGGAGAGGAAAATGTTCCATGTTTATTGGCCATGTCCTTACAGGGTCTGTGAAAGGGAGGTGGGAGGAACAGGCTCCGACTCGGTGCAGCAATACCTCTGGATGCCATCAGGAATGCTGTGTGAACTACGCTGATTAATTCAATAACAATTAGTGATTGTGCTCCAAAAACAGCTACTGTGAAGCAGCCTTCTGCTGTGACAAAGCAGTGCAAACTATATTTAGAACAGAAAAGATGCTTCCCACAAACATTTTAGCTGTTTTAAGGTAGGATACATTTTTTTTTTCTAAGTAATGCTCTTTTTGATAGATGCCTCCTACAAGGGGAGCTAAAACAGCTGCAAAATATGAGTTTTAGGGGGAAAACATCATTCTTCAGAGGAAAAATCTATGCATTGACTTACGCCAAGGCACAGATCAGGGTAAGAGAGCTTGGAGCATTCCCTAGTCTAAAAGAAAGCACGGACGATGACACAAGGACACCTTGAGCAGCACCTCTTACCCTCCCAAACACCGAGGAAGAGAGAGCACAGCGCAGCCCGGGCCAAAATGGAAAAACAGATCACATCTTAGTGGAAAAAAAGGAGGCACGAGCAGGAAAAAGTTGATAGATTCGGATTCACCACACAGCAGAAAAACATTGAAATAGAACAAGGACTCGAAATGGAGCATCCTTTCCATGGCCCAGACTCCAGGAGGTTATTTGCCAGGGCCATTTTTCCCAACCGAAGAGGCAATCGTGTCGTGAGGAACCCTCTGCAGATGTGACTTATGAAGCAGCTTTATAAAACAGCGAGTCGAGCAGAAGCAACTCGCATTCACTCCTTCACCTTCGCTCCCAGCCTTGGTGAAAACACTCCTGCTGCAATTACCAATCTTTGAATGCGAGTTTTGGGTATCTCCATGCATAATCCAGGAGTTTCAGGGGGTTGGTATAATCCAGACACCGAAGTGGCATCAGGTTTGCACTGCAGTGCCTACCAGCCAGGCTGGGATAGAGCAAAACAGTTGCTGCCTGCAAGCACAACCCGGGCGCTTTGTCCCTGCAGGAGCCTGTGGCCCTGCTTAGCCAGCGAAGGCCTTAACCAGACTACTACTTTTGGACAGGGAGACTGTCCATCAAGTGCTTGGCAACGTCCTGCTCAAAAGAGATGCCCGTAAAAAACAGCCTGATCATCGGAAAGGAGGCACAGGTGGTCAAAGTAGGAGGGGAAAATGAGAACAGGAGCTTTTTGATTTCTCTGTTTCTTATGTGGGGACAAGGACGTACTCCCACTTGGGCAGCAGTCCATCGGCAGCGGAGCTGAACCCGTGTCAAAGTTGGGCAACTGAGAGCCCTGTCGGCTCCGAGCAGGGCGGGATTTCCCCCCCAGGAGGTAGCGAGGCTCTTTGGGGGTGCAGGAGGATGGCAAGGAACCACGGAGTGCCCGTTCCTCTGCTCCCACTTGTGCCAGGAGGAGCGGGAGCAGCGCCGCGGGGGAAGGCGCCGCTCGTGTTCCCTGCAAACAGCCCAGCCGCTGGGCTGGGCCGGGATTTCCTACTTGGGCCCATCTCCCCAGGCACCGTGGCTCCCACGGCTCCTCCTCCTCAATTTATAGCCTTGTTCCTCTCATTATAACTTGCTAGTCCCCCCCTCCACTATCATAATATCACAGTGTCAGCAGCCAAAAGCACCCACTTAATGCTCACTAACAATAACAGCAGCAGCTACTGTAGCCTGTACGAGCACCGACAGTTCCTTACACTCCACTAAAGCCAGGAGACACAGATCGGATAATGAGGGTGAACCTCCTCTGGATTTGCCATATACCAGAAGTTAAAACCCATATGAAAAAAAAAGTCACATTGAGCAGGTGAGGTCTGCCACTGTGATAACCTTTCCCTGTGGCTTTTGAAGCGAGTCAGGCAGTCTATCCCCACGAGGGATTAATTTAGGATTTACAAATTGCCACAGCCAAGGAAGCCTGAGAGCCTACAGAGGACTGATCTTGTGGTCCCGCAAAAACGTACATCTTCTAGATTCTGAATGAGAAATCCTTGTTTATATTTTAATCACAGGTTTCATGAGTTCTGTTCCTCACCGTGGTCCTGTACCCTGATGCCATCCTGCATGTCTGGGCTGCTGCAGAAGAATTTTAGAATATTGGTAATTTATACTTTCATAAAAAACGGTAAGTTTTTTTTTTCTTTTTTTTTCTTTCAGGGGCAAGCAGAAATGCTTTCCACTTCCTGGCTGATGTTGGACACAGCGGGCAGATACAGGAAAGAAAAACAACTGTGTTTCTCACAGTTTTCTCTCAAAGCCGTACAGGGAAGTTGAGGCCCAGATGAAAATCCTCACAAGCTTTTGCTCTCGTAACCCAGGAGGAACAAATACAAGCAGAGCAGGACAGTACAAGCAGCGGGATCAGAAAGCCAGCTGCCAATATAACCCTTCAGTCAAAAATACTCAAGCTCCAGTCTGTGGCTGCTGAAATATGAGTTAGCAGCCAGAGGCCTTCTCACTTCTTTACCAGAGTAATTTATGGCCCATTTTACTTTAATAGCGATCACTCACGTATTTTATAAAGGAAGGTGAATTCCTGGGGGTTTAATGGAGTTGCTCTGCCGTTGGTTGGGGAAGGCTCTGCACACACCATTGCCCCGTGTCCCTCTGCATCCCATGCACGGGTGTCCCTGCACCGAGCTCTTCCCAGGCCGTCCAGCCTCGCTGCAGAGCTGCCAACAGCCAATTTGTCCCCGTGCTCCCACCGCTGCTGCATCCAAGACAGGAGCTCGGCTGATAAATCCAAGGACAGACAGTATTTCCACCCGGGGCTCGAGGCGGTGCTGAAAACCAACGTGGAATTGCTTTTGCAAGAAGGAAGTTCATCACTTGGGCAAGTCTTGCACAGCAATCACACTTGGATGGCACCCGCGCTAACGGGAAGAGTCGAGGAGATAAGCGAGCCCAGCTGATCACAAACCGATTAGATTTTTGCATGGACAAAAACATCTTTCTTATGCTGAGACGTGATAAAAAGAGGCAATTAAACCAGAGCTAAACAGGAGCTGGTGCACTGCATAAAGCATTGCGTTCTACCAAGGACTGCTTATGGCCCAATATTAACAACTTAATGAGCCGTTAATGAGGCACACATTCAGCTTTTACTTGCAGCATGAAAACATTGCAAGACATTTTAGGGAGCTTCCGGACTGTCAATGGAAAATTCAAGATGTCAAATCTATGTCTCAATCGGGACACTACATTCCAGTGCATTCTCTTAAAATTCCTCTTCCTCTATGGTAGAATAACTTGCTTTGACAGCAATACGACTCGCACTTAGACTTTGCCTCCTTCTGTCTTGACATTAGATTTCAGTCTCCAGAGAGCTGCAGGGATGTCTTTTTGACATGTTGACATTAAGGACACTTCTTCCACAGGCTCACACTGGCATGGTTACATCCTGCCTTACTATTATAACATCAGCTTTGGAGCTCATTTACCAAATCGGGAGGTTTAATTATGAAAGCCTTCGTGCTCATCTATAAACTGATTCAGAGTCCAAAGCTACTCCTAGAAAAAGGAGCCAGTTTGTGAATAATAAACTAAGGTTGATGCCGAGAACTCATATTCGTAATTCCCCAGCAGCACAGCTCCACTAGCAACAAGCAGTGACTAATGCTCTAATGTAGGCACACTTTTGTTGTTATTTTTTACTGTCCTGTCAGAGCCCTGCTGGATTAGATAACGCAGCTGAGTGCTATCTATACTGCCATTACCACCAGTGGAGCTGCACTGATGGGAACAACAAATCCAATTTGGGCTTGCTGTAGACAAGCCCCAAGTGAAAACCAAGAATAGAGCAACTCTGGATGAGCTTAAAGCCCACCAAGAAGTCCTGACATGATCTACCCAGTAGCTGATGCTGCTTTCAGAAACGTAAGGCTGTTGGTTATGATCATAATGATTACCAGTAATGCAAGAGAAACTGGAAATAGGTTTATTTCCCAGCCCAAACAGGAAATGTCTCTTTTTTCACCCCCCATTTTTCCGACCTTTTTCCTTCCTTGCTCTGCTCCCATCTTACTCTGCTCTTTGGGAGTGTGCAGAGCTCTTTGCAGCGTTGGAGAACGTGGCCTGGACCTCCAACTCTGAGCGCAGCTGAGAGCCTCTCCTTGCTTTGGAAGAAAGGTGCTGGGGACAGGGTGAAAAGCAGCCACCACGGCCAGGAAGTCCCCATCAAGGTAAAGGCAACTCCCAGCTGAAGCTGATGCTGGAACAACTTCAGCCATAAAGGCAAGGAAAAAAGGGAAATCGCCGTTTCAAACATGGTCTGCTATCCCCACCAAGCAGCTTTTTTTTTTCCTGATGCCCAGATGTCAATTAATTACTACGCAAAACCCTCTTCAGATTTCAAAGCCTTGGTGCTTCCAGAGCACCAAGGAAGGTGAGGCCGTTTGTTTCAAGCCCAACCAAACTAAACCAATCATTTAATATCTTTACTACGCTACTTTCCACCAGCTCCCAGCCCGCGCACTCTTGTTTATCGAGGGAAGATATCATGAGCGGGCTGACAGGTTTCGGAGTGCTGCCGTGCAGCGTGGCCAAGATAATCTCCCCTTCCCTTGGCCAGCGGAGCCGGGGATGGAGAGGCCCAAGCAGCTCCGCTAGCAGCGCCAGCAGCACCGCGCTCCCTATCTGCACACGCAGCCGGGCGCGGAGAGGCACCGCACATGTGTCCCCAGCAGATAGGGGAAAACAGCCACGGGGGGCACAGGAGACTGGCTGAAGCTGCCAGCTCTAATGTGTTGAAATGTTGTCATTCCTCTTGTAGGCTGTTAACAAGAAGGCACGGGGGACTTCTCTGCATGGCATCTTCTTAGCTACTCTGTGGGTGGAGAAGCTGAGGAAGCTTCTATGTTATGAAAGAAAGGGGTGTCCGAGGTGGTGCCAAGGGTCTCTTTCTCCAGAAAGCAACAAAGCAAGGGCAGATGGTACTGCGGAGGAATACATGAAAACATGAGGCCTGCAGAAAGAGATGAAAACAGTGAAGGACAAAGCAGCCTCCTTCTCCACTGCCATCAGCAGGAGACATCAAGAGGCATTACCTGAGCCCAAATAGCCAGCTAAGAGGGGACAAGAGAGCTTTGCTAGAAGCGGTTCATAAAGGGAAGCCACAGGAGTCAAGTCCTTGCCTCCATGCAAGGCTGCTACCTGCTCCTTATTCCTCAGCAGGACTTCTTCTTCCTCAGGCAGATTTCCAGCCCCATGCTTTGTTATCTCCTTCCCACTTCTGCAATGCTATTTTTGATCTTGGAGCTTTCCAGGCGGGTTCTACTCTGCCTGCAAAATGCTGGAGATGCCCAAGCAGCTCCGAGCACTCCTGATGTGCCTGGCAGAGCAGTGCCTCCCACCCAACCTGCAGATGCAGGCGAATGGGCTGCTGCTGGCAAAAGAGAAGGGCTTGGGAAGTCCAGGGACACCTACGGTACAGCAGGCAGGAGGGCAGATGAAAATAATTGCAGAAAAGAGTGAAAACAGGGATATTTGCTTTGGCTTCTGTAAGCTTTGCACTAGGGGATAAATTCAAGTTTTTCAAGAGGAAAGGAGAAGAGAGGAAAGATCGTCCCTCTGTCCCACTCCTGCTGCCGTCTCACCAACGGTTTTGCTTTGATGAGAGGGAGGCCAACAGGAATTCTGCTTTTCCAAAAGCTGATGTTAGCATCCAGCATGGCATTTCAGTGCAAGGCTTCTAAGGAGTGGATCTCGGTATCCTTGCTCTTTACTGCTTCCCTTCCCTTTAGAGTAGCTGCCCTGAGAGATTATTATTAAAAAGAACAAAATAATAATAAAAAACACCTTCAGCCTCACCGGTTCTTGTGAATTCTGAAGGTCACCAATGTCACTATCAGTTATCATGCTGCCCATCACTCCCCTCTTCATGCAAATGGATTTATCACCTGCTAAGGCAAGTGTCTCTGGGAGAACTTCCCCCACTCTGCTACCTCCTCTCCCCATACACACGCTCTCCTCCAGCAGCAGCTGCAAGAAATTACCAATTCCATTATTTTTCATCCAGAACAGCTTTGCAGTAGACGGGAGAAGCACTGGAGGCTGCAGGCTCGTTAGCACAGGATTTGTATTACCGCCTTCCATTTTATTCACCTTCCGAAATTAGGTGAAGCATGTCTGCCCCAAACCTGTGATTTCTGTTTAATTAAAATGCAGGTAGTGGAGTCTCCCGAACGCCGGAGCCAACCACACGATCACGTAATGACAGTGACCGGGTAAAATAATGTGCTCGACACAGCAGAGCCTCTAACGGAGTCCTGATTCCAGCCAAGCCGAACGGCACCTCTGGCAGCAGCTGGATTTCGGAGCCGGATGAGTATCAGTATCCCGGCCTCACTGCACGCTCCCTGCCTTTCCAATCAAAGCCGCATTCCCTGACAGCTCAACTGTTAAATGAATTAACAAGGCGAGTAGAGGGCTTGCCAAAGGGGCCGCGACTCCCTGCTTAATTTCTGCAAGTGGCAGCTCTCAATTTTTCTCTCGTTTGTCAGGGGATGCGCAGGGCTCGCTAACGAGCAGGGCAGAGCCATAGCTGGATCGAAACGGGTGACGTCGCAGGGATCTTCTGCTCTGCCGAGGAGCAGGTGGGGAGATAAGCCTGGCTCAGAACTCCAAAAAAGTCCCGGAATGGGGAATAATTGTTATCCGTATCAGTGGGGTTGCAAGCACCCAGGCAGAACGCCAAGCAGAGACTTCATGGGGCACTTGGATCTTGCTTAACACCACCCGCAGCAAAGAGAAACCACCCAACTTGCACCCAGCCCCTTCCCTCCCCAAGGAGACGGGGAAGCAGATGTTGTTGGTGCCTGGCAAGTTGTCTGCGAGGTCCCTTGGGGTCTCAAAATCTCTCCCTGTCCCTCGGCCAAAGGATTGCAGAGCATCAGACACCACCCAGGAGGACATGGCATGGAGACAGCCAAGGTGTTTCTCAGGATCTCAGAGAAACTCCCTGGTCTGGGTCCTTTTGTTCAATTGCAAAACAGCCCAAAGATCGTTTTTAATGCTGTATTCTTTAAGATCTGTCCAGGAGCTCCACTGCCCACTTAAGCTTTTATTTTATTTTATTTTTTAAATCCAGTTACAATGATAGAAAAAGCTTCAAGTCTGACAAGAGAGAAAGGAAGCTTTGCAGATATTCCTCCTCCTGAACAGGAAGATCTTGCTACACCACACGCAGAAGCTGGGTGTTGCTGTGTCCTCCTGTGCAGAGCACCCGGCTGTGACTGTTTTACTGTCCCCTGCACTGCAGGAGCCAGCACCCACCTGGACCCTCTGGGTCCCGCCTGCAAAGAGTGCATTGCCCAAGGGCACACACAGAATATTCTCTTTTACGGCTGAGGAAGCTCTTCAGACCTACCAGAATTACAACCTCTCCAGCAGAACGAAACACCTTTTAACACTACTCTGAAGTGACTTATCTGGGCGCCTTCAGACCCAGAACCTGTCCCCTTCAGTCATCTTGTGTTCAGCGATACTTTTTCA
>NW_010588063.1:78955-94150 GCF_000705375.1 Tinamus guttatus
TTCCTGCTTATTCAGAAGGTTTTCTCTACTTTTTACAGGAGTGTCCCATTGACAAAGCTAAACAGACCCATTTTTTTCAAGCTTGCTGCTTAACTGCCTTTGCCATGGGTAAGAACATCAAGGAAACAGTAACAAAATAATTTGTATTTCCACAGCATGTTTGAACTCAAAGGTGCCACAAATTAATCAAAAACCTTAAATTAGAATACAGCTCCGATTGCTTTCCTCATGGTCTAAAACACAGCCAGTTCCGGAGGTGGAAACAGCAGTTGTATAACAAAGCAAAATAACCTCACACAAGTGTGAAAATCTGCAGGAAGATCCTACATTCATCTTCTCTGCAGCATGAATCTGGATTGCCATAGCCAAGGTTAAATCTATGATTTCTAAAAGAACGCTCTAAATCATGCCACAACTTGAGAAATGCCAGCCCTGACCACTGAGGAAAGAATCCCTCCCAGATATCCCGAGTTTTCTCCCAAGTCTACTCCCTTCCATTCCCCTGCTCCTTGTCTGAATTATGATAGGGAAGATTTGGGCTGTGGGGTTTAAAGACATGAACTAACAACATTTTCTTGTTTCCCCAGTTGAATTTATTTGCTCTGTGTATGTATATAAATGTCTTGGCTGGCTCCATTTGCAGCAGGGAGATATTCAGTTCTGAAACAAAAACGCATTTTGAAAGCAGATACAGTTGGGTCCGCTTGGGTTTTCTTTGCAGTTGTTACAGGAAGAAGTTGGAGCAGTAGCAAACGAGAAAAAAATGTAAATATTGCCAACTGTTCCTCAAGAATTGTGCTGCTCTGTTTAATTTATGACTTTTTCAGAAAAAAAATAGCAAATGCTACACCATGAAAAGCTGAAACAGAGTTTAAAAAGATGTGCTCTTCCTAGTTTAGAGCAACAGGTTATACAATGAATACTAATAAAATGAATTAGGACTGAGTTTGAAAACAAACTTCAAATTTGAGCCTCAAGATAGAAGAACAAAAGGGCAAGCAGATTTGTTCAGGTCAGTGGAGTGATCAGCAGGAGGTTTCTGTGGCCAGTCTTATTTTAAGCTCTAGAAGAACTTGCTATACACATTGGTACTACAACTAACAAATATTTCAGCACCAGCCTGTCAACAGTTGGGACCACCATAAATACGGCAGAAGGTGTCGTGGCTGCCAGGAAGACATCAGCTATTCTGATCCTGTGCTTCTCAACAAGCTACTGAGCACAGAGCTGGCTCCAGGCTATGCAGGCTCTGCAAAATCACCTGTTTCACAAAGCATCCAGAGAGGCACCTAGCTAACCGTCTTCTCTTGACTTCTGCCTCCAGCTTTCTGATGCAGGGACTTTAAACTGATCAGCAAACTTCATAAATACAACCCGGATTCATGCACTAGGTCTACAGTAAATAATAGCAAGAACAGTGCTCCAGCAGCCTAGCAACTCTGGAGGAGAGGCTGGGTGCAGCATAGAAGAGTCTGCATTTTCTTGAGAGTACTGCCAAATGATTTGTGGGTTCAAAACTAACATTAAACTGAACACAATGTCATTTTGACTTCCATAGCATAAAAATATAGCAAGATGTGATGCACAGACACTGTCTCTGCTCAAAGAACTATAAAATAAAAGAACCAGCCTTCCAAGTCTCCCTTGTTTTTTAGCTTTGTTTCTTTTCCCTTGTGGCTTTCCTATGCTCCACTTTTTACTTTACTTTAACTCGAGTCAATTTTCCCCTCAAGCTAATTTGGTATGAGCAGTCATCTTCCTGAAACTGCAAAAATATTTTCTCTTCTTTCTTTTAAATGCACTCCCTTCACATATTCCCAGCTTGTAGATGGGCTGGCTTTCAAGCAGCAAGAGACTCCCAGTACTAACTAACCTCTTCCACAAGAAGACACTACAAAAAGCAGTTAAGGATCGTGACTCTTGGGAGATTTTTCAAACCAGACCTTTTCCAATACCTGAAGAATATTAAAACATGGTGGTACTTTTAGAAAAATCAATCCATTTTCCTTCTACCTACCTGCTTCGCCCACAAACACTTCCACTGGTGTGCTGGTAGGGCTCTCACCAATTACATTATATGCCGTCATTAAAACTTCGTATCTTTTGTATTTCTTCAGCTCTGAAAATGCAAATAATTAAATTTAAAACATTTTAATGCAGACACTTTTTAGACTTCATTCCCTCTTTATCACCAAACTTCTCTGTCATTCAGTACAGTATTACAACAGTGCACCAGTGCAATGGCTAAGTACTTTCACCCTTCCCTAATTCACACATCACAGCAGGGTTTGCACAATTACAAGAAACCTTTGCAATGAAATGCCCAGATTTTCTACCAGTTCCTCGCTGTGTTGTTCCTCTAAGGGGGACAATTCCTGATGGGTAACTAGCAACAGGAACATTTCTGGGTCATTCTTGATGGCAGAAAAAGGAAGAACTTCCCTCTTAATGTTCAACACGTGGATTCATTTTGTTCTCTACTGGTAGGAAGCAGCGTAGCTTCAGGCTTTTCCTTTGCCTAGAGACTTTCAACCTGAGAGCCATCTAGCAACTGCAGTGCTCGAGAGCCTCTCTGCTGAAGCTGGTGCAGAGGATGTGCAGGAGGGAGTCGCAGTCCCCTCTGAAGCACTGCACGCATATCTTGCTCCCTCAAAGTGACCACAGTTTAAACATCACTCACAAGGAGAAAGGAGAATTTGAAATCTGGACTCCGTTTGGCCACCAGGCATCCAATTTCTTTGCTGGGATATAGAAAACCGCACAGACAGATGAGATGGGAAAGTGAAAGCAGCACGAAAAAAAAGCAAGAAAACCCTATGGTATTCGGGTAATTAATAGATGCAAGGAGGGGTGGAGTAGAATCATATCAACGTCATTAGGGGAGGCCACAGCTGAGCAGCTTCAGGATTTGCATTTGCAGGATGAAAGAATCAATTCTAACAGAAATATTTATCATCTAAAATATTTAACAGTGAAATTATAGTACGAGAGAGATCAATAATAGAAATTGCTTTATGTAAATCAGCATTGAATTTATTTAGGCATGCATGGGCAGGGGTCTAAATTTCTCCCTTTGCCAATAATTTTCTCATCTATCTATGAATCACATTGTGCCCTTAATTCTGTGGCTGACAGCATGTCATTGGTTTGGTAAGGTTCAGTAAACCTGGCCATACTGGTCCTTCTGGATTCAGTTTTGTGGAAGGGTTTACAATCGTTCTGCTCATACAGCTGACAGAATCCAGCAGCATTCCCTGGGCTCAGGTACACAGCAGATGATATCTGATCCATCACTAATTCTTTGCCAGCCCATAAATAAAACAATTATATAATGCATGATACAGACTTCTTGATTGGGATTACAGCACTGGACAACTTGTACAGAGAAACTTTAATTTGCTGCCGTCAAAAGCCACAAGGGAGATTTCAGTGCCAACTCAATGTGGAAGAAAATGGAACATCTGAGAGTTCATGCATGCAATTTCAGTTGGGATAGGGCTTCGTTTTTTTAGCCCATCACAATCTGTAACTCAAAAGCCTTGGGCAAAACCTATCTAGTGAACCATCATCACCACAAAGCAACTTGCCTTTTAACTCTGTCGAATGCTATTTTATTCATTTCCAATTGAAAACACTTCTGGAGATGCGTATAAATTCATTGGGCCCTCTCTAAACTGGCCTCATACTCATGGCACGCCGGGGCATCCTAATGTTCGCATCATAGGACTAATGATGTGACCTAACTAAACTCAGTCAGACTGTGAAATATGAAGGAAGCAAATCAGAAGTCATTTAGCATCAGTAATACTGGTACGGTAGAGTCAATAAGGCTTCACCTTCCCAGCAGCCATATTTCTACAAGTTACCTACTTACATCATCAATGTCTTTTTGACGTAGGAAAAGCAAAGGTTTAAAGAAAAGAGTGGAACTCAAGGAAGCAGAATCATTAATCTGAGCTGATTTCTGCTAGATCCACTGAGAACCACCATATGAGTTTGCCTATCGTGTAATTCAAACCATTACAAAGACTCTTATCTAAAGGCAGTGTGCACTTACGTGTCAATTCATACGTCGTTAATGCAGAGCTGCTGTTCACTGTCTTGAAGCTGCTTTGGGCTATTCAGGGTAAGCAAAGCAGAAAGCTTGTTACGGTGCAAGGAAATCGTTATTGCAAATGATGTACAGCAGAGACAGAGGCAAATGATGCAGCACACACATACACAGTCAGAGCTTTAGGACTATACCTTGAAGGGCAATAAAATCACATCACTCTCTCGTAACACATCAAAAGCATCTCACTCACACAGGGTTGTTTCATTTCCTCCTCAAACAGAAAATCTCACAAATATACAACACAGGGAAGTGTTCTGATTCCTAGATTAAATAGAACAAATAAGTGAACAGGAATTTTCTAGGGGGAAACTCTTGACACTGCGCTACGTTCTTCTCAACATGAATTTCAAATGTGTAAAGATCTTCAACACAGGCCACAAAGAGTGAACATGTAAAATAGGATGGGATCTGCTTCTTTAAATGTATGTTAAATTTCCCACGGTTTCCCTTTTAGCATTCAATATGCCTGCTGTGAATGAATGGTAATAATATGCTAAGCTGTGCAAAACAGCAGGTCATTGTGGAAGAGAGGTGTACTGAGGTGAGAATTGTCATATTACCAGGAGAGAAGAGGGAAATTTTTCTTAAAATAGTTCTGTCTCCACCTCTTTCTCTCTGGCTCCCCAGAGAAGTGCAGAAAGGTATTTTCTACTATATCACTACCAGGCTGCAGGGCCAGCCAAGAAAAAGGAGGAGAGGGGACTGGTAGGAATTCCAGCATCCTCTCCTGTAGAGCTAGAGAGTATCCCGAGTCACTACATACACACACCAACATCTATAGGACCTCCCCATTCCTACTTAGGCCTCGCTGGAAGTCTGTACATTCCCAGAACTCTCATTTGGGCCTGATGATGTAAATGAGAGCAGGTTAAAATGCTCACATTATATTTTAAACATCCACTTTTATTTTTCCACTCAGGATCACTTTTTTTTTTTTTTTTGTAGAATCTACTTTTTTTTGCATGTGGAATCCAGATAACTCAGAGATATTCACACTGTCTTCCTCAGCCATACTCTGCCATTCTCTATTATTCTGAATATTCCACTGATGTCAGGCAGGACAAAAGCTGGTCCCTCTGTGAGCACGTCTCACTGCTGGGCTCTGCCAGGCTCCTGCTGAGTCTCACATCTGTCTCCCAGCATCCTATTCTTTCCTTTGATTTTCTTCCTAGTCTTTGACTCAAAAAAACTTTTCATTTTTCTATTAGTTGTCTCCCACTCCACCTTCTTGCCATGTGGGCCAAAACCCCAGTGACTCACATGGCAAATAAGCACCTCAAACCTCTTTTTGAAGCTCATTTTTTGCTATTTTCTTCCAAAATAACAACAAACACTTTTTCAAGCTCTATTTAAAATTTCTCTTCAACTGATTTCTGATATTGCAAAAATAAAACCAAAACATCCATTAGGAAAACTATTACAGAAGAGTGGAAAAGAAAACGCATGCCAGCTGATGCAAACACAGCCTTCTCTTTTTTGTCTGGAGGCAGAACAAACCAGGGCAACCAGGAGACAGAGGGAGCAGAAAGCAGGAACTCAGGGGACACTTGGAGGACACACTGTCACTTTAAGCACACTGCCATAGATCAGAGAGCATCATTATGAGTGATGCTGATCAAAGTTATTAGCATTTTTCAGCATCTTCACCCTGATTGTGGAAAAGCTGACTTAAACACAGCAGTCTCAGATAAATATCTGGGTCCTTTCCGTGGCTATAAGGGCACTTATTGGCCAATACACTGATGAATTAGCATTCTGTGACACCACAGGGTCCCAAACACAGGCTTACGTGTGAGCTCTGCTCGTAAAGCTGAAGGGTTCTTGATGGTTTTGGATTCTGCTCCAGACCCAGTGTCATAATCCAGCTCTCGATAGTAGATCCGGTAGCCCAACAACAAGCCATTTAGACTCTCGACCTTTGGTGGCTGAAAAAAGTTCACATAAAGAATGTGCTTGTTAACACGTGCATCGCAACAACCCTCCAACAGAGCAGAGAGAAGGTTAGATGGACTCTTGACATAGGCCCTATGCAAAAGCATGAAGTTCTCCTGTAAATACAGACATTATTAATCTACAGGGTCGAAGCCTGTATAATTTGAAAAACATGAGTTACAGGCAACTGATGCTTTCACTCAGCTGTGGCAGCTACAAAAGGCTCTTTACTTAGAAGTCCACAGCTGACACGCTTCACCAGGACACAAGCTCCTTTCCTTCCTGGTCCACAGAACCTTGTGTGCAATAAAGAATATAGCAACGCGTGTTGCTGGCAACTAACAGTGGATTAGTAAACAGGTATTCTGCTTCTTCCAAGAAAACAACAAATATATATATATATTTTGTCACAGACATTAAAAAAAAACCTTGTTCTTTAGTGGCTCTTTTCCTTGGGGAGTCTTGTTTGTACAGCATTCTTCATTTGGCATTATTTTACTGGAAGATTGATGAGAAGCTGAGAACTGGTATATTCTGCCTTTGATTAGGAAGATAAAAATAGGTGTTGTGGCAATAGGAAAACTTGTATATAAGATACTGACATGAGTTTTTATTTGGCTGAGTAAAATATCCCTCCTTCATTCCACAGGTCACTCGAATCCTTCTACAGCAGAGAGGAATCTGGCACACGAGTCAGAAGGGTGCGATGGCTCTTGTCGTGTCACCGCCTGGGCCATCAGAGGATGGGATCCACTTACAACACTCATTCCGACCGACTCCTGCTCTGAAGGTGCCTGCCCCACTATGGACAGGACTCAAAGGACTTCTCTCAGGCCTCCCTCTTGCAGAAAGGCTGGACGGAGTCTCTTCTGAACCCAAATACTGCAGATCTTATACCCACCAGAAATGCTTTAGAGAGGAGTCACAGTATGATGGGCTACAGCCTAGTGGGGATGATCAGTCTTGTAGGATAACCCCGATTTTCTTCATGACAGTTTGGAGCCGGTCAGTACGTATAACTGTGGGGTTGTCTCAAATACTTGTGTTTTTTTGTTTGCTTGTTTTGTTTTCTGGAACACACTGTACCTCAGCAGTCGCTCACATCGTCTTTTAGACACAGAGGTATAATCAGAGCTACCCATTTGTTCTACTGAGAGGAGATTTTTGTCTGAACAGCTTGCTGAAATAAGCCAAGCAAAAGGATTCTTGATGTTTGGGAAAAGAAATGTCTTTCAAGAGTCAAATGCAGGCTAAAAACTGCAGAGACGAAAAGATGCCCTAAGCCATTTATCTTCTAAAGATCCTTGTACTGAAACTTAAGGGGCTGAAACGATAAATGAGAAGGATTTTAATGATGATCTTGCCTTTAATCTGGAAAGATCCTTAGGTGTCTTGAGAACCTTACTAAGGAAAAACCTTTGTCCATCATTAAAAAATTAACCACTGGTGTGAAATACTGTTACAAGATAAGGTAATACCATATGTAAAATTTTAATGAAAAAAAGTAAGAATATTAAAACAGGAAAGGAGGCAGATACCTGGTAACAATGAAGCACTGCTATGAGAAGCGACAAGAGACTTCCATTACCATCACACCAAGAGGAAAGGGAGGAACGTCCTCTCCTATTGCTAAGGATGCCTCTCTGAGCAAGAACAGAAACAACTAAGGTGGTTTATGGAAACCAAATGAACAGCGTGTGCTAGAGAGAGGAAGTGCAGTATTGGAAAACCACACAGAACACTACCACGAGAAGAAACAGAAACTGCTCCTGCAAAAAGCCTGCTTCTTTTTCCATTGTCCCGTCTGCAGTCTGTTGAAAGCCTCCAAAGAGTCTCCAGATCTTGTTGCACTTGCTCCGTGCGGCCGGAGAGCCTCAGTCAGCGTCTGTACCACATTCATTACGTTGCTCCGTTCTTTGGAGAAGCTCTGACCGCCTTTCAGTGTTATTTAGCATTTGCACTAGAGAATTCCATAGGAACACAAGATTGTGAAAGCCCTTGAGAACCCACCAAGCCCGGCCCCTCCTGACTGCAGGAGACTACTTCTTAAAATCCTTTTCATGGACAGAGCAAGCTCCATCAGGAAACAAGCCATTTTTCCTGCTTCCCGGTACGGCTGTTGGAAAGCTGTTCCAAACTTCACCACTTGGGTGGTTAGAAACCTTCATTTAATTTCTAATCTAAATAATTCATAGCTAGTTTATAACCATTTGTTTCTGCGCTAACATTGTCTTTTCGTTTAAATTGTTCTTCTCCCTATAGGGTGTTTACTCCCATGATGTATTTTAAAAAGAGCAATCATATCCCCTCTCAGACTTCGTTTTACAAGGAAAATAAATCAACCTCTTGTACAACAGCCTTTCCTAGTCACAGATTGGAACCCCCTGTATGAGGGACTGAACAAATAGACCAAAAAAACCTGACAGCCTTCTCCTCGTCTGGCTGATGATACAATCGCTCATGCAGCAGCTCAGAGGACTGTTCTCCTCTGCAGGATAGGGAAGATGAGATATTATTTACTGGCAATTACAAGTATATCAATCACAACCTCTTTTTTTTTTTTTTCGTCCCTCCAATCCTCTGGTTTCCTCCGTTGTTCTCTATATGACACTGAGGTTGCTTTAGCTCTATGTCCTAGCGGAGAAGGACTCTGCAGCAGGGCAATATCACTGCCCCTCTGCCCTAAAAGGGAGGAATTGTAACGCAAAGAATGAGGATGGTTTCCCCCTAGATAGGGAAAAAGGAGGGATCGTCCTACCACAAATATATCCTGTGTACATCCCTGCAGAGGAGGAGAGAGGCTGTAAAAAAGCAAAGCTTGTCTGGCACAGAAGAAAACTTCACAATGAGAAAATACTGTGAACGTTAATTAGATTTATATATCAGGTTGGACCTAAGTTAATTATTACCTAGAAGGAAGGCACTCCTGTAAAGATTAAATGTCTTTTCCTATTTCACTTTTTAATTGGTGAAGGTGTAACACAGCATTTAAAAACAAAAGATCATTTTTCTGGACAAAAACTTGGAGATGGAATATCCTACTGAATCTTAAAAGGAAAACACTACTGAAGAACTAAGAAAGAGACTCCATACTCTGCCATAGAGCGAACTAACAGGTACAGCTTAATCCCTCATTGCAGAAACACACAGATTTGATGATAGCAAGCATGGGATTTTTTAAGCCTTCATGTGATTCTCTATTTTTCCCCTCCTTAAAATGTAGGACAGGGAAACTCTGAAAATAAATGACTTGAAATCTGTCTTGCTCCTTGCCATGGACATGACAATTCTTTCCTGAAAAGTGTACTGTGGTGAAAAGTCAAGTCTTCTCTCCTCCCTATCTGTCTTTCGTGGACAAAATTCTGCTTTTGATGTAATGGATTATTTAGGACTTTGTATTTATATAGAGAAAGGCTTGAGGAATCTGCTGAAGTAGGCAGAATGATTATGAGAGGCAGTCTGCAGTGTCGTACAGAAGAAAAACATTTTTGTGTCCGTTAAAAAAAGAAAAAGAAATAAGTCTGAATAATTGTTGAGGTGGAAGCACAACAGTACTTATGCCTGATGTTAACGATAGCATCATCCAGAACATCTGAAATAACCTTGCATTATTGATACAACAGACTGCAACGGAAATTACTTATTTCTTCCCTCTTTAAATTTAAAAATAATGGACTGATTGGACCAAGCAGCTGAAAACAGAGATAGTGCATCTCGAGTTTGTTTTGTGAATTATTAACACAGCTCAAAGTTAAAAATTTAGCTTTGCTTGGAAATCTACTCTCCCATTTAGCCTGACTGTTGTTTTCAGCTTACATTATTCCTTGAACATTGCTGTGAAACTTCCCGTTAATTGTCGGGTATTGTGGGATTTGAAGATTTTTGTTTATTTGAAAAACATAGTACGGTTGAATTACCAGGACCCATTAATATCTGTGCAGTAATGACATGTAATCACCCACAACTCCCTTGAGGTGGCTCTGGCACAACCACCCCATTTCATTTTCATGAAATAAAAAGCATCCAATTACCTAAACAACCACCTATTTCACATTAATTACACATCAATAATCAGTCAGTTGGGGAATGCCTGTTTCTACAGGACATCATACTTCACATCCTCTTGGTCCTCTCCTTGCATACCGTTTTCTTCACTGTGGTCTTTATTTTGAGGTGGGTCGACTGATTTACATCTCACCATAATTCCTGTGACAAAAATGTTCAACATGTCTTCTATTTGTTCAACATGCTGTAAGCAATGATGTTACTTAGGATTATGCTGTATGAACTTGGGCCAGCAAGCCAGTAATAGAGCCAGGCACATTTCTGAACTGCTGCTGCACAGCAATAAACAGACCCTCATACATATATTTTCCAAAATGCAAGGAGCCCCATCTGTACTGTAAATGTCTACGTATATTCTTCACTATAATGCAAGCTGCCCACAGCTATCCTCATTATTTGTGTAGAACATTGTCTCGGGATCACAGTGGGCAGAGGCTTTCCAAGCCAGGTTACAGATAACTTGTAATACCCCACTGGGTTGCCTCCATTAACGCTTACTCCACAAAAAGAAGGCACAGGCACTGGGTCACAAAATGTTCTAGCACATCCCAGGAGGCCAGTATTGGATTGAAAGATAAAGGAAAGCACAGGAAATGCTTATAAAATGCAGACTTGGCATGAATACTTTCACATTCAACTCGGAAATATGGTGTTGAGCTGAAACTTGCTTCCCTCTGAAGAAATCTGAATTTTAGCCTTCAAAGAGCCAAAAGCCTATGTGGAGCTCCTCAAAGGCAGGGACAGGATCTCAGACCCAGCATATACTTCTGATTATTTCAGCAGCTGAAGGAGACTGCATACAATGTGAAGGATGGGTCTTTTTATTATCTGATCCTCACCGACACTCCAATCTGTTGGAAGCTTTGTATGTAAACATGCAGACCTTTTCACATCAATAAAAGGACCAAAGTGTCTGTGAAAGGAAAGATCTTGGGCATCTCTATAGCACTCCTTTACCTCCCAAGGCTTCTTTTACAGGGCACAAAATTAGGGGAACAGGCAGATGTTTTCACCCACCACTAAAATAAATGTCTAGACCAAGAAAAGGAGGAACTGGCTGCAGTTCCTTTGTCTTTACTTCCAGCATTTCCGATTTTGACTTAAAATACTTCCAACCTCAGGGAAATATCCTTTGCAAAGTACCTGTAGGACCAACAAGCCAAAACTAACAACATTTGTTTGAGAAACAAAGTAATTTTTGTGTTTTACCTACCTGCCACTGCACAAGGACGGACGAAGTAGTGTGGGGAGTTACTAACACAGAACTGGGCGGTTCACCTGGAACTAAACAAGAAAAAACACAAAGGTAAGCAAATTGACCATAAGAAAGGGTAGGAAATGGGCAGCTTATCAAATTCTCCTCCTTCACTGCTGAACTTCCTATCCCGGTTACAACAGGGTGGGTCTCAAAAACGATGCAGTGAGGATGAATAGTGCAGTCAGGCAGAAGCCAGTTCCCTCTCCCCTTGCTCTACCTGGCAACGGGAGAAGGGACAGGAGAAAAGCCCAGGGCCTAAATCTGGAGCAAGCTACCTCTTGCACATTGGAAAGGCAGTTAAACGTGCCGAGTACCTTATCTGAGAGCAGGAACGAGCTGCTCCCAAATTTTCTAAGATACTTTTCCCCCAGCTAGGGCAAGCCCACGTTATTTTTCGGAATCTGCGTCAGGTATTCACGGATTATTTCAATCAGAACAGCTGGATTTACCATGGGTTAACCCGTTCCTCTGCTACAGCCTCTAACACATGCAGACACACTATCTCGCATCCAGGGAGGACGGGAAGGCTTATCAGGATCCCACAGCCCTCCGCAGCGCAATGCTCTAGTGGCAGCACCAGGTTTGCTCAGCAGAAAGAACGTTCACAGTTTGTTAAGGAGGTGAGAAGCTTTCACAGTGTTTCCCCGTTGTGTTGCAAGGAGGCCAAGCACAACCCGGGACTCACTGTAGCTAAATTCAAAGAGAATTGAAAATACAATTTTCAAAACTGACACAGCAAGTCAGTACTGCTTCATTAGTACCAGTTACAGCCTGCACTGATACAGCAACTATTGTTCAGAAAGGTTCTGAGAGTCAGGATGCCTTCAAAAGGCACATCATTTGTTTGGGTATTACATGGGTTCTCATTTAAATTAGTATATCCCTAAGCTCCATTCCCTGGATTTCTCATTTCAAGATCACGTTCTTTGCCTTCCTTGGCAAAATTCTTCTCTATTTTCCTATCTTAATGGCGTATTTGACAAATCATTCTCTGCACAGTGTCGAATGCCGTTTAACTCCTGGCACTCTATATACCCGTACGTATCCTGGCGTTACCCAGTTTCCCAGCCAAAGGGTAAGCAGTGATGCTTTTTCACACTTTGGAGAATTCCTCTCTCCACTGGTAGTCTCATTTGAGAGCTATTTCTGCATCGAGGCAATGGCTTTATACAATCAAGGAATCAGAAGTTGATCTCTAAGGCTAAAAATAAAAGCCTTGTCAATGTCATTCACAGTTTATTAGCTTGATCTGCAGGATTAAATGCTCATGTTTGCAGGAGCTTCATGCTCCTCCTTACTTATACCTCCACATTTTGGCCATATTGCAGATTGATGTGGATTGTAAGTGAAAACAATTGAAGAAACTTCTTCAAATGTATGCATGGTTCTACATTTATTTTTAATGAACTCTTGTAAATTATTCAATTTCTGCAAAGATAATGGTTAGTGCAGAGTTTGGAAGCCAATCAAACAGAATTTAATTCCATTTGGAGACTCCTGAAAGTATGATTCATTATCAGAGGGCACAGCAGGACACTTAGGACCGCCTGTTATTAATTCAGCCAAACCTCGTTACTACCTGTATCAATCTCCTGTGAAAAAGAAAATCTGTGTTTGATGTTGAATCTTCACTGCACCCTCTCTAAAGTCACAGCCTGGGACAGAGGCAGTGGAGAGGACGTTGCAGCAGGGCCAGCAGGCCCAGGAGCACAAGGGAGCACCCACTGCAGGGCGATGTCCCCATCGTTCCCTCCTTTGCACTCACCGTCCTGCAGAGTTGTGACCGCTTCCGTCTCCGCGCTGAAGTCGCTGTCTCCGATATCATTTGTTGCCTTCACTCGCAGCTTATAAGAGGTGAAGGGGTTCAAGCTGTGAAAGGTAAAAACACAGCTGAGGGATGAATTCTCCTCACACTGCCCCGACTTGCCTCAAAACAAGCCTCTACAAAGAACCTGGCCATGGGCAACCGAAGCTGTTCGTCTTTTCCCCGTATCACCGTTTCTTTCCTTTTTTTTTCCCCACCTTCCATGTGACATGAGAGTGTCCACAATCCCACTGTCACCAGCATCTTCTCAGATTCCCTTTGGCCTGAGTTCTTGGAAACAAGCATGGATTCATAACTGTAACAACCTTCAGAAAACAAATATTAAGTTGTAGTTCACGGAGAAACCTGTGATAGGGGCTTGTTGGAACGGGCAAAAGGTGCTGTCATTAGAGTTTTGCGCAGTTATGCAAAACGTAGCTTTCAAAGTTCCGTGTAAGCTTTGTCAAAACACATCTGTGGGTCAGCTCATCCTCATTTTGCAGATGGGAAAACCACAAAAGAGAAGGCAGGTGATGTACCCAGAGTCAGCCAGTTAGTCAGTGCACAGCTGGCACTGGAATTCAGGCGCCAGTCTTCAGACTAATCCACTACACCGTACGATCACTACATTTTATTCCTATTGAATTTCAAATTAATGCTATTACCTGGATTATTTAATAGAGACAGTAACAACAGGTTTCCTGCAGCTCTTTTGTATATGTGGTGCTTTAAGATATGCAAAGAGCAATTTCCAGCTGACATAACCTCAGCAGATTTTTTTCGTTTGGCTTGCAAGGGACAAGGTGTGGAGGAAGCTGCCTTTTGACTCCCATACAAAGGTTAGAAATTCAGAGCTGTAAGTTATGGGGGATTTAACTAATTAACTGGTAACGTCTAGCCACCAGCTGGCAGATGCAGCACTGACTACAGGCCCAAGCAAAGCTACTTGCAAGGAACGATTAAACGTCAAGGGATAATGCATTCTGATGGGCAGCACTCTAGCATCACGCACGTGCTGCTCTTCTGGACTTTCACAGGAAAATGCTTTTAGCGAGAGGGAGAAGAAATGTTTTCAGTAGCTCTGTCCTATTAGGGCACTGTCACTTTCTTACAGCAACTTGAATCACCTCTCTTGAAATATAGCTCCTCTGTTTTCAGTAATGACAATGTTAAGTCTAAATGACATAGGTAGTCTCCCTCATTTTAGGGGTTTTGACTGCAGAGATACTGCGTATAACTCAGGGCAGGTACAGCTCCACCAGTGTCAATGTAACAGGTCTATATTTGTCCTGTAATTGTCAAGTTTTTTTTTTTTGATCTTTCTTTGGTGTTTTTTTCTTTTTTTTTCCTCTGTAGTTGGTCAAAAGGATAGCAATGTATCTTTATCTTCTGTCACAAAACCAATGAGCAGCCATAACCATGGATATTTTTATAACATGCCTTAAAAATCCACATCTAAATTCTTCAACCACTGTATTCTCCAAACGCCCAGAGCCTTTTAGAAGCAATCAGACTTGTACTAGTCACTCATAGGGGAAATGGACAGCAAAACAAGTACCTTCTCATAGACAGTCAATTGCTTCCGCAAATGTTACAAGGACTTTAATTACAACAGCATTGCTGAGGATACAATGAAGGCTGAATAACAAAGTTTAAACATTTTGATGCTATCTATAAGCTTCGGTATAGAAAATACAGATAAAAATGGCTCTCATTTCATCTGAAAGAGTTCATATAGAGATAATTGCAATGTAGCAATGAGAGTGGATTGTAACATCAGTCACTACTGAAAGGATTTTAACTAGTTGTATTTTCCAGAGCACTGCATAGTTAGATATGCGTTTAGTCTGCACGACATTATCTAGCATGCTGAACTTTTAATATGGGCTTGAAAGATATCCATTCAATCCTATCTTCATTAGAGATATCGCATAACCTTCAGGAAAACTCTCCACTCCCAGCAGCACTTCCAAAACGGGAAGAGTGACTCTCCTTTACCTGTAACCCCCAAAGAGATGGTGA
>NW_010588072.1:0-14655 GCF_000705375.1 Tinamus guttatus
TTTTCTGTTTTATCTCTGGCTACACATGTACTCTGTTATATGCATTGGCACTTTTGTTTGTAAGGAACCTACCTATAGTAGGCTAGCATTTTAACACCCTAAAAAGTTTCCCAAATGTCTGCTTGGTTAATATATTAAAGATTCAGAACAAGGAACTTATGCTGCAAGGATGCTTTGCCCTTCCAATAGTTGGGCAAGACTGAAAATGCTATGAGTATTTAAAACTATGATTTTTCTTCATAAAAAACCTCTCAGTTAGTGTAAAGTCAAATGGTTATTATGAAGGATACGTGCAGTTACAATTTCACTTGTATATTAAAAGAATGTTTAAATAAATCTAAACAACTGAAGTTTAAATTATTATTATTAAATTATTATGCATTATCAAACATTTGCTTAAAACATGTCATTATTCATATCATTTCATTATTCTACTGTCTTCTCAAATACAGTTAAATCAAACTTCCATGAAAAACAGTATAAGAAGTTACCATGAATTATTCTCTTAAGTGTACACTGAGCTATTGAGATAGATGCATAAATATGGTGAAAGACTTTCTGATCATGACATGGCACAAGATTGATCTTGCAATCCTTTCTTTTAAATATGTCTCTAAAAAGAATGCTGCAAACAAAACCTCCCTTTCCTGATGTAGGGCACATCCATACTGTTGAGCAATCTAGTTATCAAGCTGACTCCTCACTCCCAGCTCCCTGGTCATTCACATTATATTTACCTTATCTTATTGCCTAGCTCTGTTTTTCCCTCAAGATAAAGACAGATAACGTTAGAGGCTGTTCCCAGGAGACTGGTATTCTGTACGATACTGCACCAAGTATTCCTTTTGCTCTTCTCAATTCCAAAACACAACTCTAGCATGCTTCCCATGCCCCTGCAAACCCTCACTAACACAAGGGCTCAGCTTCATGCCATGAAAGCACTACTGTGGTAGACTGTGACACAGCTCTCCATCATGTCCGATGTTGTGAACTGAATAAATACATGAAAAATAGTAAATGAATTTTAATGACACTACGTGCAACACATTGATCAGCTATATTTGGACATACCTAGTCTGTTCTAGAAAAGATCAGCACTCAGCTTTGTGGGTTAAGCAACATTATAGCAAGAGGTAGGCAGTTTGACAGTCTCCACAGAGGAAACAGGTCAGTTTACATTTAGGGATCTGACCTTGGCTTACCCTTCTTTTCTGGAGATTATGTGTTTTAGGAATTTAGATTTTTAGACTTAATTTAAAGATTGCCTTTCTGCCTGACAAAACGTAGATTCAACTGTATGCAAGTAGATTGATGGAATGCTGAAAACTTTCCTAGAGCAGTGCCAAGTTCTGAGTCCCTTACTTAAAGGAAGAAGACGGGTAATTGCAGATGAGGTCTGGAAAGTACCTCCTAACAAAGAAGGATTTAGCCTTAGGAAGATGATATAGCAACTGTCTTCAAATATGTAAAGGACTACTATAAAAACTCCTGTTTATAGATATACCTTCTCCATGTCTGTGAAGGACTGGACAAAGACGGGATTAAAATGCAGCAAGCAAAATTCAGGTTAGGAATGAAAACAGACATTGTAAGAGTAAGGATGGAGAAGCAACAGGACAGGTTGCCTGACAAGATTATGGGACTTCAAGTATGAGAAGTATTTAAGAAAAGGTTGGATGAGGACTTTTAAGGAATTAGAGCTTGTTAGGTGATACTACCATGGGTAGATCTAGCTCAACCCCTTGAGGTCATGTCCATGACTCTACCTGTGCTTTACACAGCCAGCATAAAAAGGAAGCAAGTCAAGTTAAAGGTAACCTCATGTAAATAGTGAATTTAGACTACAGACTTCACCTTTTTTATGGAAGACTTGTATTTGAACTGCTGGAGAAGGGCAGGTACAAAGTGCAGTTCACTTTCAGTGGGTCAGTGCATGGTGAAAGGAGAGGGTCAGTGCAGTGAAAGGAGAGGGAAGAAAAGTATCTTTTCCTCCAAAGGGAAAGCACTCTTCAAAAGTGCTGAGCAATGGAGAAGCTGTCCTTTTATACACACATATTGTACAAATTGTATCCAAGTTAATCAGTATGTAAGCTTTTTTTTTGTTTTTTGGGGGGGTTTTTTTTGGTTTTGTCAGAGTAAAGGGAGTGAGCACTTGCAAAGCATTTCACTGGTTGGTCCCACTGAACAGCAATACTATGCTTTGATAACAAGAAGAGTTTGGCTTTCTTTTGTCTCATCCACTGGTGTTCAGAACAAACAAAAAAGTACCACAGTCACTTTACTCAGTGAAAACAGCATAACTGTCTTTTCTGGTGCATCTTTCTTTTTTTATTCTTTGGGTAAAAGCACATTGTGCACGTGCGCATATGTGTCTGCACATGCCACATAACTGGGGTGGGGGATAGTATGCAGAATAATGCAATTACTCATTCTTGAATAGAAGGATAATTACTGTCACAGAAACCCACATAACTTACAGATCTTTTTGTTCTTTTTAAAATGAAAAATACAGTATTTTCCATTTTCTAACAGGATGCATCCTTTTCCTTCGAATTCCCCTTCCCCCCACTTCAGCTGAATTGCATACATTTTGAATGAATAACAAGGGGTATTAGTTCACATATAGGAAAATATAACCTTATCTGAATTTTATAAAAATAGAAGTAATCCCATTTCTCTGAAGTCAGTTTGGAGAATCACTGTTAGTTAAGAAATTGGGTTATCATCTATTACAAACTTCCTTCAAGAATGACTTACAGCAGCATATCTCTGAAAGGCTGGGGAAGAAAGTGGAGATAGCAGAAAAAAAAAAGACAAATTGGTCATTCACAGCCTAGCACTTTCAAAATTCTGACCCTGCATCTCATGCTTTAAGAGCAATGATGGCAAAATGCATAATTACGTCAGACACTGACATAATACAATTAGGTACTGTGAAGATAGATCCAAGGGACTTGAACTATCAATCTCCATCTAAGGGCCGGGTGCTATTCGGCCTCCCTCTCTTGCAGAGAGGCCTTTGAAGAGAGAGAGGCATCTTCATTTGGGGACTAGGGGACTGTATGAAAGGAGAGAGAACTTGCAGGATATTCACCTAAATAGTTTTATTTAAAGGGTACTTTTAAGCTCTGTTGCCAACACTTAGGCAAAGAGAGGATTTTTTTTCTGGTATTTTTGCTAGATCTAAATTTACACATAGAAAAAGGAAGCTGCCTGGCAATAAGACATTAAAGCAACACAAGCAAAATAGATACTGAGAAGTGCTTGAATGGGGCTTCTTAACATCTGCTGAACAGAACACACCTCCTCTTTATTGATGGTGGGGTTACGTGAAAACTTTTCCAAGTCCCTGTGGCAGACTGACGTTCATAGACATGTCTGTCTCTGGGTAGACCACAGTAGTTGAGAAAACCTCTATTCTTATATCTTCTAAAAGAAAAGGATTAAAACCATTCCTCCCCAGCAAATTCCCACTAAAATATACATTTATAGTGCAATTCCTGTAAAACTAACTTGGTTTTAATGGTGGTATATCCATGATACTGTGGTGATTAATGTGACCTATGTCAGTGCTTACTGTTTTTTTTTCTTCCATCTGTGATCTACGCTAAGCTTTGTGCTAATTCAATTTCACTGCTAGCAATAACCTGCTAAGTAGTTTAAAGCTAGTCTGAATATGCCTTTTTGAGCTACTGTGGCCCAAAGGTAGACATATTTTGACAAAACGCGGATGTAGGATATACACTGTGCTCTGATTGCTGATATAAGTCTGGTAAGTAATTCAGCTTCCATGGTAATATTCTGAATTGCCGTCTGAAAAAGAAGACATTTCATCCCAAGAAACACTGCTTTGCCAGTTCCAGGAATTAATATCTTGTTAAGAAAGTAATAATAAATAGATTAGAACAGGTTTCTTTGCACCCCACCAGAAATAGCAGGCTGGCTGTTCTACACTCCAATTGAAATTCTGTCTGTTTGTGATAACATCCCTAGCAACCAAAAATTGCACAAGACAATTCATGTAGGTGAGGTGTATCCAAGCAGCCAACATTTCAAATGCAAACTGTTCTCGTGAGCTAATTTTTTGCAAAAATCTTGAATTTATTTAAATTCTTATCCAAGAAATCTTTTTCCCTCAGAGATTTAGCATATCAATGTTCTTGGGAAGTCATAATCATTGCTTTCATTCTATAGATTTCCTTGCCCTCTAACAACTCAGATTGTGTGTTGTCTAAACCATTCCCTTCAAGTCAGATTTGACAGCTGAGTCAGACCAGAAGAATGGTTGAATTTAAAAGCTTTACAATCCTCTACCCCTCTATCAGCCAATAAGTCTTCTTTTATTATTGATTGGATGAAGAGAATCAATTAAAGATGCTAGAAGTAGTTTCATCATTTTTGTTGTTGATGTTTTATAACTCTGCTGATTTCTGCAATCTGCAAACCTCCATATTATTCATTTAGAGATAAATCACTGCAGAAGGAATAAAGGAAAGCCCATAACAAGTTGAAAGAAAAATATTAAAGAGGAATTATTTTCAGCCAGGCAAGTGTTCTGTGCCCAACAGAGGGCTTGCTCTGTAAGATTCCTGTGTTGCACCATTGTTACTTTTTGGATCAAGGTTCTAGAAAGTCATTTGTAGTATCCCACTTTTCCATATTAGGTGTATACCAGCAACCTCATTGTCTCAGGGGAGCACTGTGATGCCTGAAGTGAAAATGAACATCAATTCTCCATTCTGCTAACACTGGAGCTAGGAGCTCGTGTTAGCCTCATTGTGCGTTCTGCTGATAGCTGAAATGTTCTCAGCAGTTCAAAATTCATATTTTTATTCTCCTAATTATCCCTTAGCTTAGCTTCTGATATTGGAAAATTATCCTTTAATTCTCCTACTTTAACCAGATGGTTTGTATTTTAAAAAATTCTTGATTATACTAATTTTCATATCCCCACTTAAACATAGTTAGCATTTGCTGACCTCTATCCCATGTTAAAACAGTGATGAATTGACTGCAGTTACTCCAGCTGTTCACTAAATATTTTCCACATTTCTAGACTGGTTTATTCATTTAGTATGGGACTGTAGTATCATTTTCTGAAAACATTGTTTCCCAAAGCCTCCATACATTTATCCATTTGTGCCATTTAGACTTAACATCGAAAATATTGTAACGGCAAGATCTGAGCCACTTCTAAATATCAACCCATTTTACCAACACTTATTTTCTCAAGGTGGAGCCCAGAGTGGGCTGTATTCCTGTAGGCTGTTCACAAATTGTGAAGGGGTCTTGAACTACCTCTCAGAACAGCTCCTATCATGTCATTTCTGCTCATCTTGGTAAAAGAAGAGTAATTAGATTGCACTGATCCAATGTTCTTACCAGTGCGTCTTTGAATATTGTAAAATATTTTCTTATTTACCATCTCCACTTGCTATGGATGGTGATGTGAATATCTAACCCTTAGCAATGTCCATTATCCCTTAACTATATCCAAACTTTTGTTGTATCTGAAAGAAATACTATGTTTCTACTATGTATGTATACTAAACATAGTATTTCTTTCTATCATTAGATAGAAGCTTTATTATCATTAAGCTTAATGAATACTAGAACTCAACCTAGGGATATAAAATGCCCTGTAAAATTTCTGGGAACTTTGGTAAAAAAAAGAACTCAATAAGAAAAAAACTCTAATATTACAAATGTTAATTAATTTGTCAAGCAAAAAAAAAAAAAAAAAAACAAAACTTTCTCATTCCCGAAATATTAATTCTTTTAAGGAGCAACTATAGTTCCAAATATTCATTTCAAGTACGCAGAATAAAGCATATTTGAGTATCTAAGTTCACATAACCTTTCTTTATATACTTTTTGATATTAAAAATGGTATTACAATATTGGTATTAAGTAAAAAGCCTCCACATATTAAGGAGTGAACAAGAATACTTGTGTTTAACATTAGCTCAATGTCACATATGAAGATACCTCATTTTCTCTAAGGGACACAAGAGGAGTATACAAGAGAAAAAAAAAAAGACTGAGAGCATTTCTTTGGAGTGTTGAATCTGTGTGATCTGTCAGAATGAAAAGACAGACTGCCCACAGGGCTACCAAATTTTCAACCTGTGATAAATGGCTTGCTAAGCTCCCAGAAGAACTCTTCAGAGGCTCTGTGCCCACTACTTTTCAGCTACTGTTCCTTGGGAGGCATGAGAGTACAGGGAATTAAAAAAAAAAAAAAAAAAAAAAGTATTGTTTTGTCAAAAAAGCAGGTGCTTACAGGAACAGCCCCCCAGTGGCTGCACAGTAACAAAAGGGCAGCAAAACTGGCCAGAGACTTGTACCAAAAACTTAGTTGCCAAAGTTGCCACACCATCAAATTAAAAGATGATGTTGAGATCCGCTTCCCAAGAGTTTGTCCTGTGTTTCGCACCGTTCAATATTTTCATTGAATGATGGAATAGAGAATGTACTTTGTAAATATACATCTTGCTGTGAGATGGAAGGAGTTGGAAGTGCTCTGAAGGACAGGAGTCAGAGCCTGAATGTCCTTTGAGAATTTGGAATAGTCTGTAAAAAAAAAAAATGATGCGAAGTTCTGCATTTATTTCTGCATTTCATCTTCATAAATATAGAATGGGAAATGACTAACTATTTAACAACTTTCGAGAATCTGGAGTAATCACAAACTGAACGTAAGCCAAACATCATTTGACAGTAAAAAAAAAAAAAAAACATACTGGAAAGTATAAACAGGAGGGTCATCTACAAGACACATGAAATAATCCTGCTTTACTTGATGCTTGTAAAGCCTCAGCTAAAGCATCGGATGTACTTACAGGTATTAATTTTCACCAAAGTTGTGTATCCTTTGGAAAAAGTCCAGAGAGGAGATGAGCAGAAAGAAAGGGAGCTTTCAACACGTACTTGTCATTTTAGATAACCTTCACTATGTCACATATTATTGACATAACATGATGGATGCTATAAAGTAGTTCTGTCCACACCTCTTGCTTGTCCAGACAGTCACCAGAGCTCACACACACATAATAAAGCCTTCACAAAGTCATTGTTTTATTATTTTTGTGTACAGACTTGTATGCTTCTTTACATCATTTCAGGAAGAAGACCTTGGCTAAACTTTCATGACACTGTTCTCAATCACAATTTCTTCTTGTATTTATTTCATTTCAGACTTACTTCATTGATTCTTTCTAACAGACATCTTCTATATCAACCTCTTCCATCATTATTAGCTTTATGGTTGCATACCGCAAATTCTCTTTCCTGTACCAATCACTGAAAGTCCTGTTAATACATCAACCCATTTCTGTTGGTTTTCTCCTGCTTTGGGCCCAAACATTATTCTCAAATCACGTATCTGCAGCTAAGCTATATCATTTCCTTCACCATGGAAAGGGAATGGGAGAGAAGGCATTCTAGGAAAACAGGTCTCCTTCTTCTCTGTAACACCTTACCCTGACAGGGTACTTGTTAAAGTAACTTCTCTCAGCATCTCACTGCATTGCTGTGCTTGGGAATTTTAACCTGCTTTGGCATAGATAGGCATTTCTCCTCTGCAACACTTCCAGGACCCATACTGTCTTAACTGCCCCACAAAACACAGTCTTGTCATTCAGCTGGAGTAGTCCCTCAGGGCCAGAGATTAAGGTCAAATCACCCTTACAAGCACCTCATCTGCTTGTGCGTATTTTCTTCCCCATTTTTTACCTTATAGCACTCTCGGTCATGATTTTCTTATTCTATATGCAAATATATTGTAGTTGAAACACGTATGCATATTACACTATAATTATTCTCTATTTAGGATGATTTAAGAGTTTCACAGGCCAGTGAGAAATAAAACCCTTGCATGCTCCTCCCCGGCCCCTTAGCAGACACTATCCTGCCAGAGGTTAAGTGCTCTTACAGTTCTCATGGCACAGCAGAGGTAAGCACCTCTGCCTCTTTCACAGGGCTCACAGAAATAGGCCAACTTGTCACTTTGGCTATCAGATTTTACACTGACGCATGTGAAGGAGAACTCACATGTTCTGTTCTTCTCACTCCACATCGTAGGCACTAATATCTAGCAGGCAGTAAAGAGCTTGCAGACCACAACCATTTGGACTGCAGCAGCCATTCACTGAGTGAAAGTGTGTCTTAGCTCTCAATTTCCACTGTTTTTCTAAACATGCTTTGGTCTTCTCTCAGCCTCTAATAAAGGTTTGCATCTTTTTCATCTTCAGATCCTCATATGTGACCTGAATGTCACTCTCATCAAGTATTCAATGTTCATCAAGCAATTCATTCATGGCTCCAAGTTTTTTTTACTGGTTTTCCTGCTCCTGTTTTACATGATTTAAATACCACCTCTTCTTGATAAGGTCCACAAAACATTGCAGAATATGACTGAAAATACACTTATTAAGCTCATCCTGAATATTTAGTACAGTGCTAGGGAACGGTTGGTAGTAGAGACAGCCTGTGTACAGGGAGGTGCCAGGTGAGAAAACAACAATATTTCTTGAGGCTGCACAAACTCAGTGATGACCCTCAGGGTGGCTGGAGGGGCAAACCAATTGCTCAGCTTTTCATGGATGGCTCCAGGATCCAGCAGCTGGCTATCCTAGCCAGGGATCTGAGCATCCCTGGGGCTCATAGCACCCTCCCAATAGCCTATCGTGCCGTGCTGCCTCCAGCAGTGCTGCTATGTAGCCTCCAGCTACTCTTCCCGCTTAGTAAAAAATGCAGGATAGAAAAGATAATCCAAGGTACAGCCTCTTATAGCTCCATCAGTCTTTCCTAAAAGCACTCCAATATTTCCTGTCACAATAATACCAGTCCAGGCTAAATTCAGACTTCTTACAGTACAACCAGCCTACTCTGTTCAGTACTGGATATAGGAGTCTTTTGAATTCAGTACTCCCAAGGGTGCCCCATCAGGTATAACTCTATCAAGGCCATGACACATTTATTACAAAATTATGGAAATCAATTTTAAAATTAAGTCATTTCAAAATAAAACTGAAGCCCCTGCTTTTTTTTTTTTAATTTTAATTTTCATGGAATGCAATAGATTTAATGTTCTATGAATAAAACTCTCTCTCACAACCTATAGATTATTTGCTTAGTATACTGCCGTAATTACAAAATCATTACAGAGAGTAAAGCATTGTGGTTCATTGGTTAAGATAGCAACCATTTTGTGGTTGCTTTTTTATCTTTAGTCCTGCACATTTATCTTTTTATCCTGCATATTTCTACTTTAGATGGTAGACCATTTTTTACACTATACATTTTAAAATGATTGGTCTACTGCACTTTAACACTGCTGTATGATAAACACTTTTTGTAAGAAGTTCATCTCACTGGTTCAAATGCAGAGGCATTGTCTGCAAGGTCTCATTTCAAAATTATTGCACTTTTATCTTTTTTCGGTCATGCCACGAGGTGTGAAGTCCAAAATATTTACTTTTCTGATTGTCAGTCTTCCCTTCATAGAGATGTCTGAGTGAACACAAAATAGACAACTTGTTTTGTTGAATCAATAGAGGCATATTATCACAGCAAGATTATAATTCAGGTGTACAATACCTGTGTTTTACAGAGTACAAAAATGAAACTGCCATGTACTGTGTGTCACAGCAGGTAACTAATATCAACAAAATACCAAAGACTATGTTCAAATAATGCTGTATGGGTCTAACTTCAATCCACAAAAGCAAGGCAATTTAAAGTTATGGCTTAAGATCTATCCCTAATCCACTCTACTTTGCTTAGAAAATGCATGATGAATACAGCTGAACTCTAATCTCAGATATATATGGTTACATATTGCCACATAGGCAGCGGGAAAAAAACAAATGAACCATGATATTTATATGCAGATTCTTAGTGATTATATTAGATCTGGCAAAGATACTGTCAACTAATATTTGCTTTTGCATTGACCTGAAATGTGGGACTTCTGGGGAAAACTGCAAAAGATGCTTGGGATGAGTAAAGTAAATTTCTCTTTGTTCATTAGGGCATATTGGAGTTTTGTGATAGCAAGCAGAGGTGGGGGAAAAACATCTATTTTGTGAATTGTCTTCTTGCGACAGCAGAAACAGTCAGTTTGCTGTTGGTTTGCTGTTTTGGACTATAATTACCAAGTACGTGGAAAAGAAGGAGACATAGCTTCACGCTGAAATGAAAATAAAATTGTGATTTTTGTCCTGAAGTTGTCAGTGGTATTCAGTATCAAAAATCACATATTGCACCACAAAACTTGTAACTTGTGCTTCCCTGGTACTGTAGTAAATACAAAGCAAGAAAAAAAAAAAAAAGTGTTTTCAGCTGAAGACTGAGAGAGAAGCATAATGTTATTACAAAAGTGGGAATTTAGACAGAATACCTAAGCTAAGAAATTGGTTTCTGAGTGAAGATCAGATTTCAGACCTAAAAATGAAGTTTGCCTGTGAAAACCAATCAACCTATAATGACTATGAATTAGTCATATAACTTTAGCTCCTGCCAAAAATAGCTGCCATTGTGGGCCTACATCTACCACTGCTGTATCAGACTGATTACAGGAAAGGAAATTCTGTCTTAAGCGATCTCACCAGTCAGGAATATGGGTTATCACAGAATATTTAAGGTTGGAAGGGACCTCTAGACATCATGTAGTCCAACCCGCCCTGTTCAAGCAGGGACACCTAGAGCATGTGGCACAGAGTCGCGGCCAGACGAGTTTGGAAGATATCCAGCAAAGGAGACTCAACAACATCTCCACAACCCCTGGGCAGCCTGTTCCAGGGCTCTGTCACCCTCACAGGAAAGAAATTCTTCCTCACATGGATATAGAACTTCCTGTGTCTCAACTTGTACCCATTACCCTTTGTCCTGTCATCGGCCGAGAAGAGTTTGGCCCCATCTGCCACTTCCTTCGAAATGGATAACAAGGCATGGATTGAGGTTTTACAGCTTGCACAAAAGATTGGAGACCAGAAGGAAGGACACAGCCTAGTATTTTCCACAGTGTATCAGGCACTGCACGCTATCGAAACACAGACGATGGCAGTACCTTGAACACTCCAGTCTCCTCTCTGAAGGTGCTTTCATAAGTACACTAAAAATTTAACTTTTTTTTCCCCCTAGTGTCACCGATTTCAAAGCTCTGGTAATTTATCTAGCAGTAGACGATCAACCTTTATGGCTAATCTGTAGCTCTCTAAGGTAGTGTATTGAATAGTGCCCTAACCTCCTTTGTAGCAATCTCAAGCATTTAGGCACAAAGGGACTTGATGGTACAGAGCCATTGCTGCTCAAGTCATGCAAAACTTTGCCCTCAGTTTTAATAGCAGCTGCTATAAGATTTTTCTTGGCCATGCCTGATGAAAAACCTGCAGAATGTTCTCATTCACATACCTTGAACAATATCTTATTGGAAGCTGAGTTACGGCTATATATACCTAGATCTCAGGACCAGTTCAAACAGTAAATGGCACTGAAAGGGCACAACTGGTGCCTTCAAAGCTGATGGCATTGCTTTTGAGATAGGATGCTAGGCACAACAAGGCCTACTGCCTAATGATGTTTCACAGTAAGCTCAAAATCAAGCACTATACTTCTTTGCTCTTATGCATTTCTATGCTTCACAAGGAATTCCTAGGTTCCTAGGCTGGGATTTGCTATAATGAAAGGATTCCATAACCATATGTGACCTGGGGTAGAAGAAATGATAAAGGAAGCTGTAAATCCTGCCACTGTCTTCGATGACCAGCTCTGTGCAATGCTCGGACAGGAAAGCATCCCTAGCCCATGGTGCGTTGCACTTGTTCTTAGGCAGTTTTTGTCTCCTTTGGAAGCAATAGTTCATGTCTTACTACTCAGGCAGGCCTTTATTCTACCAAAGCAGAAAAGGAGAGTTTATTTGCCTTTTCCACTGAAGAAAAGACAAAAATCTGCCCCTTTCCCCCACATAATTACACAGTAGCAGAGAGGAAGCACTCTTTTTTTTTTTTTTTTTTTTTTTTCTGGTTAGCATTGTAAGATTAAGAGCAGGTGCTTTACACTGCATTATGTCCCCGCTTCCATAACCCAGGCATGCATGGAACAGTATCTAACATACAAGCATCCCATCCCTAGAACTGGACTCAAATATTTATTTTTGGGGGGCACTCAGGAAAAGGTACAGCAGGGATAACAATTCATGTAGCTCTCTGCCCAGTGCTGGCCTAAGTCTTCTTTTTCCTCAGGAAAGAAGACACTAGGGAGTGGTTTGCATAACATATTCTGTCAGGCAGCAACCAGTCCCTGAACAATAGCCAGGCTATTGCTGGAATAAATGAAACTGTGATCTGAGCAGGGACACTAGGTATTACTGCAGCACAAATAAAAACAGAGTTAGAACTCCATATTGCAGAGGTATTCATCCTTTGTATTCTCTCAAAGAACAAGTCTAATCTACTAACCCAAGTAGATTAGTAAACAGTACAGCTTTCAGAGACCTTCACTGTGTCTATGGGGCTTGTGATGTAAAATAATATAAGGAAAGAAAATAAATGGAAATTTCAGAGAAAAAGAAACTGAAGCATTGTAGCTGCTTACTTTCTCACTGCTGCGAGGAAGATCAGAGAAGAGTCTTTTGTGTCAGTTTTATTTTGAACCCATTTCACTGCTGAATATGGGAAGAGATTAGTTCACTGCTAATTGTGCTGTTGGTTTTGTGATTCTATGAAAACCCCCTAAAAGTCTGCATGCAAAACCAATGAGGTAGAACATGTTTGACAAGCTTAGTTCCAACATGACCAATGTAGCAGGAAAAGATTTTAAAATCATTGCCTCTCTTCAATAACAATAGTACATACAAGTGTTTACAAGAGGATTAAAAGCTGCTTTAGCGCGTTGTATTAAAGATTCCTTTATCAGACAAGTTTTATTGAAAAACCTGTTGGAGGACTATACAGCTAATCAGATGCAAACAGAAATGGGTTATTTTATCGACTTTATTTTACTTACTTTGCAAGGATGCACGATGTATCTGTAAAATATATACCATGCATACAACAAGCCATACCTATTAACAGCCCGCCCAATTACAACAACAGCAAAAAAACTCCACAAGCAACGACCCCTAGCACCTGGTAATTAAAATTGCTAATCACCAGCAATTATCTGGCACAGCTTTATAGCCAAGCGAAACAGTTTGACCCTTTGCCCACTGCAAGAAGAATGTTTGCTGTCTATTGATAAGTGCTTAGGCAAAGCTGTGTTCAGCTCACATCCATTAAGTGGCTACTAATAGGAAGCCAACAAAAGAGCTCTGACATCTGTAGTGGGCACTTCTAGCAGGCCAGGTTTGGGAGCACAGGTGTTTGATGTGCTTCTGCCAAAGACCAGCATACAGGACACAGAAAGTTTTCTTAAAAAGCCAACTGAGCTGCCTGCATTTCAAAACTGGCATCTCTGCCACCAATGAGTAAATGCACTAAATTTCCAGGACAAAGATTAAAATAATTACTGTTCTTAGGAGAGGCTGCTTGTTTCCAGACTGTCTGCACACATTTAGACAAAGAGAGGTAGGAAGTCCTGTTAGTTGAGTAATTTAGGTAAAGACTGTACTTTGGTCTATTAGAAGCATATTTTCTATTAAGTATTGAGTTAAATATATATAAAAATATCTCTCTAGCCTGCTCTTTAAGTCTCTTTCTCAGGATAGAGAGTTTGAGATAATAAAGATTTTTTTTTCCATAGGACACTATTATGCTCCAAGCTATAAAATACACTTCCATTGTTACAGCTCCAGGAAGCTGCTGTTAGAGATTATTTGAACTATAATAAACAACTCCATTAAAGCTCCTGATCTCAGCAATGACTCTTGTAAGGTCCTGGATAAAAAGATCAAATCCCTTTTTGTAAAAAGGAGACCAAGAGGGAGTCTGGTGAAAATATTGCAAACTTCTAAGGATGAAATGACCTATGAAAACTGTAGGACAAAGCGTTTCTTAATCACTCAGAAATGCATATTGCTCCAAGAACAGGCATCAGTGGAGATTATGAAGGTTGGAGTGTCGATGTCCAGAACCAAAACTGCTGTAGCTCTTCTCTTCATTTGGAACAAGTTTTGGGGATCATGGCAGGCTGGAGTTTCAGTGTCAAAGGAGAAGACAAAAAATCAGTCCCACGAAGTACTTTCTTCATACACAGTTTGGGGATGCGAGAATATCAGGAAAGTCATCTTTGACAAACCTGATAGCCTTCTACAATGAGGTAACCGGCTGGATGGACAATGGGAGGGATGTGGATATTGTCTACCTTGACTTCTGCAAAGCTTTCGACACCATCTCCCGTAACATCCTCATAGGGAAGCTCAGGAAGTGTGGACTGGACGAGCAGACAGTAAAGTGGATTGAGGACTGGCTGGATAACAGAGCTCAGAGGGTGGTGATAAACGGGGACAAGTCTAGTTGGAGGCCTGTGGCCAGTGGTGTCCCACAGGGGTCAGTACTAGGCCCCAGTGCTGTTCAGCTTGATAATCAATGACTTGGACGAGAGCACGAAGTGCACCTTCAGCAAGTTTGCAGATGACACCGAACTGGGAGGAGTGGTTGATGTTCCCGAGGGCTGTGCTGCCATGCAGAGAGACCTAGACAGGATGGAGAGTTG
>NW_010588072.1:14784-25474 GCF_000705375.1 Tinamus guttatus
ACAAGGACAAGTGCAGGGTCCTGCACCTGGGGAGGAATATCTCCAGACACCAGTATAGATTAGAGGTGGCCCTGCTGGAAAGCAGCTCCACAGAGAGGGATTTGGGAATCCTGATTGACAAGTAGTTAAACATGAGTCAGCAATGTGCCCTCATGGCCAAGAAAGCTAATGGGATCCTGGCATCTATCATATGAGGAAAGACTAAGCAAGGTGGGCCTGTTTAGTCTGGAGAAGAGAAGACTGAGAGGAGATCTGATCAACATGTAGAAGTAAGTACCTTAGGGGTGAATGAAGGGAGGATGGGGCCAAACTCTTCTTGGTGGTGGCCAGTGACAGGACAAGGAGTAATAGGTGCAATTTGAAACACAGGATGTTCCATCTCTATGTGAGGAAGAACTTCACTGTGAGTGTGACAGAGCCCTGGAACAGGCTGCCCAGAGAGGTTGTAGAGTCTCCTTCTCTGGAGATCTTCAAAACCCGCCTGGACGCCACCCTGTGGACCCACACGCTCTAGGTGTCCCTGCTTCTGCGGGGCGGGTTGGACTAGATGGTCTATAGTTGTTCCTTCCAACCTTAACCATTCTGTGATTCTGTGATATTCTAATTTGTATGCAGCATATCTTTTGCTGCATAAGATCTCCTAGCACCTCCATGTACCGTGAAGATGAAACAACTGTGAACTGTTTCATAAATGGGAAGCAACACTGATTGCATGATTCTTGACAATATTTGCTAATTCAAAAGTATTGACAAAGTTATTGAAAGTGGTTTCTTCCTTCCTAGCTCTCCCCTAAGCCAACTCAAGATATTTCCTGATATGTAGGATCAGACTCCTTAGAAGTAACACTGTAATTGTGAGAATTTTGATGATTAAATCAATTACAATTTGGAATTCTGCACCATTTGCATTTTCTGTTAGTAAAGTCTACATCCTGGCTTGATATCTGTTATCCACACAGTACTCAGAACTTGCTACAGTTCTTACTTAGCCCATACACAAAGTTTTCCTTTCTAAGGAAGGAGCCATGTTGTGATGTGCTCCTGCATCTTACTCCAACATAGCCAGAGTAGCCAGAGTTTATATCCAAAGCCAGGAGCTTTGAAACACCTCTGAGTCATTCAGTTCGCATGTAGCCCAAGAATTTTCAAAACATCAATATTCTTTATCAAAGCTAATCATAATCTTTTAGGTCAAATTTCAGTTAAAAATATCTGAAATTTCTGTATTTTACACAGATTTATCTCTTTGTAGAAAAAAAAAAAGTATAATTTTGTGATTGAGTTTTAGCATGGGAATAGGACACTCCACCAGACTCTAATTCTTGATCATCATTATTATCCTGGGATTGCTGTCTACTACAGTTTACAGATTTCTTTTTGGCAAAATTTTAGTGACCTCAGAAAAACTGAAGTTACTGGAGACACATTTAGTTACAAGCTTGGGTTTTTAAGTGCAAACCAAGAGGGGACAATGGATTATAAATTCTGGCATTGCTTGACATTAAGATTCTTCTCTCTGCTTGCCTAATTCAATGATCCACAGCAGAACAGCATGCTAGTGGTTTTGTGTCGTCTATCCATCACCGATTGTACTGAATGACTTCTCTCTGAGTTAGTAAAGGTAATGAAGAATCCGAGAAAACAAAGTGAGAATAGCTTTTCAGCACTCTTCTGCTATTTGGAGTCCATAAAATAATAATGGATTTTGGAAGGTTCTGTTTAAAAGAGAGGAAATCATGGCCCTTCAGGCTATCAAATGGTGATATTTACACTGAACAATAGTTTTCAGCTCTGTTGTCTAAATCACAGACTAATAGAAATGTCATTGGGGTAAGACATTTGGCTGTTTTTTGTTCTATTTTTGAAAAAGTGAATCCCTAGAAGTTTTAGCAAGAGGTGAATTTGCATTCAGGGAGAAAGCACATTAATCTTGTCCATGAAAACTGTGGGATTCAAACTAGAAAGCAGAATGGAGAGCTAATACACAGCTTGTGTTACCAACTGTTCTGCTTCATATATGTGCCCAACCAAGTGAGTGCACAAAGCTCAACAAATCACCACTGTATAATACTTCTGTCTTTGGACAATTCCAAAACAAAACGAACTCATCCATTTCTTTTTCAGGTGAAATCCAGACTATGCCTCACATAAATTAATCCTGGGACTACCTTGGAAGAGAATTCCAGAGTCAAGTGTCCTCCACTGAAAATACCTCACTAGCAACTACTTAACCTTTAAACCTATGGACATCTTGCTCAAATGTCTGTTAACCTCTACAGTCCTGCGAAGGACAAAGAAAATGAAAGAAGTGCATTTCAATCCATTTAACTGCTGTGTTACACTAGGAACACGGTATAGAACTGTGCTGGTCTAGACATGGTCCTAGTGGGGGCTCTGCCCCCGGATGGCATAACTGAGACGGCATATCTGCTAGTGCATTCACTTAGAGCTTACCAGTCTCCGGGACATTCCCAGGAAGAGGGAATATGCCGTTCCAGAAGCAGGGAAAATAAAGCTGAGCTTGCCACACATCACTCTAGAAGGACATAAAGTGCACACCCATATTGCCAGCATTTTGCAGAACAAGAGACAAACACTCACTGAGAAAAGGAATCTATATTCTCTCAAGTTCTGCAAGCTTTCACATATTCCTTCTTTAATATCAGCTCTGTCTCACTCAGATTAAATTTCAGTGAATTTGGCCATACTCATCTCTGAGCCATACATTTTATGGGCAAAGATAGTTTCATCTAGGCTTGGCACACTGACTGTAATCAGCAAAATTCTGCTACAGTAGCCTAAACAGTTTCAGCACGTCTCCTGAAAGAAGAAAGGTGCAGAATATAAGAGAAAGAGAAAGGTGAAAAAAACAAAATCTATGCATCCTGTATTTTGGAGAATATATCCCAATCAATCTGGATTTTTGAGCAGTTGAGGAGACAGCATCCTACAGGAACACAAAATGGAAATACAGAGAGAAAAAAGAGGAAAATAAAAGGAAAAAATGTAAAGAAACATTCATAAAATGGTAAGTTTTCCAAAGAACTTCTGAAATAGAGTTTCATTCCCAGTTTAGCTCAAGCAAACATAAACCAGCAAGGGATACAGACACTAATCCTGGCTCCAAATTTTTCACCTATGTTATATGTTGTTAAAATTACTTCAGACCAAAAAAAAAAAAAAGAGCCAATCTTTATGAAAAGTGCAGTAAGTTCCACAAATTAGTGGTTAAGCAAAGAGACTACAAGAGGCACATACTATTTGTGTTTCTCACACTAAAACTAGAACAGAATCTCTCAAGCATTCTAGATTTTTCGGAGATACACTTAAAGGGATTACCCCTAAAAAGGGACTGCAACATCTTACTGGCACAAGATAGAAGACTACTTAACAACTGAGCATTTTCTTCACTAGAAACAAGGAATTTGAGGACAAGATCCTCCCATCTGTATCATTAATCTTCACAGTGAGTTCAAATAATAGTCCTGGTCAGAAAAGACTCCAGAATAAAAGGGAAGCAGTGAGGAGGATGGTGCTGGCCTCTTTTCACTGGTGGCCTCAGAGAGAACTAGAGGTAATGGCCACAAACTGAAACACTAAAAGTTCCGTATGAACTTAAGGAAAAAATTCTTAATAGTGAGGGTGACAGAGCACTGGAACAGGCTGCCCAGAGAGGTTGTGGAGTCTCCTTCTCTGGAGATCTTCAAAACCTGCTTGGATGCAGTCCTGTGCCACGTGCTCTAGGTGACCCTGTGTGTGCAGGGGGGTTGGACTAGATGACCTCCAGAGGTCCCTTCCAACTTTAAGCATTCTATGATGATTCTATGAAATTGACAGCATGCTGATCCTATTTAGCTGTTTTTTCAGCTGAATTAATTCTGTCTTCCCAAATTAGCCCTTCTTAATTTATTGAGAGGTCTGTGAAATTTCTGTTTTTTGATTTCTTGTACTAAACTCTTTAGGTGCATTTTTAGAAGTCCAATTACATATTAACTGGGTCTGTTTTATTCATCATTTTTCTGATGAGCTCAAAGAACTCATGTAAATTTGAATAGCACAATATTTGTTTCAGGGAATATGTGCCAGGTTCCACTGTAACTGTCAGATATTAGATCTTAGGCACACCGTGATCTGTCTTTAGTCATTGTCTCAGTCAAATTACCAGGTACTGGAAAATGAGCAGCTTATAATTCCCATGACCTAGTTAATATGTTTTCTTAAAAAGATGTACCTCCATTATCTCAGATACATTTTAATTGACAGAGAACCATGGTTTACTTATCAGTTCAGTTACCTCCTGTTTTAGTTGTTTAAGGTTGCTGAACATATGTTAGGTAATCCTAACTATTTATGTGTTCCAGAACCTTCTTTTGGCACCTCTTCAATTATATTTTACCCTTATGGTAATATCTTCTAGATGGAAGGCAAATATAAAAAGATTATTTATCTTATTCTCTGTCCTCCTTAAAAACTTTGCAAATTCTTTGTAAGTCTAAATGATTTAACAATTCTCTGACCACCATTTTTTGCTAAACTTGGTCAAATGTGGTTAAATATATGTAAAATGTTTTTAAAAGAAAAATTGGTCTTGCTCAAAACTGCAATTACTTAGCAAACTCCCACAGGCACTAATACCTGACATCAACCAAACTGACAGTTCTGGTGATGCTAAAGGTACATCTGCTTTCATATTAGCTGTGTCACCCAAGCAAGACCCTTTTCAATCAAGAAGGAAGGAAATGTCTGTGAGCTTATCATACTCAGCTTATCATACTCAGCTACTGAAAAAGCATCTTTTGCAAGAGAGAACAAATGAAGTCTAAAGGCCTCATGTTACCTGTGGGTTGGAAGTGGCTTTGTGACTTGAGGTGCGCACTGAGTGGCTCCGTCTGGACTAAACACACTCGGTTCGCAATTGCGAGGAAACATTCACCTAGTTGGTTTGCAAAGTGAGCCCTGACCTCACAGTACAAGTGAGCCAGTGAGTTCTTTGCCTTCCCAGCCCTGGGAGGGTCTTCAGATAGGAAATATGCAGATAAGATAGCCAGGCTATTTATATTTCTGTGAGAAAGAGCAACCTTCCTTGTTGTCCTCTCTCAAGGAAAGCCATCTGTATGAAGAAATGTAAGTTATGCAGATGTCTGTATGTCACAAACCCAATACACAGAAGCTGCATACCCTTCCAGGTGTATATACCAATGTTGTCTAGCATATAGGACATAAGATCACTTTTTCTGGTAACTTAATTCCACAAGGAAATAGAGAGTTTGATAATGGATAGAGGTTAAACAGAGAAGATTAGAAGTGTCGATAGTTATCCATCTTTATTGCCCTGATCTTTCTCTCCAGCTGTCTAAATCTGAAGAGAAGTCAAATGAAATCTTTCAGACCAGATCTTTCAGTACAAGTGCAAAATGTATTATCAGTGTGTCAGACACTGGCTATAATGTTTCTACTGTTCCCTATTAGAAGGTGAAAAAGTCCTCCATTAAATATGGTCTGGTATCTTTTATAAATTTTCCCATTGTACAATATTTGTGTGCAGTGAAAACTTAATTTGCAGCCACCCAAGATCACCTTTAAACTGAATACAGTGGCACACTGCATTTCAAAGTATTAACAAAGGTAAATCCCAGGTCAGTGGATGATGAGATGTGGATATTTCTTTGCAGAGCTTAAATGGGACATTGTTGTTGAGATATGGCACATTTGCTGAGAGATTTCATGAAGGAAAGAGCTATAGCAAACAGCAGAAAGGACTGCAGGAAAG
Source organism: Tinamus guttatus (assembly GCF_000705375.1). Next base: position 20,555 of record NW_010588072.1, read on the forward strand.
GCTAAGAAAAAAAGAAGTGTGGGAATAAGTAAAAAATAAAAACAAATAAAAAATAGGATGTGGAATGGGAAAGACAGCCAAGAAAAAGTGTTAATAAAGGGTATTGGATGAAAGCCCAGAATAGAAGTACAACAAATACAAACAGCTAGCAAATGTACAAATAACAGGGTGAAAATCCACAGAGAATGGCAGAGTCCATCCTCCCCTTGCATGCAGAGCTGAACAAATAGAGTTACGAGGAATTCTGGAGAATGCCACCAGTGAAATAACAAGAGTATAAGCATTTCTCTCAAGCCAAAAGACAGAGACAGGGCAATGTCACCTGTGAGGCTTTAGGAGAAGATATGATGTTCAAAATGGCTACATGATTCAAAGATTCCATGTGGCATTTTTGAATATTCTTCTCAACATGGTGGAATAACAGAGGTCTCAAAATGAGCTATCTCGGCTATTGAAGAATGCTCGTTTGCTATGCCATGGGCTATTGAAAAATGGACTATTGAAGAATGCTCGTTTGCTATGCCAGTTTGTAAAGTATGCAAAGGCCTTTCAACCAAGATTAACAAAAGAGTAGGAAAGCAGGAGTTTCAGATATTTTTTGTACCTCATGGAGATGAATAATTCTCAGTCATTGGTTTACACAATGAAATCTCTTTTTTTTCCTCTATTCACTCAATTTTTGCATTTTTTCAAGTTTATTAGTGAACAGATTTCAACTAGTAATTACCAAAGGTGGTTAATGTTTTCCCTAAAATGTTCGTAATTTATTTACTAAAATACTTAATATTCAATAATCAGAATTTGGAATATGGGGTTTAGTTTGAGTTTGGTTATAAAGTTATAGTTATTTCCTGCTGTGAAGCTTCACTTCACATTTAAGAGAGATTTAACAAGTCTCTGAAGAGAGAGAGTGTTTATATAAGATTGAAAGTTGTACACAATTGTAACCCTTTTTGCCCAAATATAGACATTGGATTTGCTAGCAGAAAAGGTGTTTAGGAACAAGGAGAACACGTATTTTACCATGTCAATGGTAAATAAAACTTTAAAGCTAATAGTATATTTACCATATAAATGGTAAAATATACTATTCCATGTCAATGGTAAAATATGCTATTAGCTTTAAAGTTTTCTCCTTCAGCAAAAAAATGGCTATAGTATATGCTGATTCTTACCAGGCAGTAAAGGATTAGTTCTTTTATTATTTCTTTTTGACATAGATTCCTCTGGAGATCTTCAAAATCTGCCTGGATGCAACACTGTACTACATGCTCTAGGTATCCCTGCTTGAGCAGGAGCATTGCACTACATGATCTCTAGAGGCCCCTTCCCAGCTCAACCATTCTGTGATTCTGTAATTCTGTGATAGTTCAGCTTGGGATTTGGAATACTGTTTGCCCTTCTGCAGCTGAGAGTATTTCTCGGTTTTTAAAAAGTTCCACTTCTGTGGCAAAAACATGAACAAAACAGTTAAAACTTCTTATATATTGAAATGTGCATGCTTAAAATACTTTAAAAGTGATCTTTTTGATACTCTAAGACAATTAACTTTTAAATGAGCACACACTTGTGTGTAGATAGATGTTCATAGGTAATTGGAAGATGGAATACATTTAATGGATGGTTATGAATGGAGATGGTTAATTTTGTCTTATATTCAAAAAAAATGTGTTAAAAAAGGGGGAAGAGACAAAATTAAAAAGACCTAATGGAGAAGTTATTATCTACATTTAATAAGTAGATTATGTTTTAATAACATAAAGAATTTTATAGGAGAAAAGAGGATGGGAAAATATTTCAAAGCAGTTTTCCTTTATATTAAAAAAGATTTTTAAAAGTGGTAAGTGGTGTGATTAATCCAGTTTCAAGTTCTTAGCCTGCTTAAGATGTCTCAAGCCATACGAGAAAGATCTGAGGTACCTAACATTAATCACCACTTTTAAGAGACTAGAACTGTGGTAGAAAGAAAATGGTTAAGTTCTGTCTATCGTCTTCAAATCCGTATCACTTTCAAGGAGCAGCAAAACTCACTCCCTTATTGCCAGGTCATTTCTCATGACAAATTTCAAATATTTGCTTAGAAATATACCCATGGTGAAGATTTATACAGAGCTGTTGGAAGAATTCACAAAAGTAGGCTAGCTTTTTCTATGATTGGGAAAGTCTTGCCTCTCTTTATGAATCACCTAGAAAACTGAGTTACAGGTAGAGGACAAGTAAATAAAATTTCCTCTCAAAAATAGAAGTTTGACAGAATTATAAACAGACAAAAACAATGGCATGTAATGGAAAGGATTAGACAACCATAACAGACAATATTGACATCTCTACCTCATTAAATGGAATCTACTCTAGAAACTTTCTATCTGAAGAAGTATTTCTTTGGCTAGTTCCCTTTCCTAACCAATGCCTTCCTCTTAACAGACAATCTGAGTTAAAAATAAAGTAGAAAGGCTTTGGGATATTTTTAGGCCTGTCTAGTCTTAAATTCCCCTTTTTCCTATCAAGACAAACAAAAGTCCCAAATCCTCTTGTCACAGGGTTAAACCAAAAACCCACTGGCCTTTGCCTGCTGGGTCAAAGCAAACAAAAGTCCTAACTATCCTTTCTTCAAGTTCTATACAAACAAAAACCTCCCGCTCTCCTTTTATTCTGTCTGCAAAAGGAGAAACCCCATATTTCTTTTTTTTTTTTTGAGGCTTTAAGCAAGCTTACAGATGTCTCAGGATAGTTCCTCTCAGCAAATATTTCATTCTCCTCCCAAATAGCAGCCTGTAGCAGGTTTCCTATCTACTCTTCCCAGATGAAGATGCAAATCATTTTATTTTTATTTTTATTTTTTATATTCCAGAGCTGTTTCTGCTCAGTGAACAATGACTTGTGACCAATCTGATATGCCTGATGCTCTGTTTCTCAGATCGGAGAATGGGTCTGTTCCATGCATGAAGCAATGACCAAAAAAAAACCCATAATTCTTGGGGGTAAATAAATTTCACTGGAAAATCTGAAATACAGCACTGAAGCCCAGGTAAATACACAATGACATGCTAACGGGTCTTGGGGGGCAATGATTGATATCATGGGACCAGAAAACAACTAGGACTCACAAACAGCTATGACTTCATTTTGCTCTTTATTCAAAAGCTCCTTACAGTTGGACCTTTTCAGATGTCTTTCCAAAGCTACACACTGGTACACCTGTAGTTCTAAAGATACAGTCCTGATTTTGTTTATCTTTGGTTAAATAAAAGATCCTGAGCAGAAAAGCCTGCAAACTCTGTGAAGTACTGTATTTTAGCATTAGGTAAATGAATTATGCCTTGTAGAGTGTGATGTTACATATGCCTAGCATTTCCATATGAAGAACGTCAAGAAGCATGATAAAGCTCAGTCTTGGCTACATAGATGTTCCCTTTAAAGAACATATCTTACTGATCTGATGGATACTTGGGGAGGAGTGACTTCTATTTTTTGAAAAAGCCAAAAGAATATAGCAAGGCCTTGAACAACCAACAGACAGAAGATTCACTATCAGAGCTAGATTTTTTCCACTTTTCACAAGCCAGCTCAGATACATTTCAAAAGAAACAGAATTATTATATGCAGCTGAACAAAGGAAAGCCCATTTTGTGGATATGCAGCAGTTATCAAAATGAAACTACAGTTTCAAGTATGCCTTAACAATGAGAGACATGCTATATAAATGTGCCTGGCCTTTAGGATCAGCAGATAAGATGGGCAATGAAGGTTCTGAGGACTTTCAAAATATTTTTTGCCTAAAGAAATAAAGCTTAGAAATTACAGACAGAGAGGCTTAAAGAACTTTTCATACAAATCGTTAAGCAGTTTGTTAAAGTAACATAATGTTCACCGTTTTGTTACCAATAATGAAATGAGAACTACAGTTGTAGAGTGCTTAAACTAAACTTTAAAATCTAAGATGTGCAGATATTTTACAACCCACCACATCCTTACTATACTGTTGCCCACAATTATAAAGTGCTTTAATGGCATCTTTCAGAGAGCTATGTTTGCTGATCCTGCTGATGTAAACCCCTCAACTAACTAGGATTTAAAAAGTAGTTTATGGAGGCTTAAGGAAAAGCACCTCTTTTTACAAAAGAAGATCATGTATGGTTGTCCAAAACCCAAAAGAACTTTTGAAAAACATTGGAAACAGACATTTGCTGATTACATTTTCATACTGCATGAAATAATTAACCAGGAACAAACAATCATGTTCAGGATAAAGGATTTTGAGGATAAGATGACTGTTGCTCTTTTTATCCGAACCATTAAAAAAGTTAATACCAAGCAAAGCACATTTTACATGGCTTAAAAAAAAAGTAAGTGTAAAAGGAATAGGTAGGAAAAAGCAATTATTGGTAAAACAGTTGGCATAGCCTATACAATTCAAAAACTGTGTGGAAAGACTTAAATCTGTGTGATTTAGATATTAGGCATTGTTGGAAGAAAATAAGAGCCAGAAACACCAAGCTAGTTTTTTTCGTATAAAACTTGAGTGCAGGTTTTACAATGCAAGTAATTAAATGCTTAGAAACACACTGTCCTTACAATTCAAATAGGAGCAGTGGAGAGATTTCTTTTCAAATTACGCTGTGAATATGAAGTAAACATATTTCATGCTACTATTTGGCCATTTAGTCCCCAAATGAATGAAGTCTAACTTATAAAAATTGTCCTGATAAGGATTACTTGTTTTCTACTTGCAATAAGCAAGCTAGTATCTTAGGTCCAAATTTCAGCTATTCATAAATTTCCCTTTATCACAGGCATTATCAGAGGATTCAACTTTTGGTATGATTGCATGGACGTTACAGAACATAAGTCCATGTGAAATTGCTTTGTATTCCAGGGTCCTGATCCGGAAAAGGCAATTTGTTTGTCCTCGCTACAGGC
>NW_010588079.1:0-13082 GCF_000705375.1 Tinamus guttatus
AGTGAGAAATCTCACATTTTTGGCAACTTGCATTAAACACAATAAGAACAAATGTTCATAATTTGCCTGCACTGCTAGAAAAACAACACAAAGCCAGCCCTTGGTACACTGGAATGTTGTTTTATCAGCTATTTTTTTTAAAGCTATGCCAGTTTATATGTTGAAGGTAGAAAAATAAGGTGTCAGGAAAGATTTTTCTACATTCATAAAGACATCTTTATTTTTTTTCCTCAGGGACCCTTATGAACAGCCAATTGAATTCATCCTTTAGCTGGAAAGCAGTGTACACGGCAAGGTCAATAACCCTCTGAATGGCGTTACCCTCTGCAAGAAAAATAAACGTAAGTATTTCAGAGGGTTTTTTCAGTTTGGGATTTTATTGGGAAGGCTCCTGTGTGGTGTCCTGGGTTGAGAAGCATCTGTTGGAAGCTCTGGGGTGTGCTGAGGTGCTCGACAGCCGTGACACCGGTCTGTGTCACCTGTGCAGCGCACGGCGGCGTCCTCGTGGTGCTGGCAGTCGCTGACGGCCCAGCCGTCGTGGGGGCACTCCCAGAGGGCGGCCTCGTCGCCGCGGCACTGCACCTCGTCCAGCAGAACGTCCCCCGGGCCCTGGCCGAAGTGGGCCCGTGCCCCAGGCTCCGTCGTGCAGCACCTCCACGCGGCCCTGGCATCTGTCCGGCCCGTCCGCCAGCCTCAGCCGCGGCTCTGTGGGAGGAGGAAGCGAGAGATTCCGTGACAGGGCCCTGGCCAGGCCCTTGGTCCTGGTGCATGTGGAGCTCCCTGCCACAGAGGAGACCCCCGGGTAGCCCTGGGGTTGGGGTTTGTCCCAGCGTGGATCAACCTTCCTTCCTTCCTTCCTCCCATCCATCCATATCCATCCATCCATCCACATATACATGCGTACATACATACAAATTGTGGGACTATGGCTGAAAATCCCCTTCAGTATTAACATTTACCAAATCTGGACTGTTATCAAAGGTGTTGATGAGAGAAAAGTTTTTTTTTTTTTTTCAGGTACATTTGGTTTCGTGGATATTTGTTGCCGAAAAAAAAGGTAGAAACTGCTCTTATAGTTCAGAGGAAATGGCTTTCCCTTCTTTTTAGATATTCTATGAATCATCAAGAAATTGAATCAGTAAAACTGAGACTCCAGGAGACAAGGAGCCAGGCTCAACTTTTAGCCCAGACCAAGAACAGAGCAGGGCTGGAGAACAGCATTGCTCTTACCTGCCTACGGGTGTTCCCTTCCAGCTGTCATTACATTTATCTAAGACCCTCCACTGCCCTCCATCAAATTAATTACTTATCACGTGCGTTCATCCTTCGCAGGCCATTTCCTATAACGCATTAAGTGCAGTCAAATAGATGTTTGCTGGCACCTTCAGTCCTTCAAGCCTTCTAGACCCCGGTGTAGCAGCTCGAGTGGCCTTGGTTCGGGGTGCAGAATTTGCTGATTTTGCAAGGAAGCAGAGGCGAGAGGAGCCGGGCACATACCTGAGCCGAGCAGGCAGCCGCCGTGCAGCAACAGCAGCAGCAGCAGCCGGGACAAGGGCAGCGCAGGCCTCATCTCCCCAGCGATCCCGGTGATGCCGAGCAAACACCTTTCCGAATTTATAGGCACGTAGCTTCCAAGGGGTGTGTTCTGTGGCTCAGACGCCCTTACTTCTTCCAAGTTAGCAATTTCATGCAACACAGGTGCTTCAAACTTTTAAAAACAGCCTCTTAATTTTTTTTGGCAAGACTTTGTTTATAGGAGCTTGTTTTTTTGATTGACTCAATTTTTGCTGTCAGCCCTTCTCCTCTACAGAAATGGAGGTGAAACCCTCCCATTAGCGTATCCAATAGCAGCCACTGCCTTCAAAAGGAACAAGACACATGCAGTTAGGGAGAAAATTAATGAGCCCAGATGAAAAATCATGAAATCTCGGCTTTTTTTCTTTTTTTTTTCATGGTGCCGTTTCCCACTGTCCCACAGCGGAGCTGGGCAGTTGCTATGTCCACTCCTGGGGAGCAGTAATGTGTGGTGTGAACCGAGAAGGTTTCGCAGCTCTGCAGTGAGCCCTGTGTGCACAAACGGGCAAAAAATACCATGTCTATTTTTCCAAAAGGCAATGCAAAAAAATCCTTAAGGCAGTGTGAATTTGTATCTGTGTTTTAATATAAGCCGGGCATTTTAAACAGCTAATTTTCAGCTTGCTGCCATTTTCTTCCAGCATTGCATGGTCTTCAGAGCCGTGGCAGAGCTGTAACGTTTCTTCATTACAGCTTATGATGAATTCACTTATTTCAGAAAGAACAGGCAAAAATCTGCTTGGATCTGTTCCAGGCGATTCACAGCAAAAGAGTTATTTGAGGCAAATGTTATATGAGGTAATGAAAACAGATCTCATTCCCATGAATAAAAGAGTTGGATCACTGACCAGTTTTCTTGGCTGGGCATGACTTGGTTAAAATGTATTTTTGTGTCAAAGTACTTGAGCCTGAGATAGAAAACTTCCTAAAAACACAGTCTGTTGTGAGAATTTTAATTTCTCCTTAGTCTTCGTCCAAGTAGAAATAAACTGCTGAAACAAATAAAAATTAAATTAAAAATAATCATGAAAATAAAAGCAAATAGGGTAAAAGCAAATGCACAAGGAAAATCTGTTCTCTTTGTAATATAGAGGATTAACTGAAATTGTACAATCTATAGATTCTTTTCTTCATGAACTTATCACACATAAGGGGAAATGATTTTTTTTGTGGGGGCAGGGAAATTTATTAAGCATCTTAGACAAAGCAGCAGCCCAGAACTGGTTGCTGTCTGCGTGACTTACCATTTAAGGGAAATTCTTGTACAATGCTTTAAAAAAATCTTCACTGCTCTGGTGCATCTGAAGGAGTTATTTTAGGGGGGAAAAGAAAGTAATGAATATCAGTCAAATGAAAATGACCTCTGGATTTCATTCATTTAGCTGTTTATTCAGAATTTGATGCAAGTGTTCAGTCTTAGGCATTGAATGCACCTCAGCTAGAGCGGTGAGCAGCAAGCTGTTCTTTACTGCTTAACTCAGAGATTATCTGTGGGCTTCTGTGGCAAAGTATGGCAAAAAAGTAATCAAACATGAAAAATAGCATTTTTTAACCCATTCCCTGCAAAACAAAACTAACTCACTTTTTTTTTTTTTAGTCTCAGTCTTCAAAACAGGGATGTATATTCTTAAATACTCAATCATGACTCTATTGGTTATCTGCAGGATACAGAAACAAAATAGTGTTTATTTATACCCAAATATAAATATTTTTGTAATATGTTCATGGGAAGAAGGTCTAGGGAGTCAAATTATCTGCTTCATACTCCAAAATTAGAATGGAAATATAAACAGAGCACCAAAGCACAGGAAATTCAGCATATAAACAAGCAAACAAGAATTTTGCTTTTGAGCTTTGCTTTAAAAGGAGCACAGGCCAAATACATAACCGTGCTGGGAGCAGCACACTGGCAGGAACCAATAAGATCAATGCAATTTTTCTGACAAAAAACTGTACAGGTATCTGAGGCCAGATTGCTCTGGCTCATCCTCTCCCCGTAAAAATCCTTCTCAAGTGATGCCTCGGGAGAGTTGGCCAAGGAGCTTCCTTGGTGATCAACCAGCGACAACTGAACACCCAACTGGAATCAGTTTAAGGAAATAAACTGCATTTATTGGATCCACACAAAAGACTTCTTTGATCCATAACAATAATAAAAAAATGATTTTTTTCATTAAAAAAGGGGGAAAAAAGGAGGGGTCTGAATAAGTAGTTTCAGGTCACATTTTCATTTAAGTTCCTGTGTTATCATCTAGTACATGAAAGGCAAAAATCCTAGGCCTTGTTCTCCATGATCTACCACCGTGCAGTCCATGGTCCATGCAGTCCGCCACCGCTGGTGGTGACTGTTTGTGCAGGATTTGGGTGTTTGTATTTCGAGCATTTTCCAACCTGATTCATGAATGTGTGCAATGCGCTTGGACAGGCTGGCAATGTTCTGGGACGCTGAAATGCACACAGCAAAAAAACATGCAATTTGTGGCAAAGAAAAAAAAAAGACTGTTATTACAATCATCAACTGAAATGTTAAATACAGAACATAGCTTTTCCTTCAGGTAAACAGATATGAAGTGTCTTTTGACATTTCCATGACGTGTCACTGAGATCTGAAAAAAAATCTCCTGAATGAGATTCAAGTCACTTGAATGAGATTTAGAGCTTTGCCCACTTTAGAGTTGTATCCAAAGAGCCACTTGAGCCAATGGGAGAATTTCCAACTGATCCAAGAAATCTTTCTATCCGACTATGCATTTCAGCCTTAAACACTGCAAACAAAACATCTTTAATACCTCAGTATGTTGGAGTTGGACTCATTTAGTCTGGAGAAGCAAAAATTAATGGAAGGACATCAGTCTTCAGATACGTAAAAATCACTTGCAGAGTGATCCTAACCTTCAGGGATGGTTTTTAAGGAGTTAGGGACACAACTATGGGCTATGTTAGAGCTGAGTGGAGGACGGGGATGAGGACGTCGGTGCCCGGGAGGAGTCAGTGTGGGGGCAGGTGGCACAGGGGAAGGTGGCAGCAGGATGTGGCCTTTGTGGGGACAAGCGCGGAGTGACAGGGAGCCCCAGCCAGGGCAGCACTCACGGGAGTGGGAGTTGGTGGTCATGAAGTGGTAGCAGAACTGGCAAGAGTGGGGAAAGTGCAATGGTATTTACATCAAAATCCTTGGGGAACCCTTTTATAGATGACTTCTCAGTTTTACTTATGCTGTTGGGATATATTTTCCTCATTTTTTTTAATCCATCCCTTACAGTTTAACTCTATAAAATGTTTTCTTGTAACCACACATGTAGAGGTATACGCAGTGCTCACACGAGACTGCAAACTCTGCAGCAGGATGTAGAAGTATTTCAAAATACAGTGTAGAAAGTTACGTATTGGAGAGAGAGCATTTTGTGCAATAATGCAGAGCAATACCCGCTTCTTGCTGACATGTAGTGGACTTTTTCCTGCGTATATATAAACAAAGTCTGAGATGTCTGTTTGGGAAAAGAATTGCATTAAAAACACCCGTGTAGGCAGAAGCATGTCTACAGGAACACAGACTAGCCCAGCTTGCCTGCACACAGAACGGAAAGTGGCTAAACGTGATGGTTTTCTTGGCACGGGCTGGTTAGGAAGCTCCTGTTACCTATTCTGAAGTCCACGTCTCTGGTTGTGCTTTGGCAATAGCAGGGGACGGTGGAAGGTAGCTGGGGATAAAACAAGCCATCTGTTTTGGAGCTCCTTTGGAGCCTCCAGAACAACCTGCATCACTGAGTGGGGGATACCCAGGAGAAAGTAACAGAGACCAAAGGAAAAGGCATTTCTGAATCAAGCGTCAGTGAGCTCTTCTCCTCCCATGAGATGGCTTCCTAAACCCAGGCATTTGCTGTACATTTGCATGTGCAAAGTAATGATCTCATTCCTTATGAAGCCTACATAAGCTTTTTTCATATTCCCTTTTCAGTAATTTAAAAGCAGGGGCTCAGTGTGCTGCTTGGCAAAGTTTCCTTCTGACAGATCACACACCTCAACACAGCAAAACTTTCATTTGGATTTTAATCACAAGGACATTAATTTGAAATACAGAATAGAAACATTGGTTTGTAAACATTCTTTCCTTTGATTTTAAATTACATTGCTCACGTAACAGATTAGTCTGGAAACCACTGTGTTTTATAAATAATCACAGGCATATTATTGTTTCGGTGACAGATTTAGCATTAAAAAACATGCTCAGAACAATTAGAAATATTGTGTAGCCACAATTTCAGATGTCATGGTAAGATCCCTTTTTTTATTTCCTTTCCAGTCAAGACTGATTACTCCTTCCAAAACTCATAGTATTTCCCTTCTAATAAACTTTGAAATATTTACTGATACCTTACGTATATTTTTCCTTTATCTCCGAAAATTTTGGTGCATGATCCGACAGGATGAGAAGATAATTAAGGAGGAGAAAAATGATCGTACAAATAACTTGCTAAATGAATGTTGAAATTATTTCATAATAATCTAAGAGGTTTTTTAAAAAACATTGTAGTAGGTTAGGATTTACTGCAGATAAAGATATCACAGCTTCTTCAAAATGGCACTTATGAGCCAGCTGTCCATGGAATATTTGGCCAGCTCAGAATTTGTGGTTTGTGCGGTAATCACGTGGCAGATGATGCAGACTTTTGATTTCACATTGCCCTCTATGAAAGCGGTTTCTTCAATGCAGGTCTCAAGAGAAAACCAGCAAGAACGAACACGGCAACTGCCAGCACTGCGACAGCAGCAATGAGAGGGTTGTCAGCCACGGCGGGCACTGCCCGAGAGTCCGGTCCTGTGAGGGAAGGCAGAGAGTTTTGGTCTAGTTAGACTAAAGACAAAACGCCGCTAGATTAGAAAAGCTGCTTTCTAGAACTGAGCCAGAAATAAACTAACATCCCACAGTTTCATTGCTTTAAACCTTTTGAACAGACTTTAAACTGGCAGTAATTGCAACTTAACTAAGCAAACTTCACTACTGGAAGAAGACTGAGGAAATGAAACGTTTCTAACGAAGCCTGTTCTACATGAGTAGACTTAGCAATCATGTTACACAGTCACATTGGAGCTAATTAGCTCCACAAATTAATAGCACTAAAGCATGCTATTAATTACATACTCACTCCCCTTTGGGACAGCGGGGCTAAACATAAACTTCATGTTTATGGTGAAGCTAGCAAAAGCAAATTTCAGGGACAGAAGTCAGAAGTGGACATGCAGAGCTATGGTTTTTCATGAAGACTTTAAGCAGTCTTAGATTAAATATGAGCAAACTTATTTGACATTACCAGTACTCTTTCTCTCAGCACCGTCTTCTTGAAGTTGAAGTGGTCCAACAACAACGTCCACTTTTTCCCGGGCAGAACTCAGGTCTCTCTTGGACCTACTAATGCAGCCTTGGTAGCAGCGAGACGAATAGTCTCTTAGCCTACACACGTCCAGCTCACACTTCATATAGACTGATGTGTGGCGGTTCATAAACTCAAAGGCATTAAATTTGAAACGAGCAAGGTATTTGTAGGGGGAGTAGAATGTGGAAAAAGAAGAATCTCTAACACATCTAGAAAGAAATGAAAAAGAGAATTAGTTTATGTTGACTCACATAAGGCTAAATATGTACTTACCTGCTATAATGGAATGAATTAAAACAAAATGAAGTAATGACCATGTACTAGGTCACTCCAAAGGGATGACTTTTATAGAATGTCTAGGTATGTGGAAGTGCTACGAATCACTCAGAGCAACCTCAACACTTTTTCCCAAAGAAGAATATAATTGGTGAAGAGAGGGCAATGGTCTCTTTGCTAAATGTCTGTGCTTTACCAGGGATAGAAGGCAGGCCTAATGGTTGACTGGGATTTCCAGGATTTACTAGGATATTGAACAACTATGGTGACAGACTTTTGCCTCCAGTTTTCACTAGCTCATTTATCTCACTTCCACTAATTTTGGTTTTGTAAATAGGGCAAGGAGCAAGTTAGTGAAACAAAATTTTGGTAAGGTCTGAATGTCCTTTCTTATTTCCAAACTGATATTATAAAAAAGAAAACTTCAAAAAACTCTTTAATAGTCTTTTGATGATGATATCTAAACCAATTCACATTGGCTGTATTTTTCTTTTATAATAAATGCAGAAAGATGATTACAACCATATTTCTAATGACTTGAGAAAGTTCTTACCCATTTTTGATTATATAATAGACCAGAGTGTTAAAATCATAAGGATCCGGTGATGCCACACATGTGTCCACAAACAACGTAAGATCTTTGTCAGAGCTGTGAAGATAAGCTTGAAGGAACACATTTTGGTTCAAGTCAATGTAGTATGGAGAGTCATACACTGGCTGCAAAAATGATGCTGAATCATAAAACGTGATGTTCGCTTCATATCTTCCAAACTGATTTTCATTCACGTCTGCAATATCCTCAGCAGCATACATGACTTGTATCCACGTGTTCTGGAGCATTTTGCAACTGATATGTAAATGAAGATCCTTTTTCCTCTTGATTATGTGACCAGAAGAAGAAGCTTTGATCATGTTGGAATAGTTGATTGTATCATTGTTTTCCTGTTTAAGATGTAATTTAAAATGAGCAATGGCATTTCTGTCACACTCCATATTCTAAGCTTTGATAAGAGCTTAATAATGCAGATTCCTCTTTTACTCTTGGTCAAATAAGTTTGATTTTGGTCTTTTCTACTCACACAACATTGCAAATAAATTGTTTGACTATGGAGCATATAATTCAATAGAAATCAGTGGAAAAAAATCTTCATTAAATTCAAGGCAGATCAACTCATTTAACATATGTAGAGAACACTGATCGTGTAACACACAAACATCCTAAATCAACATAGTACTTAAAAGACTATATATGCTTAAGACATATAGCTAGTTTTATTGTAGTGAAATTATTTCTTGGAGGCTTAAATGCTTTGGTGAACTGAAGCATGTATAAGTGTAAAATGCCATTAGAGAGGTAAAGCACATGATGCTCAGAAAAAAAAATGAAATAGCACAAAATGAGAAATATGTCAAGTAACAACATGGAAAGTTCAGGCAACTTCCTTCCGTGCTTTCATGCAACTTCTTTCCTCCCTATAAGTTCATTTCTAATAAACACAGGGATTCCCTAAGGTGCTGAAAGATTAAGCATTAGAAACTTCTGCTTCTCACTGTTCTCTTCTAGGACCACAGTGCACCTTTCACGACTCATTTCAGAAGGGGTCCTGCAGTTCACCCAGCTTTGAACATACCTGTCGCACCGTCCCACAGTCGTTGTAGGGAACGTTGAATATAACCTCCCGTGATGTGACCGTTGGTCTACAGCGAGCATCGCTCATGGTGACACTCTGCATAGAATAGCCTTGTGACTGCAGATAGTCTCTGCTAATCACAGCACGCATGTAGTCCGGCAAGCAGAAGAGAGCTAGAAGATACAATACATTTATGAATTTTAGGATTTCCTTTTTGATTTCAAGTTGAAATTTAACCAGTTGTTGATTTCTTAATTTAGAAGGTAGGCAATTCACATATCAGTACATCATATTTCACATATAACATTACATTTCCGTGGTATCTTGAACATTCAACACACACTAAGAGCCTTGAAAGCTTCCAGAATGCCTTAGGTTACTATGGCAAAGCATGAAATTCTCATTTTTCTCTTTGTAATCAAAACGTGACAAAAAAGGTTATGAGACCCAGCTGACAGATTACAAACACATGACTTGGTGAAAATCTAGTTGAAGTCATTTGTGATTTTGCTTAAGAACATAGCTTGTAAATAGAGTAAGACACTGGATCAAAGTCCATGCATTTGGCCATTTTCTACAATCTGTGCTTAGTGGTACCAATCCACTGAGTACTACTCACAGCAAGGATTGCAAAAGCATAAATGTTGATTAACTTCACATATGTTTTGGTTCAACTTCTTCACATGCATTTGAAACTCCAGAAATAGGACAGAAATAGTTCAACAGCATTAACAAATATTTATTTCATGAAAAAAAAGCAACGATGACAACAAAAAAACAGACTTTTCTCTTGAGAAATACAGTTCTGCTCTCAATGGGAACTTACTGGTGTTGTGCCCAGCTGGAATAGAAGAGTAGTGGGCCTGAAACCCTCTATATGTGTATCTAGAGTCACTGTGAAACCGAACAGTCATCAGGTTTGAAGAAGATGTGTAAGTGTGAAGGGAACCAGCACAGATTTTCCCAAGAAGAGGTGAGGAATGTAGAGGTCCGTCATAGACTTCAACATAGTCATGCTGGCATCTCTTGTGTTTCATGTTGCTTTGCATCCTGGGGAACAAATTTCAGCATCTTGTTAAATGTGTTTCATAAATGCTGATTTAATTGTTTATCACAATAAAATCAAACAGAATTCAAAGTTTTCATGGCAGATATTTCATTTCATGTTTCGTTTTGTATGAAGCAGTAGCAAATGTATTGTTCTGTCCACAAAATCCTACACTAATTCAGTTTTTGTCTTGAAAAACTTGATATTCTTGAAAACACCCTTAAGATGGGGAAGGTTGCCCGTTTCACATAGGATCTGACTTTTTGCTATTTGCCCAGGGAATCATAGCTTTACTTACACAATATCTCTAAATGTGAGCACGACACGGAAATTGTTCTGTACGTGTATTTCCCACACACAGTCAGCATTGTTTGGATAATGTCCAGGGTAGAATGGACTCTCCAGCATCCCAGAGGAATTTGAAATTAAGCCACCACAAGAAAGAGTTCCTGCAGAAAGACATGGAAAAGGATTTACATATATTAACCTCTACAAAACTGTACTAGAGTGCTCCAGTCTATAAAAAAGCAGATCTCCCGAAGACTGCAGATCATGCTGTACATGACCAAAATCAAAACTAAATACATTAATTCTCAGTAGCACTCAGGCTTAGGTTATATATGTATAGGAAGACACTCAGGCATATCTAACAAAATCAAAAACAACCAATGAAATTTGTTGGTAATCTTATTTTGGATTACACATATAAATACATTGTGTAAAATGGGGAATTTGAGTGATTATAATGTTTAGTTTCTTTTTCAGTTTGTATCGTAAATTATGTGCCTAATTTTGAAGCTGTTTCTCCCAGCATGCAGTGTAAGGAGTGCCCTAGGTTTACATTCATCTGTCATCTTAGATTCCTCCTCGCATCCATGGTGCGAGAACACTATCTGCAGGATTGGCTGGAAAACACGTTCCTGGACAGAGTTCTCCCTCATTAACACTGCTGGGTTCCCTTATATCCTAAGGACTCGGAGATAATAAAGCTGCAGGGCTTACAAGAAGCTTCATAGTAGGTTTCAAACATAAACAAGCAGCTTGTTGAGGCCTTAAAGATACCAACTTCTTTTCCATTACAAGAGCTGCAAAAGGATTTCATGTTTCTACAAAGATGAATAAATTCTTACATTAAAAGCACTGTTACTCTTAATATATTGCTTGCTGAAATGAGGCAAATGCCTTAGATGGACACCACTCACCTCTTGAGTATGGCCTTGATGGAGGAGTGGTTGGGTTAATACCTTAAAGGAAGAAAAAGCACAAATGGAATTATGTCCAAACCCTGCATGTACATTGTGGAACAAGAGAAAAGCAAGGCTGGTGAACCAGCAGGGGAAGAGAGCAGGACAGAGATGTACAGCAGAGCTGTAGCACCGCCACCACCCACCCACCTGCACAGATGACGCTGGCATCTTCCCCGTGGACGCAGTTGTGCCTGCCCCAGCCGTTGTGCCGGCACTGCTGCACGGACGACTCGGAGCCACTGCACTGCACATTGTCCAGGAGGATTGGCCCGGATCCTGGCCCGAAGTGAGCATTTTCCAGCGCTGCCGTAGCCCAGCCACAGCCCAGTTGCCAGCACACCACATGGGCGTCGCTCATGTCCCAGGCATCGTCGCACACCGTGCCCCAGACGCTGCCATCAAACACCTCCACGCGGCCTTCGCACGCGTTGCTGCCGTCAGCCAGACGCAGCTGCAAACCTGGGAAGCAGAGAGGTCTCCATGTGTGCTCATGTCCTTCATCCCGTGTCCTATGTTTCAAGGTTCTGCTGTGGTGTGATTGTGCATGGGCAGAGCCTCATGGCCCCACGGGTGCACTGCTTGCAGGCACAGCAGGGACCATCGCAATCCGCTCTTTCTGAGTACATGGGTGACAGGAGGGGCATTACAGGAGCTTCTGAGACCCAGCAGACTCCTTCCAGTGCAGCCTGGATGGGAAGGCAGGAGAGGAGGCTGCACTAACGTGCTAAGAGTGACACTGCATAGAGATACCTGCTGTGGATGTTGATGGCGACGTCGCTGCAGCGCTTGTCTCTGTTGTGGTCGTCTCCTCTATGCCTCTCTGTGATTCAGTTTTCGCTATTTGCATCCTCCCTACAGGCGTTCACATTGTGAATATGAATCAAGGGGGGAAAAGTCCTCGTCCCTTTGTCTCCATTCCTGTCCCGCATCCCTCCCATGTTCCAAGGCTCTCCCTATGAGTTGGCATAGGAATGCTACACTGAAAGAACCCTTCATGGAGGTCTCCAGCCCTAAACTCCTTCGCAGCCCACATGTGTCCATCACCTCTGTGGCTCAATTCTTACACTCTCTGGCAAAGAACCTCGTGACTACAGGGGAGGCTAGAGTCTCCTCCATAAAGAGTCCCTGCACAGGTCCCTGGGAAGCGCAAGGTCCCTGATGACAGTGGGAGGACATGGACACAGAACCATTCCCAGTGACCTTTACAGCTGCTCGGCTCTGCTCCAAGCAGCCAAGGGGAACCCATGCACTCTCAGGAAGTACATGGGGGAGCATGAGCCCTGTGCCAGGCACCCTGCAGCCGGCACAACTCCCTCTGCTCTGCTCCTCTCTGCTTTGCTCCACTCTGATGTTGGGAGGTGCTTCCTGTAATGTCCCCAGTGCCTCAGACATGCCTCTTACCTGTTGAGTATGGCCATGCCTGAGGAGAACTTGTTTGTGAAGCTGCATGGAAGAAAAGGCAAGAAATGGAATTGTCAAATGATGACACAATTTTTCAGGTTGAAAAGGTCCTCTAGGGCTCCTGTAGAGCTCAACTTTGATCCCCTACAGCACATGGCCCCGGACGCTGTCCAAGAGATTTATGGCCACAGCCTAGCTGGCACAACTCCCTTTGCTCTGCTCCTCTGTTCTCTGATTTTGCGCAGCGCCTACTACAACGATGCTAATGTCTCAGACATGCCCCTTACCTGTTGAGTATGGCCATGGCAGAGGAGAACTTGTTTGTGAAGCTGCATGGAAGAAAAAGCAAGAAATGGAATTGTCAAATGATGATACAACACTTCAAGCTGAAAGGGTCCTCTAGAGCTCCTGTAGACCAAGCCTGCTCCTTAAGCTTGATCCCCTACAGCACAAGGTCCTGGACCCTGTTCAAGAGAGTTAGGAACATCCGCAAGGACGGAGACTGCATAGCCTCTCTGAGCAACCCATACCA